>CANTAL010000131.1:0-600000 GCA_947650365.1 Chamaelirium japonicum | reverse complement strand
ACTCATTCGTACGATCCATTCTAATTCATTCGCACGATCTATTCTAATTCATTCATACGATCCATTCTAATTCATTCGTACGATCCATTCTAATTCATTCGCACGATCCATTCTAATTCATTCATACGATCCATTCTAATTCATTCGTACAATCCATTCTATTACATTCGTACGATCCATTTTTACTCATTCGTATGATCCATTCTAATTCATTCATACAATCTATTCTAATTCATTCATACTATCCATTCTAATTCATTTGTACGATCCATTCTAATTCATTCGCACGATCCATTCTAATTCATTCATACGATCTAATCTAATTCATTCGTACGATCCATTCTAATTCATTCGCACGATCCATTCTAAATCATTCATACAATCAATCCATTCTAATTCTTTCACACGATCCATTCTAATTCATTCGTACGATCCATTCTAATTTATTCGTACGATCTATTCTTATTTAATCGTATGATCCATTCTAATTCATACATACGATCCATTCTAATTCATTCGTATGATCCATTCTAATTCATTCGCACGAATATATCCATTCTAATTCATTCGTACGATCCATTCTAATTCATTCGTACGATCCATTCTTATTCATTCCCATGAATGTATCCATTCTAATTCATTCATACGATCTATTCTAATTCATTCATACAATCCATTCTAATTCTTTCAAACGATCCATTCTAATTCATTCGAATGAATCCATTCTAATTCATTCGTACAATCCATTCTATTTCATTCGTACAATCCATTCTATTTCATTCGTACGATCCATTCTTACTCATTCGTACGATCCATTCTAATTCATTCGCACGAATGTATCCATTATAATTCATTCATATGATCCATTCTAATTCATTCGCACAATCCATTCTAATTTATTCGCACAATCCATTCTAATTCATTCGTACGATCCATTCTAATTCATTCGCACGATCCATTCTAATTTATTCGTACGATCCATTCTTATTCATTCCCATGAATGTATCCATTCTAATTCATTCATACGATCCATTCTAATTCATTCGTACGATCTAGTCTAATTTATTCGCACGATCCATTCTAATTCATTCATACGATCCAATCTAATTCATTCGTATGATCCATTCTAATTCATTCGTACGATCCATTCTAATTCCTTCGTACGAATGTATGGATTGTACGAATGAATTAGAATGAATCGTACGAATGAAATAGAATGGATTGTACGAAGGAATTAGAATGGATCTTACGAATGAATTAGAATGGATCGTACGAATGAATTAGATTGGATCACATTCGTGCGAAAGAATTAGAATAGATCGTATGAATGAATTAGAATGGATCGTACGAATGAATTAGAATAGATTGTGCGAATGAATTAGAATGGATCGTACGAATGAAATAGAATGGATTGTACGAATGAATTAGAATTGATAGTACGAAGGAATTAGAGTGGATCATACGAATGAATTTAGAATGGATCGTATGAAGGAATTAGAATGGACCGTACGAAGGAATTAGAATGGATTGTACGAATGAATTAGAATGGATCGTATGAATGAATAAGAATGGATACATTCGTGCAATCCATTCTAATTCATTCGTACGATCCATTCTAATTCATTCGTACGATCTATTCTAATTCATTCGTACGATCCATTCTAATTCATTCGGATGAATGTATCCATTCTAATTCATTCATACAATCTATTCTAATTCATAAGTACGGTCCATTCTAATTCATTCCTACGATCCATTCTAATTAATACGTACAATCTATTCTAATTCTTTCATAAGATCCATTCTAATTCATTCATACAATCCATTCTAATTCTTTCACATATCCATTCTAATTCATTTGTACGATCCATTCTAATTCATTCGTACAATCCTTTCTATTTCATTCGTACGATCCATTCTAATTCATTCGCACAATCTATTCTAATTCAATCGTACGATCCATTCTAATTCATTCAGACGATCTATTCTAATTCTTTCGCACGAATGTATCCATTCTAATTCATTCGTACGATCCATTCTAATTCATTCTTACGATCTATTCTAATTCATTCGTACGATCCGTTCTAATTCATTCGCACGAATGTATCCATTCTAATTCATTCATACAATCTATTCTAATTCATAAGTACGATCCATTCTAATTCATTCGTACGATCCATTCTAATTGATACGTACAATCCATTCTATTTCATTCGTACGATCCATTCTTACTCATTCGTACGATCCATTCTAATTTCCTTCGTACGATCCATTCTATGCACGAATGTATGATCCATTCTAATTCATTCGCACGAATGTATCCATTCTAATTCATTCGTACGATCCATTCTTATTCATTCGTACGATCCATTCTAATTCATTCGTATGATCCATTATAATTCATTCGTACAATCCATTCTATTTCATTCGTACGATCCATTCTTACTCATTCGTATGATCCATTCTAATTCATTCGCACGAATGTATCCATTCTAATTCATTCGTACGACCCATTCTAATTCATTAATACGATCCAATCTAATTCATTCATACGATCCATTCTAATTCATTCGCAAGAATGTATCCATTCTAATTCATTCGTATGATCCATTCTTATTCATTCGTACGATCTATTCTAATTCATTCATACGATCCATTCTAATTCATTCGTATGATCCATTCTAATTCATTCGCACGATCCATTCTAATTCATTCATACGAATGTATCCATTCTAATTCATTCGTATGATCCATTCTAATTCATTCGCATGATCAATTATAATTCATTCGTACGATCCATTCTAATTCATTCATACAATCCATTCTTACTCATTCGTAAGATCCATTCTAATTCATTTGCACGAATATATCCATTCTAATTCAATAGATCGTATGAATGAATTAGAATGGATACATACGAATGAATTAGAATGGATCGTATGAATGAATTAGAATAGGTCGTACAATGAATTAGAATGGATCGTACGAATGAATTAGAATTGATCGTACGAATGAATTAGAATAGATTGTGCGAATGAATTAGAATGGTGCGAATGAATTAGAATGGATCGTGCGAATGAATTAGAATGGATCGTACGAATGTATTAGAATGGATCGCGTACAATCCATTCTATTTTATTCGTACGATCCATTCTTAGTCATTAGCACGATCCATTCTAATTCATTCGTACAATCCATACTAATTCATTCGCACGATCCATTCGAATTCACTCATACGATCCATTCTAATTCATTCGTATGATTCATTCTAATTCATTTGTATCCATTCTATTTCATTCGCACGATCCATTTGAATTCATTCGCACGATCCATTTTAATTCATTCATACAATCCATTCTAATTCATTAATACAATCCATTATTACTCATTCGTATGATCCAAATGTATCCATTCTAATTCATTCGTACGATCCATTCTTATTCATTCATACGATCTATTCTAATTCATTCATACGATCCATTCTAATTCATTCGTACGATCCATTCTAATTCATTCGCACGATCCATTCTAATTCATTCATACGAATGTATCCATTCTAATTCATTCGTACGATCCATTCTAATTCATTCGCACGATCAATTCTAATTCATTCGTACGATCCATTCTAATTCATTCATACAATCCATTCTCACTCATTCGTATGATCTATTCTAATTCATTTGCACGAATATATCCATTCTAATTCAATGGATCGCATGAATGAATTAGAATGGATACATACGAATAAATTAGAATGGATCGTATGAATGAATTAGAATAGATCGTACGAATGAATTAGAATGGATCGTACGAATGAATTAGAATTGATCGTACGAATGAATTAGAATAGATTGTGCGAATGAATTAGAATGGTGCGAATGAATTAGAATGGATCGTGCGAATGAATTAGAATGGATCGTACGAATGAATTAGAATAGATCGCGTATAATCCATTCTATTTCATTCATACGATCCATTCTTACTCATTAGCACGATCCATTCTAATTAATTCGTACAATCCATTCTAATTCATTCGCACGATCCATTCGAATTCACTCATACGATCCTTTCTAATTCATTCGTATGATCCATTCTAATTCATTTGTATCAATTCTATTTCATTCGCACGATCCATTCGAATTCATTCGCACGATCCATTCTAATTCATTCATATGATCCATTCTAATTCATTCATACAATCCATTCTTACTCATTCGTATGATCCATTCTATTTCATTTGCACGAATATATCCATTCTAATTCAATGGATCGTATGAATGAATTAGAATAGATACATATTAATGAATTAGAATGGATCGTATGAATGAATTAGATTGGATCGTACGAATGAATTAGAATGGATCGTGCGAATGAAATAGAATGGATTGTACGAATGAATTAGAATGGATCGTGCGAATGAATTAGAATGGATCGTACGAATGAATTAGAATAGATCATGCGAATGAATTAGAATGGATCGTATGAATGAATTAGAATGGATACATTCGTATGAATGAATTAGAATGGATCGTGCGAATGAATTAGAATGGATCGTATGAATGAATTAGAATGGATCATATGAATGAATTAGAATACATCGTACGAATGAATAAGAATGGATCGTACGAATGAATGAATTAGAATGGATCGTATCAATGAATTAGAATAGATTGTGCGAATGAATTCGAATGGGTCGTACGAATGAATTAGAATGGATACATTCGTGCGAATGAATTAGAATGGATTGTACGAATGAATTAGAGTGGATCATGTGAAAGAATTAGAATGGATTGTATGAATGAATTAGAATGGATCGTATAAATGAATTAGAATGGATCGTGCGAATGAATTCGAATAGATCGTGCGAATGAATTAGAATCGATCGTACGAATGAAATAGAATAGATTGTGCTCCATTCTAATTCATTCGCAAGATCCATTCTAATTCATTAATATAATCCATTCTAATTCATTCATACGATCCATTCTAATTCATTCGCACGAATGTATCGATTCTAATTCATTCGTACGATCCATTCTATTTCATTCGCACGATCCATTCTATTTCATTCGTATGATCCATACTAATTCATTAATACGATCCATTCTAATTCATTCGTACGACGCGCGATCCATTCTAATTCATTCATACAATCCAATCTAATTCATTTATACGATCCATTCTAATTCATTCGTATGTATCCATTCTAATTCATTCATACGATCCATTCTAATTCATTCGTACGATCCATTCTAATTCATTCGTACAATCCATTCTATTTCATTCGTACGATCCATTCTAATTCATTCGTACGATCCATTCTAATTCATTCATACGATCCATTCTAATTTTTTAACACGATCCATTCTAATTCATTCGTACGATCCATTCTAATTCATTCGTACAATCCATTCTATTTCATTCGTACGATCCATTCTAATTAATTCGTACGATCCATTCTAATTCATTCGCACGAATGTATCCATTCTAATTCATTCGTACGATCCATTCCAATTAATTCGTACGATCCATTCTAATTCATTCGCACGAATGTATCCATTCTAATTCATTCGTATGATCTATTCTTACTCATTCGTATGATCCATTCTAATTCATTCGCACAATCTATACTAATTTATTCGTACGATCCATTCTAATTCATTCGTACGATCTATTCTAATTCATTCGTACGATCCATTCTAATTAATTCGCACAATCTATTCTAATTCATTCGTACGATCCATTCAAATTCATTCGTACGATCTATTCTAATTCATTCGTACGATCCATTCTATTTCATTCGTATGATCCATTCTTACTCATTCGTATGATCCATTCTAATTCATTCGCACGAATGTATCCGTTCTAATTCATTCGTACGATCCATTCTAATTCATTCGTACGATCCATTCTAATTTATTCGTATGATCCATTCTATTTCATTCGTACGATCCATTCTTACTCATTCGTATGATCCATTCTAATTCATTCGCACAATCTATTCTAATTCATTCGTACGATCCATTCTAATTCATTCGTACGATCTATTCTAGTTCATTCGTACGATCCATTCTAATCCATTCGCACGAATGTATCCATTCTAATTCATTCATACAATCGATTCTAATTTATTCGTACGATCCATTCTAATTCATTCATACAATCCATTCTATTTCATTCGTACGATCCATTCTTACTCATTCGTATGATCCATTCTAATTCATTCGCACGAATGTATCCATTCTAATTCATTCGTACGATCCATTCTAATTCATTCGTACGATCAATTCTAATTCATTCGTACAATCCATTCTATTTCATTTGAATGGATCGTACGAATGAAATAGAATGGATCGTACTTATGAATTAGAATGGATCGTACGAATGAATTAGAATGGATCGTGCGATCGTACGAATGAAATGATCGTATGAATGAGTAAGAATGGATCGTACGAATGAAAAAGAATGGATTGTACTAATGAATTAGAATCGATCGTACGAATGAATTAGAATGGATCGTATGAAGGAATTAGAATGGATCGTACGAATGAATTAGAATAGATTATACGAATGAATTAGAATGGATCGTATGAATGAATTAGATTTGATCGTACGAATGAATTAGAATAGATCGTATGAATGAATTAGAATGTATCGTATGGATGAATTAGAATGGATCGTACGAATGAAATAGAATGGATCGTACGAATGAATTAGAATGGATCGTGCGAATGAATTAGAATGAATCGTACGATTGAATTAGAATGGATACATTCGTGCGAATGAATTAGAATGGATCGTACGAATGAATTAGAATGGATCGTACGAATGAATTAGAATAGATCGTATGAATGAATTGTTGGAAATCTAATCGTTCTAAACTAGCAAATTTAGGATTTAATCAAATTTTTAATATTAAAATTGATTAGCAAATGTTATTTTCGCAAACAAGGACAAGTCACAAATTTCTTTTAGAAATTGTTTGCCAAGGCAGAGCGGGTTCTATGGAACCGTCATTCACCTTGCCGAACTTTTCTAAAAGAGAGATACAATCTATCTAAAATATATTTAATTATTTAGATTTCTCTATTAGATGCAAGTCGCTTATTTTAGATCTAATATCAGGACAAAAGAAGAGTTAGAAAACTCTGGCCTGTGGTCGAAGCGTGCTAGGCACTGTCCCAAGAATCTTATTGCCCCCCTCGTGCGGGTCTCGTGGCAATTGTTCTCGGAGATACGGCGACCCCGGTCAGGCGACCTCCTTCTCGTCGGCACGACTCCAAGAAGGCTTTGCGAACCTCGTAGACTTTCAGGAACCCAGCGACTTGATGACGACTTCTCGAGGCCGGGAGGCAGCACCGCAGCAAAGCTTTGGTCCGAGAGAGGGAGTCTCTTCGGAGCAAAGGGGCAGCACAACAACACCACGACCGAGAGAATGGGAGAGAGAGAGAGACAGTAAGCAGGGATGAATTCCGAAATTCGGACTGTGTAAATCCCATAGCTGCACCGGGCCTTATATAGGCCTCGGGCTGTTAATGGGAGGCTGAAAGAGGGGAGCGGTTAATGGGCTGCGATTAAGCCCATTAACCTCGCACGTTACAGCTCGCAGAGAGCAGTCTCGTAACGGCTCACATGCAGCAACGGGTCGCATGCAAAACGGCTAGTAGCCAAAAAGGAATTTAATAAATGGGGGAGGACTTAAAAGCTAAAAACAAAAAGAGGGCAGGTGCGGACCAGCCCATTTCGGAGGTGCTATCGTGTCCGGGTCCGCGGGCGCACATACACGCGCCGCCCAGCCCAAGCCCAAGCCCGGCCCGGCTCGGCTCGGCACGGCACGCACGCGCGCGCGTGTGTGAGCTAGTGGAGCCCCTCCTCTAGTGTGATGACTAGTGGGGGGAAGTGGGCAAATCCTTATATGTTGGTAGGGGATTTCTCCCCTAACCGATATGGGACTAAAAACCCATGTGTTGTGTGGTTTTACAACACACACATCCAACAATCCCCCACATGTGTTTAAAACCACTAAATATTAAATAATTAAAAAATTCAAAATATAAAGTAAAAAGACTTTGCTGGATTCCTTATACTACGCAGTAGGTGTAGGTACCTTCCGGTTTGAACCTCCACTTAGTACAGTTGTATACATCCGTGAGGACTTGGTGGACTACGCCTTGAACCAGTCTCATTTATCGGGTGTCTACAAGTAGTACACGTAGTACAGTTTTCGATGGTTCTAAGCGGGTTGCGCTATTAATGGCCTTGCGCAGATATCTTTTCTTGTATGTTTCTAGGGAGCAGCCCTGGTCCCAGAGTTGCGGCCTCACAACGACATACATATAGGTAAGTCCTAATAGGGGTGTGAGCAAGGCGACACCCCGCCTCATGGGTCTTGGACTTATTAAGAGTTTTACACTCATCCTACCCCTTGCTTTTAATAAGCACTGACGTCATAGGGACGGGAGCATTATTCAGTGCTCCTTATTTTTAATCACTACTACAGTTTGTTTCTACCCATTGAACCTCCGTGAGGTTGGGTTCCCACTGCGGTGATTTTTCTTATGGGCTTAATCCCATCCCCCTCGATGATTCTAAGACCACTGTCCTAGATAGGCCCTTAGTTAGATGATCCGCCAAATTCTTTTCGGATCTAACAAAGTCTAGGGCAATTATTTGATTTTTCATCTTATATCTGAGAGATCTATGTCTCACTTTCAGATGTCGATTTATTTTTACATCAGCGTTTTCTTGATTACATTTATCAATAGCTGATCGACAATCACAATGGATAGATATAGCCGGTAAAGGCTTTTCTATCAATGGGATCTCATATAGAAGATCTCGAAGCCATTCTGCTTCTGTGCTAGTGGTATCTAGCGCTATCATTTCTGATTCCATGGTACTCCTAGCTATAACAGTTTGTTTGGTGGATTTCCAAGATATGGCTCCACCTCCTAGTAGGAATACATATCCGGTTGTGGACTTAATATCTATTGAGTCACTAATCCAGTTAGCATCAGAGTATCCCTCTAATACAGCTGGATATCTACTATAGTGGAGACCGTATGATATGGTTCCCTTAAGATATCTAAAAATTCTTTCTAACGCATTCCAATGGGACAAATTCGGGTTAGACGTATAACGACTAAGTCTATTTACCGCGTAAGCGATATCGGGTCGAGTATAGTTTGCTAGAAAACCTAGCGATCCTATGATTTGAGCATACTCGCTCTGTAGTCTAGGAAGTCCAGTATTCTTTGTTAGATGGGTATTTGGATCATATGGTGTGGATACAGGTTGGCAATCGGGATCGTAAAATTTCCTAAGGATTTTCTCGACATAGTGGGATTGGGATAACACTAAACCATTGTTCTTCCTAATGATCTAGTGTTCAAAATAACGTCGGCTTGTCCTAAATCTTTCATGTCAAAGTTTTGGGACAAAAACTGTTTGATATCATTTATGATTTGTATGTTTGAACCGAATATCAGAATATCGTCAACATACAAACATAAAATGACAATATTATTACCATCTACTTTATGGTATACACATTCATCCGTTGAATTGATATCAAATCCATAGGATAAGATACCTTCATCGAATTTCATGTGCCATTGTTTTGGGGCTTGTTTAAGTCCATAGAGGGATCGAATTAACTTACACACCTTTCCCTCTTGTCCAGGTGCAGTAAATCCCTCGGGTTGGTCCATGTATATTTCCTCATTAAGGTCGCCATTCAAGAAAGCAGTCTTTACATCCATTTGATGTATGACTAGCTTATATATTGAAGCTAAGGCGATGAGGATCCTAATCGTGGTTATCCTAGCGACAGGTGAGTAGACATCAAAGTAGTCTATCCCTGGTTTTTGGGTAAAGCCCTTGGCTACAAGTCGTGCCTTAAATTTATCTATGGTACCGTCGGGTCTAAGCTTTTTCTTAAAAACCCATTTACATCCTATGGTTTTACAACCAGGAGGTAAATTGGTGAGTTCCCAGGTATGGTTTTGAAGTATGGATTGGATCTCGTTATCTATGGCTTCTTTCCAAAAAGGTAAGTCTATGGACTTCATTGCATCTGTATAGGTGGAGGGGGAGTTCTCCACCATAAGTGCATAGAAGTCATCAAAGACTTTCTCTACACGGGCACGTTTACTCCTCCTAGGTTCGGTTTGGGTTACCGGTTCAGTCTGGTCTTCAGGTTCTAATTGGACTTCAGGTTCGATCTGAGTCACCTGATTAGAACTGGAGGCCTGGTTATTGGTATTAATCCTAGTGTTGATCCTAGTCTTATACGGAAAGATGTTTTCGAAGTATGAAGCATCTCTTGCTTCGATTATGGTGTTATTGGCTATTTCGCTTATTTCAGAGTTAAACACTAAAAAACGATTAGCGTTACTATCTGAAGCGTAGCCAATAAAGATGACATCTACAGTCTTAGGTCCTATCTTCTTCCTTTTATTATCGGGGATTTTTACCTTAGCTAGGCACCCCCACACTTTTAGGTATTCTAAGTTAGGTTTCCTATGTTTCCATACTTCGTATGGGGTCAAGTCATTATGTTTGAACGGAATGCGGTTAAGGATAAAACAAGCCGTCATTAGGGCTTCCCCCCACAAGTTCTCTGGCGCTTCAGAGCTTAGTAACATGGAATTAACCATGTTCATTAGGGTTCTGTTTTTCCTTTTCGCTACACCGTTGGATTGGGGAGTGTAAGGAGCTGTGACTTCATGGAGTATTCCATAGTCATCACAGTACTCACTTAACTCATTTGAGGTATACTCCCCTCCTCGGTCTGACCTAAGGATCTTAATGGTTTCGTCTAATTGGTTCTCAACCAGTGCTCTGTAAATTTTAAATTTACTAAGAACTTCATCCTTAGTTTTAATAAGGTAGAGGTGGCAATATTTTGAAGCGTCATCTATGAACGTTACAAAATATCTATTGCCACCTCTCGAGGTTCTCCCAGAATCACAGACATCGCTGTGAATTAATTCAAGTATATGGGAGTCTCGATCGATAGTTTTAAAAGATTTCTTAGGTTGTTTGGCTTCTACGCATATCTCGCACTTGTCGAGATTCCTAGTATCGGATTTGGGAATGATATTTAAGGTCATGAGTTTCTTAATTGAATTATAATTTACATGACCTAGTCTTTGGTGCCAAGTGACCGAAGACTCAACATTTAAAATAGTAGAAGAAGGATTGAATACATTCAATTTAAACAAACCATCACAAAGAAATCCTTTTCCAATAAAATTCATTCCTTTAGTTATTACAACCTTATTGGACTCAAATACAAGCTTATAGCCCTGTTGGACTAATAAGGACCCACTAATTAAATTCCTCCTAATCTCTGGAACGTGGTGGACTCCGCGCAGGGTCAGGGTCTTCTCCGACGTCAGCTTCAGGTCGATTCGTCCTATCCCTAGCACACGAGCCTCAGCATTGTTCCCCATGCTTACAGCTCCTCCACCTGAGACCTGATAGGTGGAAAACAAAGATTGATCAGAGCAAACATGAATGTTAGCTCCTGTGTCAATCCACCAATCAAATGCTTGAAAGGTCATGTTAACTTCAGGGGTGAAGAGAACAGACTTGAAAGCGGTCCCAGAAGAGCCAGCTCCAGAGGTCACCATGTTGACTTGGGAGCCGGGTGGCGTTGGACCATTTCTTCTTGGATTTGGAGGTGGTGCTGTCTTCTTGTAGAAGCATTGGTTGGCCATATGATTGGTCCGACCGCAGACGTAGCAGCAACGCACTCCTTCCTTCTTTTGGTCCTTGGGATGGTTTGGGTTATGGTTGCTATGGTAGGGCTTCTTGGTATATGGCTTAGGCTTAGGGTGGAAGGGTTTCTTCTGGAACTTATGTCTAGGTTTTTGGAATGGTTTAGACGGTTGACCCTCTACGTTGTTGACCTTGGGTTTGGATTCAGAGGATCCCTTTTCCCTGAGCCTATGTTGCTCCTCAATTCTAATAGAGTTTAGAACTTGAGTTAGGGTTAGGTCACCTTGGGTATGACTTAGGTGCTTAGAGAATTCAGACCAAGAAGCAGGTAGTTTATCTATAAGACAGGCTATCTGGAAGGTTTCATCAAGGGTGGAACCATTAGTCTTCAGATGTTGGACTAGGTTCTCAAACTCATGAATCTGATCATTCATGGGTTTAGAGTCAACCATTTTGAAGCTGTTGAAGTCAGACGCTTTGAAGCGTTTTACTCCAGCATCATCTAGGCCATACTTACGCTCTAGGGTATCCCATAGGTCCTTAGGGTTTTGAATGGTATAATAGATATCGTATAATCTATCAGATAAGGCCCCTAGGATCCTATGAAGGCCATGGTAGTTGATTTCTTCTGGGGTCCTAGTGGGAATACCAAAAGTTGGTTCAGATTCAGGTTGAGAAGTGGAGGCTCGGGTACGACGAGTTTGGCTGGACCCGTTGGATATTCCTGGTGCGGTTTCACCTATGGCTGACAGTAACCCAAGTATGGTTAGCCAGAATCGCATCTGGTTTTGCCACCTCTTGAAGTTAGACCCGTCAAACTTCTTGGGTTTGGCACTAAGGGTTTCACGGTTTGGTGAGGCCATTTCGGACCAAAATTAGGAGTTGAAATCTGTGGATTGAAAAACAAGTTTTGTCAATTTTAAAGTACACCTAGATAGATTCGACTTTTAGAAGTCCAAATGAAACTTCCAAATCCTAACGGCCAGATGGGCTCCAGGTAGGAGGTGGAGCACTAGGCTCGCTCAAATACCAAGCTACCTTGGGCAATTTAATGCCGGTTTGACAAGCCTTTCTTGACACCGTAGGCAGTGGAATATTTCAATGACGACTTTTAGTCTTTTCTATAATCTATGCTTCTAATTTACTTTTGTAGAAAATAGTTTTGTAATTAGTAGCAATTAATAGGTAGCACGAAATAAAGACTAATAGATGATCACGTAGGCTAACTTAGTGAGCACGTTGCAAAGAAAATAACTTATGAACGATTAAATTACAATAAGATTCTTGGATTGTTGGAAATCTAATCGTTCTAAACTAGCAAATTTAGGATTTAATCAAATTCTTAATATTAAAATTGATTAGCAAATGTTATTTTCGCAAACAAGGACAAGTCACAAATTTCTTTTAGAAATTGTTTGCCAAGGCAGAGCGGGTTCTATGGAACCGTCATTCACCTTGCCGAACTTTTCTAAAAGAGAGATACAATCTATCTAAAATATATTTAATTATTTAGATTTCTCTATTAGATGCAAGTCGCTTATTTTAGATCTAATATCAGGACAAAAGAAGAGTTAGAAAACTCTGGCCTGTGGTCGAAGCGTGCTAGGCACTGTTCCAAGAATCTTATTGCCCCCCTCGTGCGGGTCTCGTGGCAATTGTTCTCGGAGATACGGCGACCCCGGTCAGGCGACCTCCTTCTCGTCGGCACGACTCCAAGAAGGCTTTGCGAACCTCGTAGACTTTCAGGAACCCAGCGACTTGATGACGACTTCTCGAGGCCGGGAGGCAGCACCGCAGCAAAGCTTTGGTCCGAGAGAGGGAGTCTCTTCGGAGCAAAGGGGCAGCACAACAACACCATGACCGAGAGAATGGGAGAGAGAGAGAGACAGTAAGCAGGGATGAATTCCAAAATTCGGACTCTGTAAATCCCATAGCTGCACCGGACCTTATATAGGCCTCGGGCCGTTAATGGGAGGCTGAAAGAGGGGAGCGGTTAATGGGCTGCGATTAAGCCCATTAACCTCGCACGTTACAGCTCGCAGAGAGCAGTCTCGTAACGGCTCGCATGCAGCAACGGGTCGCATGCAAAACGGCTAGTAGCCAAAAAGGAATTTAATAAATAGGGGAGGACTTAAAAGCTAAAAACAAAAAGAGGGCAGGTGCGGACCAGCCCATTTCGGAGGTGCTATCGTGTCCGGGTCCGCGGGCGCACACACACGCGCCGCCCAGCCCAAGCCCAAGCCCGGCCCGGCTCGGCTCGGCACGGCACGCACGCGCGCGCGTGTGTGAGCTAGTGGAGCCCCTCCTCTAGTGTGATGACTAGTGGGGGGAAGTGGGCAAATCCTTATATGTTGGTAGGGGATTTCTCCCCTAACCGATATGGGACTAAAAACCCATGTGTTGTGTGGTTTTACAACACACACATCCAACATGAATTAGATTGGATCGTATGAATGAATTAGAATGGATCGTACGAATGAATTAGAATAGATCGTACGAATGAATTAGAATGGATCGTACGAATGAATTAGAATGGATCGTACGAATGAATTAGAATGGATCGTGCGAATGAATTAGAATAGATTGTGCTAATGAATTAGAATGGATTGTATGAATGAATTAGAATAAATCGTACGAAGGAATTAGAATGGATACATTCGTGCGAATGAATTGGAACGGATCGTACGAATGAATTAGAATGGATCCTTTCGTGCGAATGACTTAGAATGGATCGTATGAATGAATTAGAATGGATCGTACTTATGAATTAGAATGGATCGTACGAATGAATTAGAATACGATCCATTCTTACTCATTAGCACTATCCATTCTAATTCATTCGTACGACCCATTCTAATTCATTAATACGATCCAATCTAATTCATTCATATGATCCATTCTAATTCATTCGCACGAATATATCCATTCTAATTCATTTGTATGATCCATTCTAATTCATTCGTACGATCCATTCTAATTCATTCGTACGATGCACGCGAATGAATTAGAATGGATATATTAGTGCAAATGAATTAGAATGGATTGTATGAATGAATTAGAATAGATCGTACGAATGAATTAGAATGGATCGTACGAATGAATTAGAATGGATCGTATGGATCATACGAATGAATTAGAATGGATACATTCGTGCGAATGAATTAGAATGGATCGTACGATTGAATTAGAATGGATCGTACGAATGAATTAGAATGGATCGTATGAATGAATTAGAATGGATTGTATGAATTAATTAGAATAGATCGTATGAATGAATTAGAATGGATCGTACGAAGGAATTAGAATGGATACATTCGTGCGAATGAATTAGAATGGATCATACGAATGAAATAGATTGGATCGTACGTATGTTGAATTAGAATGGATCGTATGAATGAATTAGAATGGATCGTACGAATGAAATTAAATGGTTCGTACGAATGAATTAGAATGGATCGTACGAATGAATTAGAATGGATCGTACGAATGAATTAGAATGGATCGTGGGAAAGAATTTGAATGGATTGTATGAATGAATTAGAATGGATCATATGAATGAATTAGAATGGATCGTACGAATGAATTAGAATGGATCGTACGAATGAATTAGAATGGATCGTGCGAATGAATAAGAATGGATTGTACGAATGAAATTAGAATGGATCGTGCGAATGAATTAGAATGGTTCGTACGAATGAATTAGAATGGATCGTGCGAATGAATTAGATTGGATCGTATGAATGAATTAGAATGGATACATTCGTATGAATGAATTAGAATGGATCGTGCGAATGAATTAGAATGGATCGTACGAATGAATTAGAATGGATCGTATGGATGAATTAGAATAGATCGTACGAATGACTAAGAATGGATCGTACAAATGAATGAATTAGAATGAATTAGAATGGATCGTATCAATGAATTAGAATGGATCGTGCGAATGAATTCGAATGGATCATACAAATGAATTAGAATGGATACATTCGTGCGAATGAATTAGAATGGATCGTACGAATGAATTAGAATGGATACATTCGTGCGAATGAATTAGAATGGATCGTACGAATGAATTAGAGTGGATCGTGTGAAAGAATTAGAATGGATTGTATGAATGAATTAGAATGGATCGTATGAATGAATTCGAATGGATCATGCGAATGAATTCGAATGGATCGTGCGAATGAATTAGAATCGATCGTACGAATGAATTAGAATAGATTGTGCTCCATTCTAATTCATTCGCACGATCCATTCTAATTCATTAATACGATCCTTTCTAATTCATTCATACGATCCATTCTAATTCATTTGCACGAATGTATCCATTCTAATTCATTCGTACGATCCATTCTATTTCATTCGCACGATCCATTCTATTTCATTCCTATGATCCATTCTAATTCATTAATACGATCCATTGTAATTCATTCGTACGATGCATGATCCATTCTAATTCATTCATATGATTCAATCTAATTCATTCATATGATCCATTCTAATTCATTCATATGTATCCATTCTAATTCATTCATACGATCCATTCTAATTCATTCGTACGATCCATTCAAATTCATTCGTACAATCCATTCTATTTCATTCGAACGATCCATTCTAATTCATTCGTACGATCCATTCTAATTCATTCATACGATCCATTCTAATTCATTCATACAATCCATTCTAATTTTTTCACACGATCCATTCTAATTCATTCGTACGATCCATTCTAATTCATTCGTACAATCCATTCTATTTCATTCGTACGATCCATTCTTACTCATTCGTATGATCCATTCTAATTCATTCGTACAATCTATTCTAATTCATTCGTACGATCCATTCTAATCCATTCGCAAGAATGTATCCATTCTAATTCATTCATACAATCTATTCTAATTTATTCGTACGATCCATTCTAATTCATTCGTACAATCCATTCTATTTCATTCATACGATCCATTCTTACTCATTCGTATGATCCATTCTAATTCATTCGCACGAATGTATCCATTCTAATTCATTCGTACGATCTATTCTAATTCATTCGTATGATCAATTCTAATTCATTCGTACAATCCATTCTATTTCATTAGAATGGATCGTACGAATGGAATAGAATGGATCGTACTTATGAATTAGAATGGATCGTACGAATGAATTAGAATGGATCGTGCGATCGTACGAATGAAATTATCGTATGAATGAGTAAGAATGGATCGGACGAATGAATTAGAATGGATCGTACGAATGAATTAGAATGGATCGTATGAATTAATTAGAATGGATCGTACGAATGAATTAGAATAGATTGTACAAATGAATTAGAATGGATCGTATGAATGAATTAGATTGGATCGTACGAATGAATTAGAATAGATTGTACGAATGAATTAGAATGGATCGTATGAATGAATTAGAATGGATCGTACGAATGAGATAGAATGGATCGTACGAATGAATTAGAATGGATCGTGCGAATGAATTAGAATGGATCGTACGATTGAATTAGAATGGATACATTCGTGCGAATGAATTAGAATGGATCGTACGAATGAATTAGAATGGATCTTACGAATGAATTAGAATGGATCGTATGAATGAATTAGATTGGATCGTATGAATGAATTAGAATGGATCGTACGAATGAATTAGAATAGATCGTACGAATGAATTAGAATGGATCGTACGAATGAATTAGAATGGATCGTGCGAATGAATTAGAATAGATTGTGCGAATGAATTAGAATGGATTATTTGAATGAATTAGAATGGATCATACGAAGGAATTAGAATGGATACATTCGTGCGAATGAATTAGAATGGCTCGTACGAATGAATTAGAATGGATCCATTCGTGCGAATGACTTAGAATGGATCGTATGAATGAATTAGAATGGATCGTACTTATGAATTAGAATAGATCGTACGAATGAATTAGAATACGATCCATTCTTACTCATTAGCACGATCCATTCTAATTCATTCGTACGACCCATTCTAATTCATTAATACGATCCAATCTAATTCATTCATACGATCCATTCTAATTCATTCGCACGAATATATCCATTCCAATTTATTTGTATGATTCATTCTAGTTCATTCGTACGATCCATTCTAATTCATTCGTACGACGCACGCGAATGAATTAGAATGGATATATTCGTGCAAATGAATTAGAATGGATCGTATGAATGAATTTGAATGGATCGTACGAATGAATTAGAATGGATCGTACGAATGAATTAGAATGGATCGTACGAATAAATTAAAATGGATCGTATGGATCGTACGAATGAATTAGAATGGATACATTCGTGCGAATGAATTAGAATGGATCGTTCGAAAGAATTAGAATGGATCGTACGAATGAATTAGAATGGATCGTATGAATGAATTAGAATAGATTGTATGAATGAATAAGAATAGATCGTATGAATGAATTAGAATGGATCGTACGAAGGAATTAGAATGGATAAATTCGTGCGAATGAATTAGAATGGATCGTACGAATGAAATAGATTGGATCGTATGTATGATGAATTAGAATGGATCGTATGAATGAATTAGAATGGATCGTACGAATGAAATAGAATGGATTGTACGAATGAATTAGAATGGATCGTACGAATGAATTAGAATGGATCGTACGAATGAATTAGAATGGATCGTGTGAAAGAATTAGAATGGTTTGTATGAATGAATTAGAATGGATCGTATGAATGAATTAGAATGGATCGTACGAATGAATTAGAATGGATCATACGAATGAATTAGAATGGTGCGAATGAATTAGAATGGATCGTGCGAAAGAATTAGAATAGATCGTATGAATTAATTAGAATGGATCGTATGAATGAATTAGAATGGATATATTCGTGCAAATGAATTATAATGGATCGTATGAATGAATTAGAATGGATCGTATGAATGAATTAGAATGGATACATCCGTGCGAATGAATGATCGTACGAAGGAATTAGAATGGATCGTACGAATGTATCCTTCTAATTCACTTGCACGATCGTACGAATTAATTAGAATAGATCGTGCGAATGAATTAGAATGAATCGTGTGTCGTACGAATGAATTAGAATGGATCGTATTAATGAATTTGAATGGATCGTGCGAATGAATTAGAATGGATCGTACGAATGAATTAGAATGGATCGTCTGAATGAATTAGAATGGATCGTACGAATGAATTAGAATGGATACATTCGTGCGAATGAATTAGAATGGATCATACGAATGAGTAAGAATGAATTAGAATGGATCCGGATCGTACGAATGAATTAGAATGAATTAGAATGGATCGTATGAATGAATTAGAATGGATACATTCGTGCAAATGAAATAGAATGGATCGTACGAATGAATTAGAATGGATCGTATAAATGAATGAATTAGATTGGATCGTATGAATGAATTAGATTGGATCGTATGAATGAATTAGAATGGATCGTAATAATGGATCGTACGTATGAATTTGTACATATGAATGAATTAGAATAGATCGAATAAGAATGGATCGTACGAAGGAATTAGAATGGATCGTACGAATGAATTAGAGTGGATTCATTCGTGCGAATGAATTAGAATGGATCGTGCGAATGAATTTGAATGGATCGTACGAATGAATTATAATGGATCGTATGAATCAATTAGAATTCACATGATCTATTCTAATTCATTCGTACGATCCATTCTAATTCATTAGCATGATTCATTCTAATTCATTCGTACGATCCTTTCTAATTCATTAGCACGAATGTATCCATTCGAATTCATTCGTACGATACATTCTAATTCACCCGCACAATCTATTCTAATTCATTCGTACGATCCATTCTAATTCATTAGCACGAATGTATCCATTCGAATTCATTCGTACGATCCATTCTAATTCAACCGCACAATCTATTCTAATTCATTCGTACGATCCATTCTAATTCATTAGCATGATCCATTCTAATTCATTCATACAATCCATTCTAATTCTTTTGCACGAATGTATCCATTCTAATTCATTCGTACGATCCATTCTAATTCTTTCGTACGATCCATTCTAATTCCTTTGTATGATACATTCTAATTCATTCCCATGAATGTATCCATTCTAATTGATACGTACGATCCATTCTAATTCATTAGCACGATCCATTCTAATTTATTCGTACAATCCATTCTATTTCATTCGTACGATCCATTCTTACTCATTCGTACGATCCATTCTAATTCATTCGCACGAATGTATCCATTCTAATTCCTTCGTACAATCTATTCTAATTCATTCGTACGATCCATTCTAATTCATTCGTACGATCCATTCTTTTCATTCGCACGATCCATTCTAATTCATTCGCACGATCCATTCTAATTCATTTGCACGATCCATTCTAATTCATTCGTATGATCCATTCTAATTCATTCGCACGATCGTATCCATTCTAATTCATTCCTACGATCCATTCTAATTTATTCGTACGATCCATTCTAATTCATTCACACAAATGTGTCCATTCTAATTCATTCGTACGATCCATTCTAATTCATTCGCACGATCCATTCTAATTCATTCGCACAATCTATTCTAATTCATTCGTACGATTCATTCTAATTCATTCGTACGATCTATTCTAATTCATTCGTACGATCCATTCTAATTCATTCGCACAATCTATTCTAATTCATTCGTACGATCCATTCTAATTCATTCGTACGATCTATTCTAATTCATTCGTACGATCCATTCTAATTCATTCCCACGAATGTATCCATTCTAATTCATTCATACAATCTATTCAATTAATTCATACGATCCATTCTAATTCATTCGTACAATCCATTCTATTTCATTCGTATGATCCATTCTTACTCATTCGTATGATCCATTCTAATTCATTCGCACGAATGTATCCATTCTAATTCATTCGTACGATCCATTCTAATTCATTCGTACGATCTATTCTAATTCATTCGTACGATCCATTCTAATTCATTCATATGATCCATTCTAATTCCTTCGTACGATCCATTCTAATTTATTCGTACGATTCATTCTAATTCAATCGTACGATCCGTTCTATTTCATTCACGATCTATTCTAATTCCTTCGTACGATCCATTCTATTTCATTCGCAGGATCAATTCTAATTCATTCATACGATCCAATCTAATTCATTCGTACGATCCAGTCTAATTCATTCGTACGATCCATTCTAATTCATTCATACGATCCATTCTAATTCATTCATACGATCGATCGTGCCTCGTACGAATGAATTAGAATGGATCATATTAATGAATTAGAATGGATCATGCGAATGAATTAGAATGGATCGTACGAATGAATTAGAATGGATCGTAGGAATGAATTAGAATGGATCGTACGAATGAATTAGAATGGATATATTCGTGCGAATGAATTAGAATGGATCATACGGATGAGTAAGAATGGATCTTACTCTAATTCATTCGCACGAATGTATCCATTCTAATTCATTCATACAATCCATTCTAATTCATTCGTAAGATCCATTCTAATTCATTCGCACGAATGTATCCATTCTAATTCATTCATATGATCCATTCTAATTCATTCGCACGATCCATTCTAATTCATTCGCACGATCCTTTCTAATTCATTCACACGATCTATTCTAATTCATTCGTACGATCCATTCTAATTCATTAGTACGATCTATTCTAATTCATTCGTACAATCCATTCTAATTCATTCGCAAAATCTATTCTAATTCATTCGTACGATCCATTCTAATTCATTCGTACGATCTATTCTAATTCATTCGTACCCATTCTAATTCATTCGCACGAATGTATCCATTCTAATTCATTCATACAATCTATTCTAATTCATTCGTACGATCCATTCTAATTCATTCGTACAATCCATTCTAATTCATTCGTACGATCCATTCTTACTCATTCGTATGATCCATTCTAATTCATTCGCACGAATGTATCCATTCTAATTCATTTGTACGATCCATTCTAATTCATTCGTACGGTCCATTCTAATTCATTCGTACAATCCATTCTATTTCATTCGTACGATCCATTCTTACTCATTCGTATGATCCATTCTAATTCATTCACACGAATGTATCCATTCTAATTCATTCGTACGATTTAATCTAATTCATTCGTACGATCCATTCTAATTCATTCGTACAATCCATTCTATTTCATTCGTACGATCCATTCTTACTCATTCGTATGATCCATTCTAATTCATTCGCACGAATGTATACATTCTAATTCATTCGTACGATCCATTCTAATTCATTAGTACGATCCATTCTAATTCATTCATACAATCCATTCTATTTCATTCGTACGATCCATTCTAATTCTTTCGCACGATCCATTCTAATTCATTCGTACAATCTATTCTAATTCATTCGTACGATCCATTCTAATTCATTCGCACGATCCATTCTAATTCATTCGCACGAATGAATCCATTCTAAATCATTCGTACGATCCATTCTAATTCATTCGCACAATCCAATGAATTAGAATGGATCGTGCGAATTAATTAGAATAGATCGAACGAATGAATTAGAATGGATACATTCGTGTGAATGAATTAGAATGGATCGTACGAATGAATTAGAATGGATCGTATGAATGAATTAGAATGGATACATTCGTGCGAATGAATTAGAATGTATCGTACGATTGAGTAAGAATGGATCGTACGAATGAATTAGAGTGGATCATACGAATGAATTAGAATGGATCATATGAGTGAATTCGAATGGATCGTGTGAATGAATTAGAATGGATTGTACGAATGAATTAGAATGGATCGTGCTAATGAGTAAGAATGGATCGTACGAATGAAATAGAATGGATTGTACGCGATCCATTCTAATTCATTCGTATGATCCATTCTATTTCATTCGCACGATCCATTCTAATTCATTCGCACCATTCTAATTCATTCGCACAATCTATTCTAATTCATTCGTACGATCAATTCTAATTCATTCGTACGATCCATTCTAATTCATTCGTACAATCTATTCTAATTCATTCGTACGATCCATTCTAATTCATTCATACGATCCAATCTAATTCATAAGTACGATCCATTCTTACTCATTCGTATGATCCATTCTAATTCATTCGCACAAATGTATCCATTCTAATTCATTCGTACGATCCATTCTAATTCATTCGTACAATCCATTCTAATTCATTCGTACGATCCATTCTAATTCCTTCGTACGATCCATTCTAATTTATTCATACGATCCAATCTAATTCATTCGTACGATCCATTCTAATTCGTTCGTACGATCCATTCTAATTCCTTCGTACGATCCATTCTAATTCCTTTGTACGACCCATTATATTTCATTCGTATGATCCATTCTAATTCCTTTGTACGATCCATTCTAATTCATTCGTACGATCCATTCTAATTCATTCGTACGATCCATTCTAATTCATTCATTCGATCCATTCTATTTCATTCGTACGATCCATTCTAATTCATTCATACGATCCATTCTAATTCATTCATACGATCCATTCTAATGCATTCGTACGATCCATTCTAATTCATTCGTACAATCCATTCTATTTCATTCGTACAATCCATTTTTACTCATTCGTATGATCCATTCTAATTCATTCGTACGATCCATTCTAATTCATTCGTACGATCAATTCTAATTCCTTCGAATGATCCATTCTAATTCATTCGCACGAATGTATCCATTCTAATTCATTCGTACGATCCATTCTAATTCATTCGTACGATCCATTCTAATTCATTCGTACGAAGGAATTAGAATGGATTGTATGAATGAATTAGAATGGATCGTATGAATGAGTAAGAATGGATCGTATGAATGAGATAGAATTGATTGTACGAATGAATTAGAATGGATCATACGAATGAATTAGAATGGATCGTATGAATGAATTAGATTGGATCGTATGAATGAATTAGAATGGATTGTACGAATGAATTAGAATGGATTGTACGAATGAATTAGAATGGATCGTATGAATGAATTAGATTGGATCGTATGAATGAATTAGAATGGATTGTACGAATGAATTAGAATGGATTGTACGAATAAATTAGAATGGATCGTATGAATAAATTAGATTGGATCGTATGAATGAATTAGAATAGATCGTATGAATGAATTAGAATGGATCATATGAATGAATTAGAATGGATCGTACGAATGAAATAGAATGGATCGTACGAATAAATTAGAATGGATACATTCGTGCGAATGAATTAGAATGGATCATGCGAAGGAATTAGAATGGATCGTACGAATGAATTAGAATGGATCGTACGAATTAATTAGAATGGATCATACGAATGAGTAAGAATGGATCGTACGAATGAAATAGAATGGATTGTACGAATGAATTAGAATGGATCGTACGAATGAATTAGAATGGATACATTCGTGCGAATGAATTAGAATAGATACATTCGTGCGAATGAATTAGAATAGATACATTCGTGCGAATGAATTAGAATGGATCATACGAAGGAATTAGAATGGATCGTACGAATGAATTAAAATGGATCGTACGAATGAATTAGAATGGATCATACAAATGAGTAAGAATGGATCGTACGAATGAATTAGAATGGATGGTATGAATGAAATAGAATGGATTGTACAAATGAATTAGAATGGATCGTACGAATGAATTAGAATGGATCGTGTGAAAGAATTAGAATGGATTGTATGAATGAATTAGAATGGATCGTATGAATGAATTAGAATGGATACATTCGTGCGAATGAATTAGAATGGATCGTGCGAATGAAATAGAATGGATCGTACAAATGAGTAAGAATGGATAGTACGAATGAAATAGAATGGATACATTCGTGCGAATGAATTAGAATGGATCGTGCGAATGAATTAGAATGGATACATTCGTGCGAATGAATTTGAATAGATCATACGATAACATTCGTACGATCCATTCTTACGATCCATTCTATTTCATTCGTATGATCCATTCTAATTCGTTCTAGAATGGATTGTACGAATGAATTAGAATGGATCGTACGAATGAATTAGAATTGATCGTGCGAATGAATTAGAATAGATCGTATTAATGAATTAGATTGGATACATTCGTGCGAATGAATTAGAATGGATCATACGAATGAGTAAGAATGGATCGTACGAATGAAATAGAATGGATTCTATGAATAAATTAGAATGGATCGTGCTAATGAATTAGAATGGATTGTACGTATGAATTAGAATGGATACATTCGTGTGTATGAATTAGAATGGATCGTACGATTGAATTAGAATGGATCATACGAAAGAATTAGAATAGATACATTCGTGCGAATGAATTAGAATAGATCATACGAATGAGTTAGAATGGATCGTACGAATGAAATAGAATGGATTGTACGAATGAATTAGAATGGATCGTACGAATGAATTAGAATGTATCGTACAAATGAATTAGAATGGATACATTCGTGCGAATGAATTAGAATGGATCATACGATCGGATACATTCGTGCGAATGAAGTCGAATGGATCATGCGAATGAAATAGAATGGATACAAATAAATGAGAATGGATCAAACAAATGAATTAGAATGGATCGTATGAGTGAATTCGAATGGATCATTCGTACAATCCATTCTATTTCATTCGTACGATCCATTCATACACATTCGTATGATCCATTCTAATTCATTCGCACGATCTATTCTAATTCATTCATACAATACATTCTAATTCTTTCACACGATCCATTCAAATTCGTTCGTACGATCCATTCTAATTCATTCGTACAATCCATTCTATTTCATTCGTACGATCCATTCTTACTCATTCGTACGATCTATTCTAATTCATTCGCATGAATGTATCTATTCTAATTCATTCGTACGATCCATTCTAATTCATTCGTATGATCCATTCTAATTCATTCGCACGATCCATTCGAATTTACTCATACGATCCATTCTAATTCATTCGTATGATCCATTCTAATTCATTTGTATTCATTCTATTTCATTCGCACGATCCATTCGAATTCATTCACACGATCCATTCTAATTCATTCATACGATCCATTCTAATTTATTCATATAATCCATACTTACTCATTCGTACGATCCATTCTAATTCATTCATACATTCCATTCTAATTCTTTTACGATCCATTCTAATTCATTCATACGATCCATTCTAATTCATTCGTATGATCCATTATAATTCATTCGCACGATCCATTCTAATTCATTAATATGATCCATTCTAATTCATTCGTACGACACACGATCCATTCTAATTCATTCATACGATCCATTCTAATTCATTCATACAATCTTTTCTAATTCCTTCATACGAATGAATTAGAATGGATCATACGAATGAATTTGAATAGATCGTACGAATGAATTAGAATGGATCGTACGAATGAATTAGAATGGATCGTACGAATGAATTAGAATGGATACATTCGTGCGAATGAATTAGAATGGATCGTACGAATGAATTAGAATGGATCGTACGAATGAATTAGAATGGATCGTGCGAATGAATTAGATTGGATCGTATGAATGAATTAGAATGGATCGTGCGAATGAATTAGAATGGATTGTACGAATGAATTAGAATGGATCGTATGAATGAATTAGAATGGATCATACGAATGAGTAAGAATGGATCATACGAAGGAATTAGAATTGATCGTACGAATGAATTAGAATAGATTGTACGAATGAATTAGAATGGATCGTATGAATGAATTAGAATGGATCGTATGAATGAATTAGAATGGATCGTACGAATGAAATAGAATGGATCGTACGAATGAATTAGAATGGATCGTGCGAATGAATTAGAATGGATCGTACGAATGAATTAGAATGGATACATTCATGCGAATGAATTAGAATGGATCGTATGAATGAATTAGAATGGATCGTACGGATCGTACGAATGAATTAGAATTGATCGTACGAATGAATTAGAATAGATTGTGCGAATGAATTAGAATGGTGAGAAAGAATTAGAATGGATCGTGCGAATGAAGTAGAATGGATTGTACGAATGAATTAGAATGGATCGCGTACAATCCATTCTATTTCATTCGTACGATCCATTCTTACTCATTAGCACGATCCATTCTAATTCATTCGTACAATCCATTCTAATTCATTCGCACGATCCATTCGAATTCACTCATACGATCCATTCTAATTCATTCGTAAGATCCATTCTAATTCATTTGTATCCATTCTATTTCATTCGCACGATCTATTCGAATTCATTCGCACGATCCATTCTAATTCATTCATACGATCCATTCTAATTCATTCATACAATCCATTCTTACTCATTCGTATGATCCATTCTAATTCATTTGCACGAATATATCCATTCTAATTCAATGGATCGTATGAATGAATTAGAATGGATACATACGAATGAATTAGAATGGATCGTATGAATGAATTAGATTGGATCGTATGAAGGAATTAGAATGGATCGTGCGTCGTATGAATGAATTAGAATGGATCGCGCGAATGAATTAGAATGGATCGTACGAATGAATTCGAATGGATCATATGAATGAATTAGAATAGATTGTGCGAATGAGTTAGAATGGATCATACGAATGAATTAGAATGGATACGAATGAATTAGAATGGATATATTCGTGCGAATGAATTAGAATGGATCATACAAATGAGTAAGAATGGATCGTACGAATGAATTAGAATGGATCGTATGAATGAATTAGAATTGATCGTGCGAATGAATTAGAATGGATTGTGCGAATGAATTAGAATGGATCGTACGAATGAATTAGAATGGATCGTACGAATGAATTAGATGTGATCGTACGAATGAATTAGAATGGATCGTACGAATGAATTAGAATGGATCGTACGAATGAATTAGAATAGATTGTGCGAATGAATTAGAATGGTGCGAATGAATTAGAATGGATCGTGCGAATGAATTAGAATGGATCGTACGAATGAATTAGAATAGATCGTGTACAATCCATTCTATTTCATTCGTACGATCCATTCTTACTCATTAGCACGATCCATTCTAATTCATTCGTACAATCAATTCTAATTCATTCGCAAGATCCATTCGAATTCACTCATACGATCCATTCTAATTCATTCGTATGATCCATTCTAATTCATTTGTATCCATTCTATTTCATTCGCACGATCCATTCTAATTCAATCGCACGATCCATTCTAATTCATTCGTACGATCCATTCTAATTCATTCGTACAATCCATTCTATTTCATTCGTACGATCCATTCTTACTCATTCGTCCGATCCATTCTAATTCATTCGCACGAATGTATCCATTCTAATTCATTCGTACGATCCATTCTAATTCATTCGTATGATCCATTCAAATTCATTCGTACGATCCATTCTTACTCATTCGTACGATCCATTCTAATTCATTCGTACGTACAATCCATTTTAATTCATTTGCACGAATACATTCGTACGATCCATTCTTACTGATTCGTATGATCCATTCAAATACATTCGCACGAATGTATCCATTCTAATTCATTCGTACGATCCATTATAATTCATTCGCACGAATGTATCCATTCTAATTCATTCGTACAATCCATTCTAATTCATTCATACGATCTATTCTAATTCATTCGCACGAATGTATCCATCTATTTCATTCGTATGATCCATTCGAATTCACTCATACGATCCATTCTAATTCATTCGTATGATCCATTCTAATTCATTTGTATCCATTCTATTTCATTCGCACGATCCATTCGAATTCATTCGCACGATCTATTCTTACTCATTTGTATGATCCATTCTAATTCATTCGTACGATCCATTCTAATTCATTCGTACGATCCATTCTATTTCATTCGCACGATCCATTCTAATTAATTCGCACGAATGTATCCATTCTAATTCGTTCATAAGATCCATTCTAATTCATTCATACAATCCATTCTAATTCTTTCACACGATTCATTCTAATTCATTCGTACGATCCATTCTAATTCATTCGTACGATCCATTCTATTTCATTCGTACGATCCATTCTAATTCATTCGTACGATCCATTCTTACTCATTCGTATGATCCATTCTTACTCATTCGTATGATCCATTCTAATTCATTCGTACGATCCATTCTTACTCATTCGTACGATCCATTCTATTTCATTCGCACGATCCATTCTAATTCATTCACATTATCCATTCTAATTTATTCATACGATTCATTCTAATTCATTCATACAATCCATTCTAATTCTTTCACACGGTCCATTCTAATTCATTCGTACAATCCATTCTAATTCATTCGTACGATCCATTCTAATTCATTCGTACGAATGAATTAGAATGGATCGTACGAATGAATTAGAATGGATACATTCGTGCGAATGAATTA
Organism: Chamaelirium japonicum; assembly: GCA_947650365.1. Lineage (NCBI taxonomy): Eukaryota > Viridiplantae > Streptophyta > Magnoliopsida > Liliales > Melanthiaceae > Chamaelirium > Chamaelirium japonicum. The sequence continues at coordinate 570,807 of CANTAL010000131.1, read as the reverse complement.
GAATGGATCATACGAAGGAATTAGAATGGATCGTGTGAAAGAATTAGACTGGATTGTATGAATGAATTAGATATGAATGAATTAGAATGGATCGTATGAATGAATTAGAATGGATCGTACGAATGAATGGATCGGATACATTCGTGCGAATGAATTAGAATGGATGGTACGAATGAATTAGAATGGATCGTACGAATGAATTAGAATGGATCGTACGAAGGAATTATAATGGATCGGATACATTCATGCGAATGAATTAGAATGGATCGTGCGAATGAATTAGAATGGATCGTACGAATGAATTAGAATGGATCGTATGAAGGAATTAGAATGGATCGGATACATTCGTGCGAATGAATTCGAATGGATCGTGCGAATGAAATAGAATGGATACAAATGAATTAGAATGGATCATACGAATGAATTAGAATGGATTGTATGAGTGAATTCGAATGGATCGTTCGTACAATCCATTCTATTTCATTCGTACGAACCATTTTTACTCATTTGTATGATCCATTCTAATTCATTCGCACGATCTATTCTAATTCATTCATATAATCCATTCTAATACTTTCACATTATCCATTCTATTTCATTCGTACGATCCATTCTAATTCATTCGTACAATCTATTCTATTTCATTCGTACGATCCATTCTTACTCATTCGTACGATCTATTCTAATTCATTCGTATGATCCATTCTAATTCATTCGTACGATCTATTCTAATTCATTCGTACGATCCATTCTTATTCATTCGTATGATCCATTCTAATTCATTCGCACGATCCATTCGAATTCACTTATACGACCCATTCTAATTCATTCGTATGATCCATTCTAATTCATTTGTATCCATTCTATTTCATTCGCATGATCCACTCGAATTCATTCGCACGATCCATTCTAATTCATTCATACGATCCATTCTAATTCATTCGTACGATCCATTCTAATTCATTCATACAATCCATTCTAATTCTTTTACGATCCATTTTAATTCATTCATACGATCCATTCTAATTCATTCGTATGATCCATTCTAATTCATTCGCACGATCCATTCTAATTCATTAATACGATCCATTCTAATTCATTCGTACGACGCACGATCCTTCCTAATTCATTCATACGATCCATTCTAATTCATTCATACAATCCATTCTAATTCCTTCGTACGAATGAATTAGAATGGATCGTACGAATGAATTAGAATAGATCGTACGAATGCATTAGAATGGATACATTCGTGCGAATGAATTAGAATGGATCATACAAAGGAATTAGAATGGATCGTACGAATGAATTAGATGGATCGTACGAATGAATTAGAATGGATCATACAAATGAGTAAGAATGGATCGTATGAATGAATTAGAATGGATCGTGCGAATGAATTAGATTGGATCGTATGAATGATTTAGAATGGATCGTGCGAATGAATTAGAATGAATCGTACGAATGAATTAGAATGGATCGTATGAATGAATTAGAATGGATCATACGAATGAGTAAGAATGGATCGTACGAAGGAATTAGAAGTGATCATACGAATGAATTAAAATAGATTGTACGAATGAATTAGAATGGATCATATGAATGAATTAGATTGGATCGTATGAATGAATTAGAATAGATCGTTTGAATGAATTAGAATGGATCGTATGAATAAATTAGAATGGATCATATGAATGAAATAGAATGGATCGTACAAATGAATTGGAATGGATCGTGCGAATGAATTAGAATGGATCGTACGAATGAATTAGAATGGATACATTCGTGCGAATGAATTAGAATGGATCGTATAAATGAATTAGAATAGATCGTACGAAGGAATTAGAAAGGATCGTACGGATCATATAAATGAATTAGAATTGATCGTACGAATGAATTAGAATAGATTGTGCGAATGAATTAGAATGGTGCGAATGAATTAGAATGGATCGTGCGAATGAATTAGAATGGATCGTACGAATGAATTAGAATGGATTGCGTACAATCCATTCTATTTCATTCGCACGATCCATTCTTACTCTTTAGCACGATCCATTCTAATTCATTCCTACAATCCATTCTAATTCATTCGCACGATCCATTCGAATTCACTCATACGATCCATTCTAATTCATTTGTATGATCCATTCTAATTCATTTGTATCCATTCTATTTCATTCGCACGATCCATTCGAATTCATTCGCACGATCCATTCGAATTCATTCGCACGATCCATTCAAATTCATTCATACGATCCATTCCAATTCAATCATTCAATCCATTCTTACTCATTCGTATGATCCATTCTAATTCATTTGCACGAATATATCCATTCTAATTCAATGGATCGTATGAATGAATTAGAATGGATACATACGAATGAATTAGAATGGATCGTATGAATGAATTAGATTGGATCGTATGATTGAATTAGAATAGATCGTGCGTCGTATGAATGAATTAGAATAGATCGTATTAACGAATTAGAATGGATCGTGCGAATGAATTAGAATGGATCGTACGAATGAATTAGAATGGATCGTATGAATGAATTAGAATAGATTGTGCGAATGAATTAGAATGGATCGTACGAATGAATTAGAATGGATACGAACGAATTAGAATGGATACATTTGTGCGAATGAATTAGAATGGATCATACGAATGAGTAAGAATGGATCGTTCGAATGAATTAGAATGGATCGTATGAATGAATTAGAATTGATCGTGCGAATGAATTAGAATGGATTGTGCGAATGAATTAGAATGGATCGTACGAATGAATTAGAATGGATATATTCGTGCGAATGAATTAGAATGGATCATACGAATGAGTAAGAATGGATCGTACGAATATATTTGTGCAAATGAATTAGAATGGATCGTATGTACGAATGAATTAGAATGGATCGTACGAATAAGTAGGAATGGATCGAACGAATGAAATAGAATGGATTGTACGAATGAATTAGAATGGATCGTACGAATGAATTAGAATGGATCTGGATCGTACGAATGAAATAGAAGGGATACATTCGTGCGAATGAATTAGAATGGATCGTGCGAAAGAAATAGAATGGATACAAAAGAATTAGAATGGATCATACGAATGAATTAGAATTGATCGTATGAGTGAATTCGAATGGATCGTACGAATGAATTAGAATGGATTGTATGAATGAATTAAATGGATCGTGCGAATAAATTAGAATGGATCGTGCGAATGAATTAGAATGGATCATACGATCGAACTAGAATGGATCGTGCGAATGAATTAGAATGGATCGTACGAATGAATTAGAATGGATCGTATGTATGAATGAATTAGAATGGATCGTGCGAATGAATTAGAATGGATCGTACGAATGAATTAGAATAGATACATTCGTGCGAATGAATTAGAATAGATCGTACGAATGAATTAGAATGGATCGTACGAATAAAATAGAATGGATTGTATGAATGAATTAGAATGGATCGTGCAAATGAATTAGAATGGATCGTACGAATGAATTAGGATAGATTGTACGAATGAATTAGAATGGATCATACGAATGAGTAAGAATGGATCGTATGAATGAAATAGAATGGATTGTACGAATGAATTAGAATGGATCATACGAATGAATTAGAATGGATCATACGAATGAGTAAGAATGGATCGTACGAATGAAATAGAATAGATTGTATGAATGAATTAGAATGGATCGTACGAATGAATTAGAATGGATCGTACGAATGAATTAGAATGGATCATACGAATGAGTAAGAGTGGATCGTACGAATGAAATAGAATGGATTGTACGAATGAATTAGAATAGATCGTACGAATGAATTAGAATGGATCGTACGAATGAGTAAGAATGATCGTGCGAATGAATTAGAATGGATCGTATGAATGAATTAGAATAGATTGTACTTATGAATTAGAATGGATCGGTACGAATGAATTAGAATGAATCGTACGAATGAATTAGAATGGATCGTACGAATGAATTAGAATGGATACATTCGTGCGAATGAATTCGTACGTTCCATTCTAATTCATTAGCACGATCCATGCTAATTCATTCGTACGATCCATTCTAATTCATTCGCACGATCTATTTTAACTCTTTCGCACGAATGTATCTATTCTAATTCATTCGTACGATCCATTCTAATTCTTTCGCACGAATGTATTAGAATGAATTGGAATGGATTGTACGAATGAATTAGAATTGATTGTACGAATGAATTAGAATGGATCGTACGAATGAATTAGAATGGATACATTCGTGCGAATGAATTAGAATGGATCATACGAATGAGTAAGAATGGATCGTACGAATGAAATAGAATGGATTGTACGAATGAATTAGAATAGATCGTACGAACGAATTAGAATAGATTGTATGAATGAATTAGAATGGATACATTCGTGCGAATGAATTAGAATGGATCGTACGAATGAATTAGAATAGATCGTACGAATGAATTAGAATGGATCGTACAAATGAATTAGAATAGATCGTACGAAGGAATTAGAATGGATCGTACGAATGAATTAGAATGGATCGTACGAATGAATTAGAATGGATACATTCGTGCGAAAGAATTAGAATGGATCGTACGAATGAATTAGAATGGATCGTACGAATGAATTAGAATAGATCGTACGATTGAATTAGAATGGATACATTCTTGCGAATGAATTAGAATGGATCGTACGAATGAGTAAGAATGGATCGTACGAATGAATTAGAATGGATTGTATGAATGAATTAGAATGGATCGTACGAATGAATTAGAATGGATCGTACGATTGAATTAGAATGGATACATTCTTGCGAATGAATTAGAATGGATCGTACGAATGAGTAAGAATGGATCGTACGAATGAAATAGAATGGATTGTACGACTGAATTAGAATGGATCGTACGAATGAATTAGAATGGATCGTACGAATGAATTAGAATGGATACATTCGTGCGAATGAATTAGAATGGATCATACGAATGAGTAAGAATGGATCGTACGAATGAAATAGAATGGATTGCACGAATGAAATAGAATGGATCATACGAATGAATTAGAATAGATTGTATAAATGAATTAGAATTGATACATTCGTGCGACTGAATTAGAATAGACTGTGCGAATGAATTAGAATGGATCATACGAATGAATTAGAATGGATCGCGCGAATGAATTTGAATAGATTGTGCGAATGAATTAGAATGGATCGTACGAATGAATTAGAATGGATACATTCGTGCGAATGAATTAGAATGGATACATTTGTGCGAATGAATGAATTAGAATGGTTCATACGAATGAATTAGAATGGATCATACGAATGAATTAGAATGGATCGTAATCTAATTCATTTGTTCCATTCTAATTCAATCACACGATCCATTCTAATTCATTCATACAATCCATTCTAATTCTTTCACACGATCCATTCTAATTCATTCGTACGATCCATTTTAATTCATTCGTACAATCCATTCTATTTCATTCGTACGATCCATTCTTACTCACTCGTATGATCCATTCTAATTCATTCGCACGAATGTATCAATTCTAATTCATTCATACGATCCGTTCTAATTCATTCGTACGATCCATTCTAATTCATTCGTACGATCCGTTCTAATTCATTCGTACGATCCATTCTAATTCATTCGCACGAATGTATCCATTCTAATTCATTCGTACGATCCATTCAAATTCATTCGTACGATCCATTCTAATTCATTCGTATAATCCATTCTATTTCATTCGTACGATCCATTCTTACTCATTCGTACGATCCATTCTAATTCATTCACACGATCCATTCTAATTCATTTGTACGATCCATTCTAATTCTTTCAAATAATCCATTCTATTTCATTCATACGATCCATTCTAATTCAATGGATTCTTTCGTGCGAATGAATTAGAATGGATTGTATGAATGAATTAGATTGGATCGTATAAATGAATTAGAATGGATCGTGCAAATGAATTAGAATGGATCGTACGAAGGAATTAGAATGGATCGTGTGAAAGAATTAGAATGGATTATATGAATGAATTAGAATGGGTCGTATGAATGAATTAGAATGGATCGTACGAATGAATTAGAATGGGTCGTACGAATGAATTAGAATGAATACATTCGTGCGAATGAATTAGAATGGATCATACAAATGAGTAAGAATGGATCGTACGAATGAAATAGAATGGATTGTACGAATGAATTAGAATGGATCGTATGAATGAATTAGAATGGATCGTACGAATGAATTAGAATGGATCGTGCGAATGAATTAGAATGGATCGTGCGAATGAATTAGAATGCCTTCGTACGAATAATTCTTACTCATTCGTACGATCCATTCTAATTCATTCGCACGAATGTATCCATTCTAATTCATTCGTACGATCCATTCTAATTCATTCGTACAATCCATTCTATTTCATTCGTACGATCCATTCTAATTCATTCATACGATCCATTCTAATTCATTCATACGATCCATTCTAATTCATTCGTACGATCCATTCTAATTTATTCGTACAATCCATTCTATTTCATTCGTACGATCCATTCTTACTCATTCGTGTGATCCATTCTAATTCATTCGTACGATCCATTCTAATTCATTCGTACGTTCGTACGATCCATTCTAATTCATTCATATGATCCATTCTAATTCGTTCGCACAATCTATTCTAATTCATTCGTTATGATCCATTCTAATTCATTCGTACAATCCATTCTAATTAATGAATTAGAATGGATTGTACGAATGAATTAGAATGGATCGTGCGAATGAATTAGAATGGATCGTACGAATGAATTAGAATGGATTGTATGAATGAATTAGAATGGATACATACGAATGAATAAGAATGGATCGTATGAATGAATTAGATTGGATCGTATGAATGATTAGAATGGAATGGATTGTACGAATGAATTAGAATGGATCGTGCGAATGAATTAGCATGGATTGTACTAATGAATTAGAATGGATCATACGAATGAATTAGAATGGATCGTGTGAAAGAATTAGAATGGATCGTATGAATGAATTAGAATTGATCGTGCGATTTAATTAGAATGTATCGTACGAATGAATTAGAATGGATACATTCGTATGAATGAATTAGAATGGATCGTGCGAATGAATTAGTATGGATCGTACGAATGAATTAGAATGGATCATGCGTCGTACGAATGAATTAGAATAGATCGTATTAATGAATTAGAATGGATCGTGCGAATGAATTAGAATGGATCGTACGAATGAATTAGAATGGATCGTATGAATGAATTAGAATGGATACATACGAATGAATTAGAATGGATCGTATGAATGAATTAGATTGGATCGTATGAATGAATTAGAATGGATCGTACGAATGAATTAGAATGGATCGTACGAATGTATTAGAATGAAGTAGAATGGATACAAATAAATTAGAATGGATCATACGAATGAATTAGAATGGATCGTATGAATGAATAAGAATGGATCGAGTTTCCATTCTAATTCATTCGTACGATCCATTCTAATTCATAAGTACGATCGTACGAATGAATTAGAATGGATCGTATGAAAGAATTAGAATGGATCGTACGAATGAATTAGAATAGATTGTGCGAATGAATTAGAATGGATCGTATAAATGAATTAGAATGGATCGTACGAATGAATTAGAATGGAATGGATTGTACGAATGAATTAGAATGGATCGTGCGAATGAATTAGAATGGATTGTACGAATGAATTAGAATGGATCGTACGAATAAATTAGAATGGATCGTGTGAAAGAATTAGAACGGATTGTATGAATGAATTAGAATGGATCGTATGAATGAATTAGAGATCCATTCTAATTCATTCGTACGATCTATTCTAATTCATTCGTACGATCCATTCTAATTCATTCATACGATCCAATCTAATTCATTCATACAATCCATTCTAATTCATTCGTACAATCCATTCTATTTCATTCGTACGATCCATTCTTACTCTTTCGTATGATCCATTCTAATTCATTCGCACGAATGTATCCATTCTAATTCATTCGTACGATCCATTCTAATTCATACGTACGATCCATTCTAATTCATACGATCCATTCTTACTTATTCGTACGATCCATTCTAATTCATTCGCACGAATGTATCCATTCTAATTCATTCGTACGATCCATTCTAATTTATTCGCACGAATGTATCAACTCTAATTCTAATGAATGTATGAATGGATCCTACGAATGAAATAGAATGGATTGTACGAATGAATTAGAATGGATCGTACGAATGAATTAGAATGGATATATACGTGCGAATGAATTAGAATGGATCGTATGAATGAGTAAGAATGGATCGTATGAATTAGAATGGATCGTGCTAATGAAATAGAATTGATCGTACGAATGAATTAGAATGGATCGTGTGAAAGAATTAGAATGGATCGATCGAAGGAATTATAATTAGAATGGATACATTCTTGCGAATGAATTAGAATGGATCGTACGAATGAATTAGAATGGATACATTCGTGCGAATGAAATAGAATGGATCGTACGAATGAGTAAGAATGGATCGTACATTCGTGCGAATGAATTAGAATGGATCGTACGAAGGAATTAGAATGGATCATCGTATGAATGAGTAAGAATGGTTCGTCGCACGAATGGATCGTGTGAAAGAATTTGAATGGATTGTATGAATAAATTAGAATGGATCGTATGAATGAATTAGAATGGATCGTATGAATGAATTAGAATGGTTCGTACGAATGAATTAGAATGGATCGTACGAATGAGTAAGAATGATCGTGCGAATGAATTAGAATGGATCGTATGAATGAATTAGAATAGATTGTACTTATGAATTAGAATGGATCGGTACGAATGAATTAGAATGAATCGTACGAATGAATTAGAATGGATCGTATGAATGAATTAGAATGGATACATTCGTGCGAATGAATTCGTACGTTCCATTCTAATTCATTAGCACGATCCATGCTAATTCATTCGTACGATCCATTCTAATTTATTCGCACGATCTATTTTAATTCTTTCGCACGAATGTATCTATTCTAATTCATTCGTACGATCCATTCTAATTTATTTGCACGATCCATTCTAATTCATTCATACGATCCAATCTAATTCATTCATATGATCCATTCTAATTTATTCATACAATCCATTCTAATTCATTCATTCATTCGTATGATCCATTCTAATTCCTTCGTACGATCCATTCTAATTTATTCACACGCACGATCCATTCTAATTCATTTGTATGATCCATTCTAATTCATTTATACGATCCAATCTAATACATTCATACAATCTATTCTAATTCATTCGCACGAATTTAACCATTCTAATTCATTTGTACGATCTATTCTAATTCATTCGTACAATCCATTCTATTTTATTCGTACGATCCATTCTTACTCATTCGTATGATCCATTATAATTCATTCGCACGAATGTATCCATTCTAATTCATTCGTACGATCCATTCTAATTCATTCGCATGATCCATTCTAATTCATTCGTACAATCCATTCTAATTCATTCGTACAATCCATTCTATTTCATTCGTACGATCCATTCTTACTCATTCATACGATCCATTCTAATTCATTCGCACGAATGTATCCATTCTAATTCATTCGTACGATCCATTCTAATTCATTCGCACAATCCATTCTAATTCATTCGTACGATCCATTCTAATTCATTCGTACAATCTATTCTAATTCATTCGTACGATCCTTTCTAATTCATTCGTACAATCCATTCTATTTCATTCGTACGATCCATTCTTACTCCTTCGTATGATCCATTCTAATTCATTCGCACGAATGTATCCATTCTAATTCATTCGTACGATCCATTCTAATTCTTTTGCACGATCCATTCTAATTCATTCGTACAATCCATTATAATTAATTCTTTTGCAATATGGATCATACGAATGAATTAGAATGGATCCATTCTAATTCATTCCCATGAATGTATCCATTCTAATTCATTCGTACGATCTATTCTAATTCATTCATACGATCCATTCTAATTCATTCGTATGATCCATTCTAATTCATTTGTACAATCCATTCTAATTCATTCGTACAATCCATTCTTACTCATTTGTACGATCCATTCTAATTCATTCATACGATCCATTCTAATTCATTCGTACGATCCATTCTAATTCCTTCGTACGATCCATTCTAATTCATACAATCCATTCTACTTCATTCATATGATCCATTCTAATTCATTCGCACGATCCATTCTAATTCATTCGTACAATCCATTCTATTTCATTAATGGGATCCATTCTTACTCATTCGTACGATCTATTCTAATTCATTCGCACGAATGTATCCATCTATTTCATTCGTATGATCCATTCTAATTCATTCGTACGATCCATTCTAATTCATTCGCACGATCCATTCTAATTCATTTGCACGATCCATTCTAATTCATTCATACGATCCAATCTAATTCATTCATACGTTCCATTCTAATTCATTCGCACAATCTATTCTAATTCATTCGTACGATCCATTCTAATTCATTCTCACGAATGGAATTAGAATGGATCTTACGAATGAATTAGAATGGATCGTATGAATGAATATGAATGGATACATTCGTGCGAATGAATTAGAATGGATCGTACGAATGAGTAAGAATGGATCGTATGAATGAAATAGAATGGATTGTACGAATTAATTAGAATGGATCATACGAATGAATTAGAATGGATCGTATGAATGAATTAGAATGGATCGTGTGAAAATATTAGAATAGATTGTATGAATGAATTAGAATGGATCGTATGAATGAATTAGAGTGGATCGTGTTTTTTCGTGCTAATGAATTAGAATGGATCGTACGAATGAATTAGAATGAATACATTCGTGCGAAAGAATTAGAATGGATCGTATGAATGAATTAGAATGGATCGTGCGAAGGAATTAGAATGGATACATTCGTGCGAATGAATTAGAATGGATCGTGCGAATGAATTAGAATGGATCGAATTAGAATGGATACATTCGATCGAATGAATTTGAATGGATCATACGTTTGAGTAAGAATGGATCGTACGAATGAAATAGAATAGATCGTACGGAATGGATCGTACGAAGGAATTAGAATGGATCGTACAAAGGAATTAAAATGGATCAACGAATGAAATATAATGGATCGTATGAATGAATGGATCATACGGATGAATCGTACGACTGAATTAGAATGGATCGTGCGAATGAATTAGAGTTGATACATTCGTGCGAATGAATTAGAATGGATCGTACGAATGAGTAAGAATGGATCGTACGAATGAATTAGAATAAATCGTATGAATGAATTAGAATGGATCGTACGAATGAATTAGAATGGATCGTATGAATGAATTAGAATGGATCGTGCAAATAAATTAGAATGGATCGTATGAATAAATTTGAATGGATAGTACTTATGAATTAGAATGGATCGTACGAATGAATTAGAAAGGATACATTCGTGCGAATGAATTAGAATGGATACATTCGTGCGAATGAATTAGAATGGATCGTACGAATGAATTAGAATGGATCGTATGAATGAATTAGAATGGATCGTACGAATGAATTAGAATGGATCGTATGAATGAATTAGAATGGATCGTACGAAGGAATTAGAATGTATCATATGAATGAATTAGATTGGATCGTATGAATGAATTAGAATGGATCGTGCGTTGTACGAATGAATTAGAATGGATCGTATTAATGAATTAGAATGGATCGTGCGAATGAATTAGAATGGATCGTAATAATGGATCGTACGAATGAAATAGAATGGATCGTACGAATGAATAGAATGGATCGTGCGAATGAATTAGAATGGATCGTACGAATGAATTAGAATGGATCGTGTGAAAGAATTAGAATGGATCGTACGAATGAATTAGAATGGATTGTACGAATGAATTAGAATGGATCGTACGAATGAATTAGAATAGATTGTAATTATGAATAAGAATGGATCGTGCGAATGAATTAGAATGGATCGTATGAATGAATTAGCATCGTATGAATGAATTAGAGTGGATACATTCGTACGAAGGCTCCATTCATACAATCCATTCGAATTAGAATGGATCGTGTGAAGGAATTAGAATGGATCGTACGAAGGAATTCGAATGGATCGTATGAATGAATTAGAATGGATCCTACGAATGAATTAGAAAGGATACATTCGTTCGAATGAATTAGATTGGATCATACTCGCACGATCAATTCTAATTCATTGATACAATCCATTCTAATTCTTTCGTATGATCCATTCTTACTCATTCGTACGATCCATTCTAATTCATTCGCACGAATGTATCCATTCTAATTCATTCGTACGATCCATTCTAATTCCTTCATATGATCCATTCTAATTCATTCGTACGATCCATTCTAATTTATTCGTACGATCCATTCTAATTCATTCACGATCCATTCTAATTCCTTCGTACGATCCATTCTAATTCATTCATACGATCCATTCTAATTCATTCGTATGGATACATTCGTGCGAATGAATTAGAATGGATCGTATGAATGAATTAGAATAGATTGTGCGAATGAATTAGAATGGATCATACGAATGAATTAGATTGGATCGTACGAATGAAATTGAATGAATCGTGTGAAAGAATTAGAATGGATTGTATGAATGAATTAGAATGGATCCTATGAATAAATTAGAATGGATACATTCGTGCGAATTAATTAGAATGGATCGTGCGAATGAAATAGAATGGATCGTACGAATAAATTAGAATAGGTCGTACGAATGAATTAGAATAGATTGTCCGACGAATGTATCCATTCTAATTCATTCGTATGATCCATTCTAATTCATTCATACGATCATAGATCGTACGAAGGAATTAGAATGGATCATACGAATGAATTAGAATGAATGGATCGTACAAATTAATTAGAATGGATCGTACGAATGAGTAAGAATGGATCGTATTAATGAATTAGAATTGATCGTGCAAATGAATTAGAATGGATCGTACGAGTGAATTAGAATCGTGCGAATTAATTAGAATGGATCGTACGAATGAATTAGAATGGATCGTACAAATGAATTAGAATGGATCGCGTACAATCCATTCTATTTCATTCGTACGATCCATTCTTACTCATTAGCACGATCCATTCTAATTCATTCGTACAATCCATTCTAATTCATTGGCACGATGCATTCTAATTCATTCGCACCATTCTAATTCATTCGCACCATTCTAATTCATTCGCACAATCTATTCTAATTCATTCGCACGATCCATTCTAATTCATTCATACGATCCATTCTAATTCATTCGCACGAATTTATCCATTCTAATTCATTCGTACGATCCATTCTATTTCATTCGTACGATCCATTCTTACACATTCGTACGATCCATTCTAATTCATTTGCACGAATATATCCATTCTAATTCCTTCGTACAATCTATTCTAATTTATTCGCACGAATGTATCCATTCCAATTCATTCGTACGATCCATTCTAATTCATTCGTACGATCCATTCTAATTCATTCGTACGATCCATTCAAATTCATTCATACGATCCATTCTTATTCATTCGTACGATCCATTCTAATTCATTCATACGATCCATTCTAATTCATTTGCACGAATATATCCATTCTAATTCATTCGTACGATCCAATCTAATTCCTTCGTACGATCCATTCTAGTTCATTCATACGATCCATTCTAATTCATTCGTATGATCAATTCTAATTCATTAGCATGATCCATTCTAATTCATTCGTACGATCCATTCTATTTCATTCGTATGATCCATTTTTACGATCTATTCTAATTCATTCGTACGATCCATTCTAATTCATTCGCACAATCTATTCTAATTTATTTGTACGATCCATTCTAATTCATTAGCACGATCCATTCTAATTCATTCATACAATCCATTCTAATTCTTTCACACGATCCATTCTAATTCAGTCGTACGATCTATTCTAATTCATTCATACGATCCATTCTAATTCATTCATACGATCCATTCTAAGTTATTCGTACGATTCATTCTAATTCATTCGCACGATCCATTCTAATTCATTCATACAATCCATTCTAATTCTTTCGCACGATCCTTTCTAATTTATTCATATGATCCATTCTAATTCATTCGTACAATCCATTCTAATTCATTCGTACGATCCATTCTAATTCATTCGTACAATCCATTCTATTTCATTCGTATGATCCATTCTTACTCATTCGTACGATCTATTCTAATTCATTCGCACGAATGTATCCAACTATTTCATTCGTATGATCCATTCTAATTCATTCGTACTATCCATTCTAATTCATTCGTATGATCCATTCTAATTTATTCGCACGATCCATTCTAATTCATTCATATGATCCAATCTAAATGAATTAGAATGGATCGTATGAATGAATTAGAATGGATCGTACTTATGAATTAGAATGGATCGTGCGAATGAATTAGAATGGATCGTACGAATGAATTAGAATGGATCGTATGAATGAATTAGAATGGATCGTGCGAATGAATTTGAATGGATCGTATGAATGAAATAAAATGGATCGGGTGAAAGAATTAGAATGGATCATATGAATGAATTAGAATGGATCGTACGAATGAATTAGAATGGATACATTCGTGCGAATGAATTAGAATGGATTGTACGAATGAATTATAATGGATCGTACAAATGAATTAGAATGGATACATTCATGCGAATGAATTAGAATAGATCGTATGAATGAATTAGAATGGATCGTATGAGTGAATTAGAATGGATACATTCGTGCGAATGAATTAGAATGGATCGTATGAAAGAATTAGAATGGATCGTACGAATGAATTAGAATGGATACATTCGTGCGAATGAATTAGAATGGATCATACGAATGAGTAAGAATGGATCGTACAAATGAAATAGAATGGATTGTACGAATGAATTAGAATGGATCGTACGAATGAATTTGAATGGATTGTATGAATGAATTAGAATGGATCGTACGAATGAATTAGAATGAATTGTGCGAATGAATTAAAATGGATCATACGAATGAATTAGAATGGATACATTCGTGCGAATGAGTTATAATGGATCGTATGAATGAGTAAGAATGGATCGTACGAATGAAATAGAATGGATTGTATGAATGAATTAGAATAGATTCATTCGAATGAATTAGAATGGATCGTACGAATGAATTAGAATGGATCGTACAAATGAATTAGAATGGATCGTATAAATGAGTAAGAATGGATCGTGCGAATGAATTAGAATGGATCGTATGAATGAATTAGAATGGATAAATTCATGCGAATGAATTAGAATGGATTGTATGAATGAATTAGATTGGATCGTATAAACGAATTAGAATGGATCGTACGAATGAGTTAGAATGGATTCATTCGAATGAATTAGAATGGATCGTACGAATGACTTAGAATGGATCGTATGAATGAATTAGAATGGATCGTGCGAATGAATTAGAATGGATCGTATGAATGAATTAGAATGGAAATTAGAATGGATCGTACGAATGAATTAGAATGGATCGTGTGAAAGAATTAGAATGGATTGTATGAATGAATTAGAATGGTTCGTGCAAATGAATTAGAATGGCTCGAACGAATGAATTAGAATAGATTGTGCGAATGAATTAGAATGGATCGTACGAATGAATTAGAATGGATCGTAATAATGGATCGTACGAATGAAATAGAATGGATCGTACGAATGAATTAGAATGGATCGTGCTAATGAATTAGAATTGATCGTATGAATGAATTAGAATAGATTGTGCGAAGGAATTAGAATGAATCGTACGAATGAATTAGAATGGATACATTCGTGCAAATGAATTAGAATGGATCGTACGAATGAGTAAGAATGGATCGTATGAATGAAATAGAATTGATTGTACGAATGAATTAGAATGGATTGTACGAATGAATTAGAATGGATCGTGCGAATGAATTAGAATGGATCGTACGAATGAATTAGAATGGATACATTCGTGCGAATGAATTAGAATGGATCTACGAACGAGTAAGAATGGATCGTACGAATGAAATAGAATGGATTGTACGAATGAATTAGAATGGATCGTATGAATGAATTAGAATAGATTATATGAATGAATTAGAATGGATACATTCGTGCAAATGAATTAGAATGGATTGTGCGAATGAATTAGAATGGATCGTGTGTCGAATGAATTAGAATGGATCGTGCAAATGATTAGAATGGATCCATTCTAATTCATTCGCATGAATGTATCCATTCTAATTCATTCATACGATCCATTCTAATTCATTCATACGATCCATTCTAATTCATTCATACAATCCATTCTAATTCTTTCACACGATCTATTCTAAGTCATTCGTATGATCCATTGTAATTCATTCGCACAATCTATTCTAATTCATTCACATGATCCATTCTAATTCATTCATACGATCCATTCTAATTCTTACGTACGATCCATTCTAATTCTAATTCATTCGCACGAATGTATCGATTCTAATTCATTCGTACGATCGATTCTAATTCATTCGTAAGATCTATTCTAATTCATTCGTACGATCCATTCTAATTCATTCATACGATCCATTCTAATTCTTTCGCACGAATGTATCCATTCTAATTCATTCGTACGTTCCATTCTAATTCATTCACACGAATGTATCTATTCTAATTCATTCGTACGATCTATTCTAATTCATTCGCACAATCTAGTCTAATTCATTCGCACGATCCATTCTAATTCATTCACACGATCCATTCTAATTCATTCATACGATCCATTCTAATTCATTCGTACGAATGAATTAGAATGGATACATTCATGGGAATGAATAAGAATGGATCGTACGAATGAATTAGAATGGATCGTATGAGTGAATTCGAATGGATCGTGTGAAAGAATTACAATTAATTGTATGAATGAATTAGAATGGATCGTAGAATGAATTAGAATGGATCGTACGAATGAATTAGAATAGATCGTGTGAAAGAATTAGAATGGATTGTATGAATGAATTAGAATGGATCGTACGAATGAATTAGAGTGGATCGTGTTTTTTCGTGCTAATGAATTAGAATGGATCGTGCGAATGAATTAGAATGGATCGTACGAATGAATTAGAAAGGATCGTACGAATGAAATAGAATGGATCGTGCGAATGAATTAGAATGGATCGTATTAATGAATTAGAATGGATCGTGCGAATGAATTAGAATGGATCGTACGAATGAATTAGAATGGATCGTGTGAAAGAATTAGAATAGATCGTACGAATGAATTAGAATGGATCGTACGAATGAAATAGAATGGATCGTGCGAATGAATTAGAATGGATCGTATTAATGAATTAGAATGGATCGTGCGAATGAATTAGAATGGATCGTACGAATGAATTAGAATGGATCGTGTGAAAGAATTAGAATGGATTGTATAAATGAATTAGAATGGATCGTACGAATGAATTAGAGTGGATCGTGTTTTTTCGTGCTAATGAATTAGAATGGATCGTACGAATGAATTAGAATTGATACATTCGTGCGAAAGAATTAGAATGAATCGTATGATTGAATTAGATTGGATCATTTGAATGAATTAGAATGGATCGTGCGAAGGAATTAGAATGTATACATTTATGCGAATGAATTAGAATGGATCTTGTGAATGAATTAGAATGGATCGAATTAGAATGGATACATTCGTTCGAATGAATTAGAATGGATCATATGATTGAGTAAGAATGGATCGTAAATGAGTAAGAATGGATCGTATGAATGAATTAGAATGGATAGTGCGAATGAATTAGAATGGATCATACGAATGAATTAGAATGGATCGTGAGAATGAATTAGAATGGATTATACGAATGAAATAGAATGGATCATACGAATGAAATAGAATGGATCGTACGAAGGAATTAGAATGGATCGTATGAATGAATTAGAGTGGATACATTCGTGCGAATGAATTAGAATGGATTGGATACATTCATGGGAATGAATTAGAATGGATCGTACAAAGGAATTAGAATGGATCATACGAATGAATTAGAATGGATCGTACGAAGGAATTAGAATGGATCGTACGGAGGAATTAGAATGGATCGTACGAATGAATTAGAATGGATATATTCATACGATCCATTCTAATTCATTCATATGATCCATTCTAATTCATTCGTACGATCCATTCTAATTCATTCGCACGATACATTCTAATTCATTAATACGATCCATTCTAATTCATTCGTACGACGCACGATCCATTCTAATTCATTCATACGATCCAATCTAATTCATTCATACGATCCATTCTAATTCATTCGTATGTATCCATTCTAATTCATTCATACGATCCATTCTAATTCATTCGTACGATCCATTCTAATTCATTCACACGATCCATTCTAATTCACTAATACGATCAAATCTAATTCATTCATACGATCCATTCTAATTCATTCGTACAAACCATTCTAATTCATTCGTATGATCCATTCTAATTCATTAGCACGATCCATTCTAATTCATTCGTACGATCTATTCTATTTCATTCGTACGATCCATTCTAACTCAATCGTATGATCCATTCTAATTCATTCGCACGAATGTATCCATTCTAATTCATTCGTACGATCTATTCTAATTCATTCGCACGATCCATTCTAATTCATTAATACGATCCATTCTAATTCATTCGCACGAATGTATCCATTCTAATTCATTCGCACGATCCATTCTAATTCATTCTTATGAATGTATCCATTCTAATTGATACGTATGATCCATTCTATTTCATTCGTACGATCCATTCTTACTCATTCGTACGATCCATTCTAATTCACTCGCACGAATGTATCCACTCTAATTCATTCGTACGATCCATTCTAATTCCTTCGTACGATCCATTCTAATTCGATCCATTCTAATTGATTCATACGTACAAATTCATACGTACGATCCATTATTACGATCCATTCTAATTCATTCGTACGATCCATTCTAATTCCTTCGTATGATCCATTCTAATTCATTCATACGATCCATTCTAATTCATTCATACGATCCATTCTAATTCCTTCGTACGATCCATTCTAATTCCTTCGTACGATCCATTCTAATTTATTCGCACGATCCATTATAATTCCTCTGTACGATCCATTCTAATTCATTCGTACGATCCATTCTAATTCATTCGCACGATCCATTCTAATTCATTCGTACAATCCATTCTATTTCATTCGTACGATCCATTCTTACTCATTCGTACGATCTATTCTAATTCATTCGCACGAATATATCCATCTATTTCATTCGTATGATCCATTCTAATTCATTCATACGATCCATTCTAATTCATTCGTAGGATCCATTCTAATTCATTTGCACGATCCATTCTAATTCATTCATATGATCCAATCTAATTTATTTATACGATCCATTCTAATTTATTCGCAAAATCTATTCTAATTCATTCGTACGATCCATTCTAATTCATTCGCATGAATGTATCCATTCTACTTCATTCGTCCGATCCATTCTAATTCATTCGTACGATCCATTATAATTCATTCGTACGATCCATTCTAATTTATTCATATGATCCATTCTAATTCATTCATATGTATCCATTCTAATTCATTCATACGATCCATTCTAATCCATTCTATTTCATTCGTACGATCCATTCTTACTCATTCGTATGATCCATTCTAATTCATTCGCACGAATGTATCCATTCTAATTCATTCGTACGATCCATTCTAATTCATTCGTACGATCCATTCTAATTCGTATGATCCATTCTAATTCATTAATACAATCTATTCTAATTCTTTCACACGATCCATTCTAATTCATTCGTACGATCCATTCTAATTCATTCGCACGAATGTATCCATTCTAATTCATTCGTACATGTATGAATGAATTAGAATGGATCGTACGAATGAATTAGAGTTGATACATTCGTGCGAATGAATAGAATGGATCGTACGAATGAATTAGATTGGATCGTATGAATGTTTTAAAATGGATCGTGCGAATGAATTAGAATGGATCGTACGAATGAATTAGAATGGATCGTACGAATGAATTAGAATGGATACATTCGTGCAAAACAATTAGAATGGTTTGTATGAATGAATTAGAATGGATCGTGCGAATGAATTAGAATGGATACATTCGTGCGAATGAATTAGAATGGATCGTATGAATGAATTAGATTGGATCGTATGAATGAATTAGAATGGATCGTGCGAATGAATTAGAATGGATCGTACGAATGAATTAGAATGGATCGTATGTTCTAATTCATTCGCACGAATGTATCCATTCTAATTCATTCATACGATCCATTCTAATTCATTCATACGATCCATTCTAATTCATTTGCACGAATATATCCATTCTAATTCATTCATACGATCCATTCTAATTCATTCACACAATCTATTCTAATTCATTCATATGATCAATTCTAATTCATTAGCACGATCCATTCTAATTCATTCGGAATGGATCATACGAATGAATTAGAATGGATCGTATGAGTGAATTCGAATGGATCGTGCGAATGAATTAGAATGGATTGTACGAATGAATTAGAATGGATCGTACGAATGAATTAGATTGGATCGTATGAATGAATTAGAATGGATCGTGCGAATGAATTAGAATGGATCGTACGAAAGAATTAGAATGGATCGTATAAATGAATTAGAATGAATCGTGCGAATGAATTAGAATGGATCGTATGATTGAATTAGAATGGATACATTAGTGCAAATGAATTAGAATGGATCGTACGAATGAGTAAGAATGGATCGTACAATTAGAATGGATCGTATGAATGAATTAGAATGGATCGTACGAATGAATTAAAATAGATCGTACGAATGAATTAGAATGGATACATTCGTGCGAATGAATTAGAATGGATCATATGAATGAATTAGAATAGATTGTGCGAATGAATTAGAATGGATCGTATGAATGAATTAGAATGGATCGTACGAATAAATTAGAATGGATCGTACGAATGAGTAAGAATGGATTGTACGAATGAATTAGAATGGATCGTGCGAATGAATTAGAATGGATCGTGCGAATGAATTAGAATGGATCGTATGAATGAATTAGAATGGATCGTACGAATGAAATAGAATGGATCGTACGAATAAATTAGAATGGATCGTGTGAATGAATTAGAATGGATCGTACGAATGAATTAGAACAGATTGTGCGAATGAATAAGAATGGATCATACGAATGAATTAGAATGGATCGTAATTCATTCGTACGATCCATTCTATTTCATTCGTACGATCCATTATTATGATCCATTCTAATTCATTCGTACGATCAATTCTAATTCATTCGCACAATCTATTCTAATTCATTCGTAAGATCCATTCTAATTCATTAGCACGATCCATTCTAATTCATTCATACAATCCATTCTAATTCATTCGTACGATCCATTCTAATTCATTCGTACGATCCATTCAATTTCATTCGTACGATCCATTCTTTTTCATTCGTATGATCTATTCTAATTCATTCGTACGATCCATTCTAATTCCTTCGTACGATCCATTCTAATTCATATGATCCATTCTATTTCATTCATACGATCCATTCTAGTTCATCCGCACGATCTATTCTAATTCATTTGTATCCATTCTATTTCATTCGTACGATCCATTCTATTTCATTCGTACGATCCATTCTAATTCATTCGCACAATCTATTCTAATTCATTCGTACGATCCATTCTAATTCATTCGTTCGATCCATTCTAATTTATTCGTACAATCCATTCTAATTCATTCGCACGAATGTCTCCATTGTAATTCATTCGTACGATCCATTCTAATTCATTCGCATGATCCATTCTAATTCATTCATACAATCCATTCGAATTCTTTTGCATGAATGTATCCATTCTAATTCATTTGTACGTACGAAGGAATTAGAATGGATCGTACGAAGGAATTAGAATGGATACATTCATGCGAATGAATTAGAATGGATCATACGAATGAGTAAGAATGGATCGTACGAAAGAAATAGAATGGATCGTACGAATGAATTAGAATAGATTGTGCGAATGAATTAGAATAGATCGTACGAATGAATTAGAATGGATACATTCGTGCTAATGAATTAGAATGGATCATTCGAATTCACTCATACGATCCATTCTAATTCATTCATACAATCCATTCTAATTCATTCGCATGAATATATCAATTCTAATTCATTCGTACGATCCATTCTAATTCATTCGTATGAATGTATCCACTCTAATTCATTCGCACGATCCATTCTAATTCATTCATACGATCCAATCTAATTCATTCATACGATCCATTCTAATTCATTCGCATGAATGTATCCATTATAATTCATTCGCACGATCCATTCTAATTCTTTCATACAATCCATTCTAATTCTTTTGCACGAATGTATCCATTCTAATTCATTTGTACGATCCATTCTAATTCATACGTACGATCCATTCTAATTCCTTTGTACGATCCATTCTAATTCATTCGTACGATCCATTCTAATTCCTTCGTACGATCCATTCTAATTCCTTCATACGTACGATCCATTCTAATTCAGTCGCACGATCTATTCCAATTCATTCGTATGATCCATTCTATTTCATTCGTACAATCCATTCTAATTCATACGATCCATTCAATTTCATTCATACGATCCATTCTAATTCATTCGCACGATCCATTCTAATTCATTCATACGATCTATTCTAATTCATTCGTACGATCCATTATAATTCATTCATACGATCTATTCTAATTCTCTCGCACGAATGTATCCATTCTAATTCATTCGTATAATCCATTCTAATTCATTCGTACGATCCATTCTAATTCATTCGCACGATCCATTCTAATTCATTTATACGATACAATATAATTCTTTCATACAATCCATTCTAATTCTTTTACACAAATGTATCCATTCTAATTCATTCGTACGATCTATTCTAATTCATTCGTACGATCCATTCTAATTCATTCGCACGATCCATTCTAATTCATTTATACGATCCAATCTAATTCATTCATACGATCCATTCTTACTCATTCGTATGACCCATTCTAATTCATTTGTACGAGCCATTCTAATTTATTCGTACGATCCATTCTAATACATTCGTACGATCCATTCTAATTCATTCATACGATCCATTCTAATTCATTTGCACGAATATATCCATTCTAATTCATTCGTCACACGATCCATTCTAATTCATTCGTACGATCCATTCTAATTCATTCGTACAATCCATTCTATTTCATTCATACGATCCATTCTTACTAATTCGTACGATCCATTCTAATTCAATCCATTCTAATTCTTTCACACGATCCATTCTAATTCATTCATACGATCCATTCTAATTCATTCGTATGATCCATTCTAATTCCTTCGTACGATCCATTCTATTTCATTCGTACGATCCATTCTTACTCATTCGTATGATCCATTCTAATTCATTCGCACGAATGTATCCATTCTAATGCATTCGTATGATCCATTCTAATTCATTCGTACGATCCATTCTAATTCATTCGTACAATCCATTCTAATTCTTTCACACGATCCATTCTAATTCATTCGTACGATCCATTCTAATTCCTTCGTACGATCTATTCTAATTCATTCGTACAATCCATTCTAATTCATTCATACGATCCAATCTAATTCATTCATACGATCCATTCGACGATCCATTCTAATTCATTCGTACGTTCCATTTTAATTCATTTGCACGATCCATGCTAATTCATTCATACGATCCATTCTAATTCATTCGTACGTACGATCCATTCTAATTCATTCGCACTATCCATTCTAATTCATTCGCACTATCCATTCTAATTCATTCGTACGTACGATCCAGTCTAATTCCTTCGTACGATCGATTCTATTTCATTTGTACGATCCATTCTAATTCCTTCGTACGATCTATTCTAATTCATACGATCCATTCTATTTCATTCATACGATCCAATCTAATTCATTGATACGATCCATTCTAATTCATTCGTACGATCCATTCTAATTCATTCGTACGATCTATTCTAATTCATTCGTACGATCCATTCTAATTCAGTCATACGATCCATTCTAATTCATTCATACGATCCAATCTAATTCATTCATACGATCCATTCTAATTCATTCGCACGAATGTATCCATTCTAGTTCATTCGTACATGTATGAATTCTTTCGTACGATCCATTATAATTCATTCGTACGACGTATGATCCATTCTAATTCATTCGCACGAATGTATCCATTCTAATTCATTCGTATGATCCATTCTAATTCATTCGCACGATTCATTCTAATTCATTCATACGATCCAATCTAATTCATTCATACGATCCATTCGAATTCATTCGTACAATCTATTCTAATTCCTTCGTACGATCCATTCTAATTCCTTCGTACGTACGATCCATTCTAATTCATTCGCACGATCCATTCTAATTCATTCATACGATCCATTCTAATTCAATCGTATGATCCATTCTAATTCATTCGCACAATCTATTCTAATTCATTCGTATGATCCAGTCTATTTCATTCGTACGATCCTTTCTAATTCATACGATCCATTCTATTTCATTCATACGATCCATTCTAATTCATTCGCACGATCCATTCTAATTCATTCATACGATCCATTCTAATTCATTCATACGAATGTATCTGTTCGGGGGATTTTTCGCTGGTCCGTGCGGGCTGCCTGCAAGACAAAGAAAAGAGAACGTGAGAACGGCTGGCTCCCTTAGGAGCGCAGACCCTCCGACGCTCAAGTCAGTCACGGTGGTACAACGGCGAGCTGCGGTATACCAAAGTGGTAGGGAAAAGGAATTCGAACCTCTACTCTGGAGCCTGGGGGTGAGCATTTATAGCAATCGGCGGCCTACCGTGGCCCGACACGTGGAGATTCTTCCAGGGCCTTCTAGACCCCCACGTTCTGGCTCGCGTGGGTCTGACAGTCCTTGGTACTCGCGCCCTGACATTCTGTCGTCAAGCCTGCTAGGTGGTTTGAGTGGGGGAGGGCATCTTTCTTGTTGCTGCCAGATGTCTATTCGGGAATGTTCGAGTCTGGGCGATCTCGGGGAGGAAGCAGAGGCAAGCTCGCCCGGCACTGCTCCGTCCTTTCGTCCATATTTATCAAGAGTCGGACCTCGCGGGGGCAACCTCTTCGATAAACAGGGGTCGGGGCGAGCTTGGGCGAGCTCCTGAGAGAGCTTAGGCGAGCTCTTGAACGAGCTTGGCGAATTCCTGGGCGAGTTCCCCACCCCTTGGAATCCTGGGGTCTATGAGATCCGCAGGCAAAGGCGAACTTGGGCGAGCTCCTGCATGAGCTAGGGGCGAGCTCCTGCATGAGCTAGGGGCGAGCTCCTGCATGAGCTAGGTGCGTTTGCAGTGTTGTTTATGCATGACGGTCTAACTCCCGCTACCACTGCAAGCGAGTTCTCGCGTGGGCTTGGCAAGCTCCTAGGCGAGCTTAGGCGAGCTCCGGGGCGAGCTTGGCGAGCTCCGGGGCGAGCTTGGCGAGCTCCTGAGCGAGCTTAGGCGGGCTCCTGGGCGAGCTCCGGGGTGGGATTGGCGAGTTCCCGAGCGAGCTTAGGCGGGCTCCTGGGCGAGTTCCCCGCCCCTTGGAATCCTAGGGTCTATGAGATCCATAGGCAAGGGCGAACTTGGGCGAGCTCCTGCGCGATCTTGGGCGAGCTCCTGCATGAGTGCCCTTGGCCTAGGCCCCTTCAACCCAATGTGGATCTCGCTCCCTGTTAAGGTGATTTGGTGAGCATGGGGGGGGGGGGGGGCGAACTCCAGGGCAGCTTTCAGCTACCCCCAACATTACCCCCTCCTGAGGGAGCGACCAAGGAGACTTTGGCGCTTGCTCAGGAGTCTTATTGCACACGACGGTCGAATTGGGAGTTCTAGTTACTTGCGACCTTCACCCGGGGAGATGCGGGAACCAACCATGGGCGGTCTGCGCCGAGAGCTTTGACTGTAAGTATTTCACAAACGCTGGGCGGGCCGGGAGCGTCAGCCACGAGCGATCTCCTTCCGACGTGAGCTCATCACTCGCGGTCAGGGTCTGCCTCGGGCGAGCTGTGGGCACCAGCCGTGGGCGGTCTGCGCCGAGAGCTTTGACTGCCAGTATATCACAAATACTGGGCGGGCCGGGAGCGTCAGCCACGAGCGATCTCCTTCCGGCGTGAGCTCATCACTCGCGGTCAGGGTCTGCCTCAGGCGAGCTGCGGGCACCAACCGTGGGCGGTCTGCGCCGAGAGCTTTGACTGCCAGTATATCACAAATACTGGGCGGGCCGGGAGCGTCAGCCACGAGCGATCTCCTTCCGGCGTGAGCTCATCACTCACGGTCAGGGTCTGCCTCAGGCGAGCTGCGGGCACCAGCCGTGGGCGGTCTGCGCCGAGAGCTTTGACTGCCAGTATATCACAAATACTGGGCGGGCCGGGAGCGTCAGCCATGAGCGATCTTCTTCCGGCGTGAGCTCATCACTCGCGGTCAGGGTCTGCCTCGGGCGAGCTGCGGGCACCAGCCGTGGGCGGTCTGCGTCGAGAGTTTTGACTCACAGTACTTCACAAACGCTGGGCGGGCCGCGAGCATCAGCCACGAGCGATCTCCTTCCGGTGCGGGCTTGCCACACGCGGACAGGGCCTGCTTCGGGCGAGCTTGGGCACCAGCCGTGGGCGATCTTGTGACTCGGGTATCGCTCCGAATCTCCGACGGTCGCCTCAGATTAAATGCGGCGCGAGGCTCGATACTGATACAATGAATCTCATCATGAGATCCCGATCGGTGCGAGACATGTGTCTCCTCCTCATTCGCTCTTATTTTGTCAGTAAATGACAGTGTCGGCGCCGGTGCAGCTTTTTCCACGCGTGGCCCACGTGGCGCTCGACGATTGGAAAAAAGCGAGCTGTCGCTTCGATTGCCGTCATGTCGCCTCGCCACGCGCGATCGGGCATTAACTGCGGCTCGATTCACCTGCCTCTCACCCGTCTATAAATAGGGGATGGGGGGCGATAATTACCGTCGCGTGAAAACAGCTCTCCCTTCCTTCTTTTGCTTCTAGCGCTTTCAGCTCGCTTTAGCCCTTCTGCTCTCATGGCTTCCGCTGCTGACGTTGCTGCTGCTGCTGCTGCCGCCCAGGTCGCCGAGCCCGCCATCGAAAGGGCGGTGGTCTGGCTGCAAAACCCCGTCGGGGTGCCCGTCGGGGACAGTATCTGGGCAGCGATCGATCTCCCTCGGGAGATCCTCGTCACCGAGATGCCACTCTCGGGGAGGCCGCCCCAGGGCACAGTAGCTTCTGTCGGGCTGCTGTGGTCCGGGCTGCGGTTCCCCCTGAGTCATCTCGCCGGGGAGCTCCTGGAGTTGACGGGGCTTTGCCCCGCCCAACTCTCAGGAAACTCCTGGGGGATACTCTATGGGCTGTCTCAGCTGGAGACCGCCCTGAAGGCGAGGATCCCACTGAGCTATCTGCTCAAAAAGTGGCTCCTCAAGCCCTCGCCGGTCTTCAGCTCCGCGGGCTGCGGCTACTTCTACCTCGCCGGGCGACCTGGCGAGGTGCTTCCCTTCTTCACCATCGAGAGCAAGGACCGCCACTGGAAGGACTATCCTTTCGTGGCGGTCGGTGACTGGCGCGGGCGGTTTAACGGAGTCCCGGCTCACCCCGGGGCTCCCCCGACGGCGGTCTTCCGGGAGATCTCCTTCTACAAGGCGGGGAAGAAGAAGTGCATCGCTCCCGACAGGGAGCGATCTCTGGACGAGGCGATCCTTCACTACCTCGGTGGGCGGACTCCGGAGAAGATCACCGCTCCCGACTTCGCCTTCCAGCTGAAGGACGGGAAGACCGACGCTATTCTGCTGAAGCAGAAGATCGTCCGGAAGAAGAAAGAGGAGGAGATCGGCGCTATTCCGCCGATGCAGAACGCTCCTCCCTCCAAAGGGGCCAGCAAGGGGGCCGGGAGCTCGGGAGGCAACCCCCGCAAGAAGACGGTCCGGAGGCGGGCTTCGCCCATCCGCCTCAACGACCCCGACACCATGGAGATGCTCCGCCAGGGCAAAGCTTCCGCTCCTCCGCAACCTCCTCGCCCGGACGCCGGCCCAGGTCAGCCTCCCGCCCCAACTCCAATTGTCCGCCGCAAGATCCAAATGGTTAAGCCCGACGACCCGAACATCGACCTCCCGCTTACCATGGCGGAAGTCGAATCCGGGATGACTCAAATTTTAATGGGCTACTTCCCGGGCGATCTGACCATCCCGCTTCGTGTAGCAGTGCTGACGCCGGAGATGGAGGCCCGCGGGAAGAAGAAGGCCAAGCGCGCGGGGCCCGCTCCTTCTAATGTCCAGGCGGAACGGCGGCGGAAAGCGCTGGAGGAGGCGGGCTTGGACTCGGAGCCCAGCTGGACGGACTCCGCGGAGGAGGCATCAGGCTACGAGGAGGAAGAGCCCGCTCCTCAACCTTCCCGGGCGGAGCCTTCTGCTTCCGCCCAAGTGGAGAAGCCCCCGACTTTATCAGCTCCCGCACCAGGGCCGGGATCGAGCGGGCAGGAGCCTCCATCTCCCGCCGACGGGGCAGGGGTCCAGCAGGGCGAGTCCGACGCCGTCGCTGCGACCTCCTTGCCGGCCTCGGCTCCAACTCCCGCGGCCTCTACACCGGCGGCAGCTCCAGCTCCCGCCCCTCCGGCCTCGCCTCCTACAGAAGGCCAGGAGGGAGTATGCTCCCAGCAGGGCTTAGGGGACCTGGTCTACAGGTCCCCTAGCTTTGTAATTGGCTCCGACTCCGAGTCCTTCAGCTCGGAGCCGGAGGCCAAGGGGGCCACGGCGGACCCTCCGAGCCCGCCAGGAGCCGGAGCTCGCCCGGGGGATGTGATAGCCCCCACTCCTCCCGTCGCGCCCCCTCCTTCCGGAGCTCCCGGGGGTCCCAGCGCGGGCTCCTCTGCGGAGGAGGGGAGGGCGCCCTACTACGTGCGGCAGCTGCTGGGCCGCAACGTTTTCGCGCGTGCTCCCTTTGCCTCCATAAGCGAACGCCTTGCCGAGGTACTGACCGCACCTGTCTTCGTACAAATGTTAGTCTCAATTCTTGCTAACTCTTCCTCCTTCCTTATGCAGGCGGAGAGGCAGAGCCAGGCACTGGCCGCGGAGGTCGCTGGGGCCGGGAAAGAGCTGGTCGCCTTGTTCGACGATTCCCTTCGGGGGTCCGAGCGCAAGGTAGACGAGCACATCCACGAGCTTCAGCGAGCCAAGGGCTCCGAGGAGCTGAGGGCGGAGTCAGAGGCACTGCACCGCAGGGTCAAAGTCCTGGCGTCAGGTCTCGCCATGGCCGAGGTAGCCAAAGGCCTGTCCGCTACCGCCCTCCTCAAGGCCAAGGCAGAGCGAGACGAAGCTGTGTCCGCCCGGGAGATCGCATAGCGGGAGGCGGCTCAACTTCAAGGCGAGGTCGCTGCTCTGAAGACGGAGATCGCGGCTTTGAAAGAGACACACGCCAACGGCCTTCGGGCTCAGCAAGGCCGCCTCCAAGCCCAATTGGACGATCTCCTCAAGAAAGGCGCCCTGGCCGCTGTGGAGAAGTACAAGACCGAAAGGTCGAAGAAGCGGCACCGAGGGGACGACAGCAGGGCGGAGACAAGCAAGCCTTGAGCTTGCAGCCTTGTAACTACTTTTGTAATTGTAACTACTTTTGTAACTTTTGTCAAGCTTGAGCTCGTCCATGCGTTCCTTTCTTTCTCTGTGTCGCTCACGAGTCCGCTTTAGGAGTTTCGCAGCGATCTCGAGAGTGATACCCCGGGCGAGGCAACTAATTCGATTCAACCTTTTTATTTTAAAGTATATGCAAACGAAAAACTCGGCATGCTCGAAAAAAACGCGATTAGTCTCTGAGCCCGGAAAACGATAAGCAAACCAAACGATTTCAAAAACTTCCCTACACTCAGAGACTTAAACCATTTTTGTTTTTAAAGGAAACTAATTAGTGCTAGCTGCCCCCTGCCCGGTTAATTTCTCTCGATGATCCTGTTTGGCGGGCTCGCCCTTCGAGGGGCTTGCCAACGCCAGGATGCTTCCGTTCATGGCAGGTGAACGCGAAGGATCCTGGTTAAGTTTAGAGTCCACTAGGCAGCGGACTTCCCCGGGAAGCCCAAGGTCGCCCACTGGCTGCCTCTGAGGATCCCGGTCTTGCTTTAAGTCCGCACAACGGCGGACTGCCCCGGGAAGCTCAAGGTCGCCTACTGGTTGCCTCTGAGGATCTCGGTCTGGCTTTAAGTCCGCACAACGGCGGACTACCCCGGGAAGCTCAAGGTCGCCCACTGGCTGCCTCTGAGGATCCCGGTTTTGCTTTAAGTCCGCACAACGGCGGACTGCCCCGGGAAGCTCAAGGTTGCCCACTGGCTGCCTCTGAGGATCTCGGTTTTGCTTTAAGTCCGCACAACGGCGGACTGCACACTATAGATCATGCGGGCTCTGTCTGCGCCGAGCTTCCTAGTTAAATTTTTGAAAACTTCCATCATTCATTCATAACCTCTTCAGAAGATAATTTACAAAAATTTCCTTAGGCATAGAACTTGCGAAGGTGCAGAGCGTTCCAAGGTCGCTCTAACAGGTCGCCTTCAGCGGTCATCAACCGGCAAGCCCCCGAGCTTCCTGCTTCGTGTACTATGTAGGGGCCTTCCCAGTTCGCCGCGAACTTTTCTTCAACGGGAAAACTTCCTCTCTGGGATCCTGGTCGGCGACCTTTCTCCTCGAGCTCAAGATCCACGCCGCTCCCACCCGGGGGTGAAGTAGGGGATCTAAGCGAGGCGACCTCTCTCAGGCTTCGAGGGAGCCCGCTCGAGGTGGGCGTTAATTGCTAGGAGGGCGCGGGCCTCTTGGCCTCAGCGACCTCAACGTCCGCGAGGTGAAAGACGTCCTGCTCGCACCTGGTAGCAGCGACCTGATCTCCTCGAATCACCACGACCCCTCTGTCGGTGGGAAACTTGAGGGTCTGGTGATTAGGCGAGGAAACCGCTTTCATCTGCCTCAACCAAGGTCGCCCTAGGATGGCATTGACAGCAGACTACCCATCCACCACCGCGAAGCGGACTTGTCGTACCTCCGGGCCCGCCGTTACGGTGAGGGTTATCTCCCCTACCACCTTAGCGACCTCGCCAGTGAAACCGGTGAGCGAGCCCGTTGAGGGAGACAAATCGATTTGTCTCAGTCCCATTCGTTGGAAGGCCGATAAGAACAGGACGTCTACTGCACTTCCCGGGTCAATCAGGACCCGCCTTACTTCGATGTTAGCCATCATAAGGCGTATGACGAGGTGGTCATTATGGGGCGTAACGACCCCAGTCATGTCATCTTCCGAAAACCAGAGAAAATCACGGGCTTCCACCCTTGGTGCTTGAAGTAAAGTAGGAGTTAACGAGACGAAAAATACCTTCTGAACCCGCTCCATCTCCCTCACTTGTCGCCGTACCTCGTTGCTGGATCTTGGGCCGTTCAGGCGCCCGTTGATGGTGTGACAGACCGCCGGCCCTCCCGGGGGAGGCAGAGGTAGGGCGGGCTCAGCTGGCCCCGGGCGATCTCCCTCCCGAGGAGCCCGCGCCGACATCACCTCGAATCTCCTTGGAGGCGAAATAAATTGATCCAAATGGCCTTGGGCGACCAAGTCCTCGAGGTGGTTCTTCAGAGCCCGGCATCTATTGGTGTGATGCCCGGGGCTGCGATGAAAAGCGCACCGCCACGCGTTGTCGGTAGAGCCGGGCTCGCCGACCTGCAGGGGTGGTGGGTACTGGACAAAGGGTTCATTCCGAATCTGATGAAAAACTTGCCCTGGCGAGTGGGTTAGCACGGTGAAGTCCCGCTCCCCGGGTCCCGGAGGCAGGCGCCAGTTCGTCGGCCTTCCAGCAACCGCCGCGGGAGCTTCAGCGGGCTGTACAGCAGGAGCTGCGGACGGTCCGGGCAAAGGTACCGCCAGTGGCACCTCCCTCCTCTCCACGGCCTTAACGACAAGAGGTCGTAGAGCCGGAGGAGGTCGCTGCTCGACTGCCTTTCCCTTCCGGTCTAGCACCGCATCTTCGATCTTGATGTGTTACTGGACCAGGGCAAATAGCTTAACCATCGTGCGAGGATCTTTGATCACTAGGGCATCATGAAGCTTGCCTCCCTCGGGGAGGGCGTTTCTGAAAGCACTCACCACGGTACGATCTTGGCCCGCCGCGTCTTCCAGAGCGAGGTAGGTGCTTCGGAATCGCGTCGCGAAGCACCGGAGCGTTTCGCGAGCTCCCATGGCTAAAGTAAACAGAGACTCGATTCTTTTCGGGGGCTGCCTATTGCAGCGATACTGCTCCAGGAATAGCCTAGAGAGAGTTGGAAAGTCAGGGATCATGCCGGGCGGCAACTTGTGGAACCAGTTCAATACCGAGCCGGTCAAACTGCTCGGGAATGCTCGGCACAAGACGTGGTCTTGGTCCCGGAAAAACAGTAGCTTTCTGTAAGCCAAGAGATGGTCAACGGGATCCTGCGACCCGTCGAACAATACAAACTTCGGGGGGGTCCAGTGGTGCATAAAACCCCCTTGGTGGACCTCGCTGGTGAAAGGCGAGCTACCTCCGTGGGCGACGAGGTCTTCTAGTAAATCTACTGGCGCACTAGATCGCTGCCAGTGCCCGGGGAGAACTCCCAGAGGCGGCTGCGCAGGTCCTAGGCGGTCTCGTACGCTCCCTTGTGGCGAGGTCGGTCCCACCCCGCGGCGACCCTCGAGGGCAACCACTCGGCGGCCTCCTTGCCGTCCACCCGCGGATTCCTTCAACGCGTCAGTTGGTCTGTGGGAGGCCGTTGCCTCGCGAGCTTCGGAAGGTATTTCCACCGCGGGCTCTTTCCCTCGTCGCCGATGGCGCGGGTCGCGATCCCGCTCTAGAGACCTTGCCTCCGACCCGTCAGAATCGACGCTCCGGCTACGGCGGCAAGGGATGGTCGCGCGCGAGGTCGCCTGGTTGCTAGACCGCTGGGTCACTAGCTTCTGCAGCCTCGTGAGCGGGGTTTCCGGCACCCCGCGTACAGTCGCTCTCCCGACTGGGGGTTCCAGCTGGGAAACCTGCAGCGCCGGAGCGACCGTGGGCGGATGCGATGTTGATGCCGGTGGTCGCACCGGAGACGCCGTCTTCGCCGGCCCGGAACGTCGGCTGGCCGCCGGAACCTGACGCAGTCGCGTCAGTTCCTCCATCATGGCCCGCTGGGTGGCCAACATCTCCAACAGGAGCTGGTCACTGTGCAGGACATGGGGCTGGGTGGTCTCAACAGGAGGTTCGCTGAGCGCAGACGTTGCGCGGGTCCTCGGTTGCCTGCGTCCCCTTATCGCCGGAGCCATCTTTGGGGTTACGAGAGCCGACGGTGCTCAACCGCGTGGTCATGGACGTTCTCGCCGGAACCAGTCGAAAGATCCCACAGACGGCGCCAAATGTTCAGGGGATTTTTCGCTGGTCCGTGCGGGCTGCCTGCAAGACAAAGAAAAGAGAACGTGAGAACGACTGGCTCCCTTAGGAGCGCAGACCCTCCGACGCTCAAGTCAGTCACGGTGGCACAACGGCGAGCTGCGGTATACCAAAGTGGTAGGGAAAAGGAATTCGAACCTCTACTCTGGAGCCTGGGGGTGAGCATTTATAGCAATCGGCGGCCTACCATGGCCCGACACATGGAGATTCTTCCAGGGCCTTCTAGACCCCCACGTTTTGGCTCGCGTGGGTCTGACAGTCCTTGGTACTCGCGCCCTGACATTCTGTCGTCAAGCCTGCCAGGCGGTTTGAGTGGGGGAGGGCATCTTTCTTATTGTTGCCAGCTGTCTATTCGGGAATGTTCGAGTCTGGGCGATCTCGGGGAGGAAGCAGAGGCAAGCTCGCCCGGCACTGCTCCGTCCTTTCGTCCATATTTATCAAGAGTCGAACCTCGCGGGGGCAATCTCTTCGATAAACAGGGGTCGGGGCGAACTTGGGCGAGCTCCTGAGAGAGCTTAGGCGAGCTCCTGAACGAGCTTGGCGAACTCCTGGGCGAGTTCCCCACCCCTTGGAATCCTGGGGTCTATGAGATCCCCAAGCAAAGGCGAACTTGGGCGAGCTCCTGCATGAGCTAGGGGCGAGCTCCTGCATGAGCTAGGTGCGTTTGCAGTGCCGATGTCGTTGTTTATGCATGACGGTCTAACTCCCGCTACCACTGCAAGTGAGTTCTCGCGTGGGCTTGCCAAGCTCCTGGGCGAGCTTAGGCGAGCTCCGGGGCGAGCTTGGCGAGCTCCTGAGCGAGCTTAGGCGGGCTCCTGGGCGAGCTCCGGGGTGGGATTGGCGAGCTCCCGAGCGAGCTTAGGCGGGCTCCTGGGCGAGTTCCCCGCCCCTTGGAATCCTAGGGTCTATGAGATCCATAGGCAAGGGCGAACTTGGGCGAGCTCCTACACGATCTTGGGCGAGCTCCTGCATGAGTGCCCTTGGCCTAGGCCCCTTCAACCCAATGTGGATCTCGCTCCCTGTTAAGGTGATTTGGTGAGCATGGGGGGGGGGGGGGGGGGGCGAACTCCAGGGCAGCTTTCAGCTACCCCCAACAGTATCCATTCTAATTCATTCGTACGACCCATTCTAATTCCTTCGTACAATCCATTCTATTTCATTCGTACGATCCATTCTTACTCATTCGTATGATCCATTCTAATTCATTCGCAGGAATGTATCAATTCTAATTCATTCGTACGATCCATTCTAATTCATTCGTAAGATCCATTCTAATTCATTCATACGATCCAATCTAATTCATTCATACGATCCATTCTAATTCATTCATATGTATCCATTCTAATTCATTCATACGATCCATTCTAATTTATTCGTACGATCCATTCTAATTCATTCGCACGATCCATTCTAATTCATTAATACGATCCATTCTAATTCATTCATACGATCTATTCTAATTCATTCATACGATCCATTCTAATTCATTCGCACGATCCATTCTAATTCATTCGTACAATCCATTCTAATTCATTCGTACAATCCATTCTAATTCATTCGCACATACGATCCATTCTAATTCCTTTACACGATCCATTCTAATTCATTCATACGATCCAATCTAATTCATTCATACGATCCATTCTAATTCATTCGCACGAATGTATCCATTCTAATTTATTCGTACGATCCTTTCTAATTCATTCGCACAAATCTATTCTAATTCATTCGTACGATCCATTCTAATTCATTCGCACGAATGTATCCATTCTAATTCCTTCGTACGATCCATTCTAATTCCTTCGTACGATCCATTCTATTTCATTCGTATGATCCATTCTAATTCCTTCGTACGATCCATTCTAATTCATTCCCATGAATGTATCCATTCTAATTGATACGTACGATCCATTCTATTTCATTCGTACGATCCATTCTAATTCATTCGTACGATCCATTCTAATTCATTCGTACAAACCATTCTATTTCATTCGTACGATCCATTCTTACTCATTCGTACGATCCATTCGTATCCATTCTAATTCATTCGTACGATCCATTCTAATTCATTCGTACGATCCATTCTAATTCATTAATACGATCCAATCTAATTCATTCATATGATCCTTTCTAATTCCTTCGTACGATCCATTCTAATTCATACGATCCATTCTATTTCATTCATATGATCCATTCTAATTCATTCGTACGATCCATTCTAATTCCTTCGTACGATCACGATCCATTCTAATTCATTAATACGATCCAATCTAATTCATTCATACGATCCTTTCTAATTGCTTCGTATGATCTATTCTAATTCATACGATCCATTCTATTTCATTCATATGATCCATTCTAATTCATTCGTATGATCCATTCTAATTCCTTCGTACGATCACGATCCATTCTAATTCATTCGCACGATCCATTCTAATTCATTCATACAATCCATTCTAATTCTTTTGCACGAATGTATCCATTCTAATTCATTCGTACGATCAATTCTAATTCATTCGTACGATCCATTCTAATTCCTTTGTACGATCCATTCTAATTCATTCATACAATCCATTCTAATTCATTCGTACGATCCATTCTAATTCATTCACACGAACCATTCTAATTCATTCGTACGATCCATTCTAATTCATTCGCACAATCTATTCTAATTCATTCGTACGATCCATTCTAATTCATTCATACGATCCTTTCTAATTCCTTCGTACGTACGATCCATTCTAATTCATTCGCACGATCCATTCTAATTCATTCATACGATCCATTCTAATTCATTCGCACAATCTATTCTAATTCATTCGTGCGATCTATTCTATTTTATTCGTACGATCCATTCTAATTCATATGATCCATTCTATTTCATTCATACGATCCATTCTAATTCATTCTCACGATCCATTCTAATTCATTCATACGATCCATTCTAATTCATTCGTACGATCCATTCTAATTCTTTCGTACGATCCATTCTAATACATTCATACGATCCATTCTAATTCATTCATACAATCCATTCTAGTTCTTTCACACGATCCATTTTAATTCATTCGTACGATCCATTCTATTTCATTCATACGATCCATTCTAATTCCTTCGTACGATCCATTCTAATTCCTTCGTACGATCCATTCTATTTTATTCGAATGATCCATTCTAAGTCATAAGTACGATCCATTCTAATTCATTCATACTATCCATTCTAATTCATTCGCACGATCCATTCTAATTCATTCGCACGATCCATTCTAATTCATTCATACGATCCAATCTAATTCATTCATACGATTCATTCTAATTCATTCGCACGAATGTATCCATTCTAATTCATTCGCACGATCCATTCAAATTCATTCATACAATCCATTCTAATTCTTTTGCACGAATGTATCCATTCTAATTCATTCGTACGATCCATTCTAATTCATTCGTACGATCCATTCTAATTCATTCGCACGATCCATTCTAATTCATTCATACGATCCAATCTAATTCATTCGTACGATCCATTCTAATTCATTCGCACTAATGTATCAACTCTAATTCATTCGTACGATCCATTCCAATTCATTCATACATGTACGAATGAATTAGAATGGATACATTCGTGCGAATGAATTAGAATGGATCGTATGAATGAATTAGATTGGATCGTATGAATGAATTAGAATGGATCGTGCGAATGAATTAGAATGGATCGTACGAATGAATTTGAATGGATACATTCATGCAAAAGAATTAGAATGGATTGTATGAATGAATTAGAATGGATCGTGCGAATGAATTAGAAGGGATCGTACGAATGAATTAGCATGGATACATTCATGCGAAAGAATTAGAATAGATCGTATGAATGAATTAGAATGGATCGTATGAATGAATTAGAATGGATCGTACGAATGAATTAGAATGGATCGTGCGAATGAATTAGAATGGATCGTACGAATGAATTAGAATGGATCGAACGAAGGAATTAGAATGAATCGTACGAATGAATTAGAATGGATACATTCGAATTCATTCGTACGATCCATTCTAATTCCTTCGTACGATCCATTCTAATTCATTCGCACGATCCATTCTAATTCATTCATACGATCCATTCTAATTCATTCATACAATCCATTCTAATTCATTCTAATTTATTCGTACGTGAGTGGATCGTGTTTTTTCGTGCTAATGAATTAGAATGGATCGTACAAATAAATTAGAATGGATAAATTCGTGCGAAAGAATTAGAATGGATCGTATGAATGAATTAGATTGGATCATATAAATGAATTAGAATGGATCGTACGAATGGATTAGAATGGATCGTGCTAATGAATTAGAATGGATCGTACGAATGAATTAGAATGGATCGTGCGAATGAATTATTATGGATCGTGCGAATGAATTAGAATGGATCGTACGAATGAATTAAAATGGATCGTACGAATGAATTAGAATGGATCGTACGAATGAATTAGAATAGATTGTGCGAATGAATTAGAATGGATCGTACGAATGAATTAGAATGGATACATTCGTGCGAATGAATTAGATAGGATCGTATGAGTGCGAATGAATTAGAATGGATCGTATGATTGAATTAGAATGGATTGTAGGAATGATTTAGAATGCATACATTCGTGCGAATGAATTAGAATGGATCTTATGAATGAATTAGATTGGATCGTATGAATGAATTAGAATGGATCGTGCGAATGAATTAGAATGGATCGTGCGAATGAATTAGAATGGATCGTACGAATGAATTAGAATGGACATATTCGTGCAAAAGAATTAGAATAGATTATATGAATGAATTAGAATGGATCGTGCTAATGAATTAGAATGGATCGTACGAATGAATTACAATAGATTGTGCGAATGAATTAGAATGGATTGTACGAATGAATTAGAATGGATTGTAATAATGGATCGTACGAATGAAATAGAATGGATCGTACAAATGAATTAGCATGGATCATGCTAATGAATTAGAATGGAATGTACGAATGAATTAGAATAGATTGTGCGAATGAATTAGAATGGATCGTACGAATGAATTAGAATGGATAAATTCATGCGAATGATTTAGAATGGATTGTATGAATCAATTAGATTGGATCGTATAAATGAATTAGAATGGATCGTACGTATGAATTAGAATGGATACATTCATGGGAATGAATAAGAATGGATCCTACGAAGGAATTAGAATGGATCATACGAATGAAATAGAATGTATCCGTACGATCCATTCTAATTCATTCGCACGATCCATTCTAATTCATTAATACGATCCAATCTAATTCATTCATACGATCCATTCTAATTCATTCATACAATCCATTCTAATTCTTTCACACGATCCATTTTAATTCATTCGTACGATCCATTCTAATTCATTCGTACGATCCATTCTAATTCATTCGCACGAATGTATCCAGATCCATTCTAATGCATTCGCACGATCCATTCTAATTCATTCGCATGATTCATTCTATTTCATTCGTACAATCCATTCTTACTGATTCGTATAATCCATTCTAATTCATTCATACAATCTATTCTAATTCTTTTGCACGAATGTATCCATTCTAATTAATTCGTACGATCCATTCTAATTCCTTCGTACGATCCATTCTAATTCCTCCGTACGATCCATTCTAATTCATTCCCATGAATGTATCCATTCTAATTAATACGTCTGATCCATTCTATTTCATTCGTACGATCCATTCTTACTCATTCGTATGATCCATTCTAATTCATTCGCACGAATGTATCCACTCTAATTTATTCGTACGATCCATTTTAATTCCTTCGTACGATCCTTTCTAATTCGATCCATTCTAATTCATTCATACGTACAAATTCATACGTATGATCCATTATTACGATCCATTCTAATTCATTCGTACGATCCATTCTAATTCCTTCGTACGATCCATTCTAATTCAATCGTACGATCCATTCTAATTTATTTATACGATCCCTTCTAATTCATTCGTACGATCCATTCTAATTCCTTCGTACGATCCATTCTAATTCATTCCCATGAATGTATCCATTCTAATTGATACGTACGATCCATTCTATTTCATTCGTACGATCCATTCTAATTCATTCGTACGATCCATTCTAATTCATTCGTACAAACCATTCTATTTCATTCGTACGATCCATTCTTACTCATTCGTACGATCCATTCGTATCCATTCTAATTCATTCGTAGGATCCATTCTAATTCATTCGTACGATCCATTCTAATTCATTAATACGATCCAATCTAATTCATTCATACGATCCTTTCTAATTCCTTCGTACGATCTATTCTAATTCATACGATCCATTCTATTTCATTCATATGATCCATTCTAATTCATTCGTACGATCCATTCTAATTCCTTCGTACGATCACGATCCATTCTAATTCATTA
Organism: Chamaelirium japonicum; assembly: GCA_947650365.1. Taxonomy (NCBI): domain Eukaryota; kingdom Viridiplantae; phylum Streptophyta; class Magnoliopsida; order Liliales; family Melanthiaceae; genus Chamaelirium; species Chamaelirium japonicum. The sequence continues at coordinate 530,681 of CANTAL010000131.1, read as the reverse complement.
ATACGATCCAATCTAATTCATTCATACGATCCTTTCTAATTGCTTCGTACGATCTATTCTAATTCATACGATCCATTCTATTTCATTCATATGATCCATTCTAATTCATTCGTATGATCCATTCTAATTCCTTCGTACGATCACGATCCATTCTAATTCATTCGCATGATCCATTCTAATTCATTCATACAATCCATTCTAATTCTTTTGCACGAATGTATCCATTCTAAATCATTCGTACGATCAATTCTAATTCATTCATACGATCCATTCTAATTCCTTTGTACGATCCATTCTAATTCATTCATACAATCCATTCTAATTCATTCGTACGATCCATTCTAATTCATTCACACGAACCATTCTAATTCATTCGTACGATCCATTCTAATTCATTCACACAATCTATTCTAATTCATTCGTACGATCCATTCTAATTCATTCATACGATCCTTTCTAATTCCTTCGTACGTACGATCCATTCTAATTCATTCGCACGATCCATTCTAATTCATTCATACGATCCATTCTAATTCATTCGCACAATCTATTCTAATTCATTCGTGCGATCTATTTTATTTTATTCGTACGATCCATTCTAATTCATACGATCCATTCTATTTCATTCATACGATCCATTCTAATTCATTCGCACGATCCATTCTAATTCATTCATACGATCCATTCTAATTCATTCGTACGATCCATTCTAATTCTTTCGTACGATCCATTCTAATACATTCATACGATCCATTCTAATTCATTCATACAATCCATTCTAATTCTTTCACACGATCCATTTTAATTCATTCGTACGATCCATTCTATTTCATTCATACGATCCATTCTAATTCCTTCGTACGATCCATTCTAATTCCTTCGTACGATCCATTCTATTTTATTCGAATGATCCATTCTAAGTCATAAGTACGATCCATTCTAATTCATTCATACTATCCATTCTAATTCATTCGCACGATCCATTCTAATTCATTCGCACGATCCATTCTAATTCATTCATACGATCCAATCTAATTCATTCCTACGATTCATTCTAATTCATTCGCACGAATGTATCCATTCTAATTCATTCGCACGATCCATTCAATTTCATTCATACAATCCATTCTAATTCTTTTGCACGAATGTATCCATTCTAATTCATTCGTACGATCCATTCTAATTCATTCGTACGATCCATTCTAATTCATTCGCACGATCCATTCTAATTCATTCATACGATCCAATCTAATTCATTCGTACGATCCATTCTAATTCATTCGCACGAATGTATCAACTCTAATTCATTCGTACGATCCATTCGAATTCATTCATACATGTACGAATGAATTAGAATGGATACATTCGTGCGAATGAATTAGAATGGATCGTATGAATGAATTAGATTGGATCTTATGAATGAATTAGAATGGATCGTGCGAATGAATTAGAATGGATCGTACGAATGAATTTGAATGGATACATTCATGCAAAAGAATTAGAATGGATTGTATGAATGAATTAGAATGGATCGTGCGAATGAATTAGAAGGGATCGTACGAATGAATTAGAATGGATACATTCATGCGAAAGAATTAGAATAGATCGTATGAATGAATTAGAATGGATCGTACGAATAAATTAGAATGGATCGTGCGAATGAATTAGAATGGATCGTACGAATGAATTAGAATGGATCGAACGAAGGAATTAGAATGAATCGTACGAATGAATTAGAATGGATACATTCGAATTCATTCGTACGATCCATTCTAATTCCTTCGTACGATCCATTCTAATTCATTCGCACGATCCATTCTAATTCATTCATACGATCCATTCTAATTCATTCATACAATCCATTCTAATTCATTCTAATTTATTCGTACGTGAGTGGATCGTGTTTTTTCGTGCTAATGAATTAGAATGGATCGTACAAATAAATTAGAATGGATAAATTCGTGCGAAAGAATTAGAATGGATCGTATGAATGAATTAGATTGGATCGTATAAATGAATTAGAATGGATCGTACGAATGAATTAGAATGGATCGTGCTAATGAATTAGAATGGATCGTACGAATGAATTAGAATGGATCGTGCGAATGAATTATTATGGATCGTGCGAATGAATTAGAATGGATCGTACGAATGAATTAAAATGGATCGTACGAATGAATTAGAATGGATCGTACGAATGAATTAGAATAGATTGTGCGAATGAATTAGAATGGATCGTACGAATGAATTAGAATGGATACATTCGTGCGAATGAATTAGATAGGATCGTATGAGTGCGAATGAATTAGAATGGATCGTATGATTGAATTAGAATGGATTGTAGGAATGATTTAGAATGGATACATTCGTGCGAATGAATTAGAATGGATCTTATGAATGAATTAGAATGGATCGTGCGAATGAATTAGAATGGATCGTGCGAATGAATTAGAATGGATCGTACGAATGAATTAGAATGGACATATTCGTGCAAAAGAATTAGAATAGATTATATGAATGAATTAGAATGGATCGTGCTAATGAATTAGAATGGATCGTACGAATGAATTAGAATAGATTGTGCGAATGAATTAGAATGGATTGTACGAATGAATTAGAATGGATTGTAATAATGGATCGTACGAATGAAATAGAATGGATCGTACAAATGAATTAGCATGGATCGTGCTAATGAATTAGAATGGAATGTACGAATGAATTAGAATAGATTGTGTGAATGAACTAGAATGGATCGTACGAATGAATTAGAATGGATAAATTCATGCGAATGATTTAGAATGGATTGTATTAATGAATTAGATTGGATCGTATAAATGAATTAGAATGGATCGTACGTATGAATTAGAATGGATACATTTATGGGAATGAATAAGAATGGATCCTACGAAGGAATTAGAATGGATCATACGAATGAAATAGAATGTATCCGTACGATCCATTCTAATTCATTCGCACGATCCATTCTAATTCATTAATACGATCCAATCTAATTCATTCATACGATCCATTCTAATTCATTCATACAATCCATTCTAATTCTTTCACACGATCCATTTTAATTCATTCGTACGATCCATTCTAATTCATTCGCACGAATGTATCCAGATCCATTCTAATTCATTCGCACGATCCATTCTAATTCATTCGCACGATTCATTCTATTTCATTCGTACAATCCATTCTTACTGATTCGTATGATCCATTCTAATTCATTCATACAATCTATTCTAATTCTTTTGCACGAATGTATCCATTCTAATTAATTCGTACGATCCATTCTAATTCCTTCGTACGATCCATTCTAATTCCTTCGTACGATCCATTCTAATTCATTCCCATGAATGTATCCATTCTAATTAATACGTCTGATCCATTCTATTTCATTCGTACGATCCATTCTTACTCATTCGTACGATCCATTCTAATTCATTCGCACGAATGTATCCACTCTAATTTATTCGTACGATCCATTTTAATTCCTTCGTACGATCCTTTCTAATTCGATCCATTCTAATTCATTCATACGTACAAATTCATACGTATGATCCATTATTACGATCCATTCTAATTCATTCGTACGATCCATTCTAATTCCTTCGTACGATCCATTCTAATTCATTCGTACGATCCATTCTAATTTATTTATACGATCCCTTCTAATTCATTCGTACGATCCATTCTAATTCCTTCGTACGATCCATTCTAATTCCTTCGTACGATCCATTCTAATTCATTCGCACGATCCATTCTAATTCCTTCGTACGATCCATTCTAATTCATTCGTACGATCCATTCTAATTCATTCACACGATCCATTCTAATTCATTTATACGATCCAATCTAATTCATTCATACGATCCATTCTAATTCATTCATACGATCCATTCTAATTCTTTCACACGATCCATTCTAATTCATTCGTACGATCCATTCTAATTGATTCGTACGATCCATTCTAATTCATTCGCACGAATGTATCCAGATCGATTCTAATTCATTCACACGATCCATTCTAATTCATTCGCACGATCCATTCTAATTCATTCATACAATCCATTCTTACTCATTCGTACGATCCATTCTAATTCATTCATACAATCCATTCTAATTCTTTTGCACAAATGTATCCATTCTAATTTATTCATACGATCCATTCTAATTCCTTCGTACGATCCTTTCTAATTCATTCCCATGAATGTATCCATTCTAATTGATACGTACGATCCATTCTATTTCATTCGTACGATCCATTCTTACTCATTCGTACAATCCATTCTAATTCATTCGCACGAATGTATCCACTCTAATTCATTCATACGATCCATTCTAATTCCTTCGTACGATCCATTCTAATTCGATCCATTCTAATTCATTCATACGTACAAATTCATACGTATGATCCATTATTACGATCCATTCTAATTCATTCGTACGATCCATTCTAATTCCTTCGTACGATCCATTCTAATTCATTCGTATGTATCCATTCTAATTCATTCGCACAATCTATTCTAATTCATTAATACGATCCATTTTAATTTATTCGTACGACGCACGATCTATTCTAATTCATTCATACGATCCAATCTAATTCATTGATATGATCCATTCTAATTCATTTGTATGTATCTATTCTAATTCATTCATACGATCCATTCTAATTCATTCGTACGATTAGAATGGATGGTACGAATGAATTAGAATGGATACATTCGTGCGAATGAATTAGAATAAAGGAATTAGAATGGATCGTGCGAATGAATAAGAATGGATCGTATGAAGGAATTAGAATGGATCGTACGAATGAATTAGAATGGATCATACGAATGAATTAGAATGGATACATTCGTGCGAATGAATTAGAATGGATCGTACGAATGAGTAAGAATGGATCGTACGAATGAAATAGAATGGATTGTACGAAGGAATTAGAATGGATCGTACGAATGAATTAGAATGGATACATTCGTACAATCCATTCTAATTCATTCGTACGATCCATTCTAATTCATTCGTACGATTCATTCGTATGATCCAATCTAATTCATTCGTACGAATGTATCCACTCTAATTCATTCATACGATCCATTCTAATTCATTCGTACGATCCATTCTAGTCCCTTCGTACGATCCATTCTAATTCATTCATACGATCCATTCTAATTCATTTGTACGATCCAGTCTAATTCATTCGCACGATCCATTCTAATTCATTCATACGATCCATTCTAAATCATTCATACGATCTATTCTAATTCTTTTGCACGAATGTATCTATTCTAATTCATTCGTACGAATGTATCCACTCTAATTCATTCATACGATCCATTCTAATTCATTCGTACGATCCATTCTAATCCCTTCGTACGATCCATTCTAATTCATTCATACGATCCATTCTAATTCATTCGTACGATCCAGTCTAATTCATTCGCACGATCCATTCTAATTCATTCATACGATCCATTCTAAATCATTCATACGATCTATTCTAATTCTTTTGCACGAATGTATCCATTCTAATTCATACGTACGATCCATTCTAATTCATTCGTAAGATCAATTCTAATTTATTCGTATGATCCATTCTTACTCATTCGTATGATCCATTCTAATTCATTCGTACGATCGTATCCTACGAATGAATTAGAATGGATATATTCATGCAAATGAATTAGAATGGATCGTATGAATGAATTAGAATGGATCGTACGAATGAATTAGAATGGATCGTACGAATGAATTAGAATGGATCGTCCGAATGAATTAGAATGGATCGTATGAATGAATTAGAATGGATCGTACGAATGAAATAGAATGGATCGTATGAAGGAATTAGAATGGATCTTACGAATGAATTAGAATGGATCGTATGAATTAATTAGAATGGATCGTACGAATGAATTAGAATGGATCGTACGAATGAATTAGAATGGATACATTCATGCGAATGAATTAGAATGGATCATACGATTGAGTAAGAATGGATCGTACAAATGAAATAGAATAGATCGTACGAATGAATTAGAATAGATCGTACGAATGAATTAGAATGGATCATACGAATGAATTAGAATGGATCGTAAGAATGAATTAGAATAGATCGTACGAATGAAATAGAATGGATCGTACGAAGGAATTAGAATGGATCGTACGAATGAATTAGAATGGATCGTATGAATGAATTAGATTGGATCGTACGAATGAATTAGAATGGATCGTACGAATGAATTAGAATCGATACATTCGTGCGAATGAATTAGAATAGATCATACGATTAACTAAGAATGGATCGTACGAATGAAATAGAATAGATCGTACGAATGAATTAGAATGGATCGTGCTAATCAATTAGAATTGATCGTACAAATGAATTAGAATAGATTGTGTGAATGAATTAGAATGGATCGTATGAATAAATTAGAATTTATACATTCGTGCGAATGAATTAGAATGGGTACGAATGAATTAGAATAGATCGTGCGAATGAATTAGAATGGATCGTACGAATGAGTAAGAATGGATCGTATGAATGAATTAGAATGGATTGAATTAGAATGAATCATACGAATGAATTAGAATGGATCGTATGAATGAATTTGAACAAAGGAATTAGAATGGATCATACGAAGGAATTAGAATGGATCGTACGAAGGAATTAGAATGGATCGTACGAATGAATTAGAATGGATCGTATGAATGAATTAGAATGGATCGTACGAAGGAATTAGAATGGATCGTACGAATGAGTAAGAATGGATTGTACGAATGAATTAGAATGGATCGTGCGAATGAATTAGAATGGATCGTGCGAATGAATTAGAATGGATCATACGAATGAATTAGAATGGATCGAACGAATGAATTAGAATGGATCGTGTGAAAGAATTAGAATGGATTGTATGAATGAATTAGAATGGATCGTATGAATGAATTAGATTGGATCGTATTAATGAATTAGAATGGATCATGCGAATGAATTAGAGTGGATCGTACGAATGAATTAGAATGGATCGTACGAAAGAATTAGAATGGATCGTGTGAATGAATTAGAATGGATCGTATGAATGAATTAGAATGGATCGTACAAAGGAAATAGAATGGATCATATGAATGAAATATAATGGGTCGTACAAAGGAATTAGAATGGGTCGTATGAATGAAATAGAATGGATCGTATGAATTAGAATGGATTGTACAAACTAATTAGAATGGATCGTACGAATGAATTAGAATGGATCGTACGAATGAATTAGAATGGATAAATTCGTGTAAATGAATTTGAATGGATTGTATGAATGAATTAGATTGGATCGTATAAATGAATTAGAATGGATCGTACGTATGAATTAGAATGGATACATTCATGGGAATGAATAAGAATGGATCGTACGAATGAATTAGAATGGATCATACGAATGAATTAGAATGGATCGTATGAATGAATTAGAATGGATCGTACGAATGAATTATAATGGATCGTATGAATGAATTAGAATGGATCGTACGAATGAATTAGAATGGATAAATTCGTGCAAATGAATTAGAATGGATTGTATGAATGAATTAGATTGGATCATATAAATGAATTAGAATGGATCGTACGTATGAATTAGAATGGATGCATTCATGGGAATGAATAAGAATGGATCATACGAAGGAATTAGAATGGATCGTATGAATGAATTAGAATGGATCATGCGAATGAATTAGAATTGATCGTACGAATGAATTAGAATGGATACATTTGTGCGAATAAATTAGAATGGATTGTACGAATGAATTAGAATGGATCGTATGAATGAATTAGAATGGATCGTGCAAATGAACTAGAATGGATCGTACGAATGAATTAGAATGGATCGTGCGAATGAATTAGAATGGATCGTACGAATGAATTAGAATGGATCATACGAATGAATTAAAATGGATCGTATGAATGAATTAGAATGGATCGTGCGAATGAATTAGAATGGATCATATGAATGAAATAGAATGGATCATATGAATTAGAATGGATCATACGAAGGAATTAGAATGGATCGTATGAATGAATTAGATTGGATCGTGGATACATTCGTGCGAATGAATTAGAATGGATCGTACGAATGAATTAGAATGGATTGTACGAATGAATTAGAATGGATCGTGCGAATGAATTAGAATGGATCGTACGAATGAACTAGAATGGATACATTCGTGCGTTCTAATTCATTCATACGATCCATTCTAATTCATTCGCACGAATGTATCGATTCTAATTCATTCGTACGATCCATTCTAATTCCTTCGTACGATCCATTCTAATTCGTATGACGGAATTAAAATGGATCGTACGAAGGAATTAAAATGTACGATCTATTCTAATTCATTCATTCGATCCATTCTAATTATTTCACACAATCTATTCTAATTCATTCGTATGATCCATTCTAATTCATTCGTATGCGAATGAATTAGAATGGATCGTACGAATGAGTCAGAATGGATCGTACGAATGAATTAGAATGGATCATACGAAAGAAATAGAATAGATTATGCGAATGAATTAGAATGGATCGTACGAATGAATTAGAATGGATACATTCATGCGAATGAATTAGAATGGATACATTCATGCGAAAGAATTAGAATAGATTATATGAATGAATTAGAATAGATCGTATGAATGAATTAGAATGGATCGTGCGAATGAATTAGAATGGATCGTACGAATGAATTAGTATGGATCGTACGAATGAGTAAGAATGGATTGTACGAATGAATTAGAATGGATCGTACGAAGGAATTAGAATGGATCGTACGAATGAATTAGAATGGATACATTCGTACAATCCATTCTAATTCATTCGTACGATCCATTCTAATTCATTCGTATGATTCATTCGTATGATCCATTCTAATTCATTCGTACGAATGTATCCATTCTATTTCATTCATACGATTCATTCTAATTCATTCTTATGATCCATTCTCATTCATTCATACGATCCATTCTAATTCGTTTGCACGAATATATCCATTCTAATTTATTCGTATGATCCATTCTAATTCATTCGTACGATCTATTCTTATTCATTCCCATGAATGTATCCATTCTAATTCATTCGTATGATCCATTCTAATTCATTCACACAATCTATTCTAATTCATTCGCACGAATGTATCCATTCTAATTCATTCGTACGATCCATTCTAATTCATTCGTATGATCCATTCTAATTCATTCGTACAATCCATTCAATTTCATTCGTACGATCCATTCTTCCTCATTTGTATGATCCATTCTAATTCATTCGCACGAATGTATCCGTTCTAATTCATTCATATGATCCATTCTAATTCATTCGTACGATCCATTCTAATTCATTCGCACGATCCATTCTAATTCATTCGCACGATCCATTCTAATTCATTCTTACGATCCATTCTAATTCATTCGTACAATCCATTCTTACTCATTCGTACGATCCATTCTAATTCATTCATACAATCCATTCTAATTCTTTTGGACGAATGTATCCATTCTAATTCATTTGTACGATCCATTCTAATTCATTCGTACGATCCATTCTAATTCATTCATACGATCCAATCTAATTCATTTATACGATCTATTCTAATTCTTTCGCACGAATGTATCCATTCTAATTCATTCGTACGATCCATTCTAATTCATTCGCACGATCCATTCTAATTCATTCATACAATCCATTCTAATTATTTTGCATGAATGTATCTATTCTAATTCATTCGTACAATCCATTCTAATTTATTCGTACGATCCATTCTAATTCATTCGCACGATCCATTCTAATTCATTCATACGATCCAATCTAATTCATTCATACGATCCATTCTAATTCATTCATACAATCCATTCTAATTCTTTCACACGATCCATTCTAGTTCATTTGTACGATCCATTCTAATTCATTCGTACGATCCATTCTAATTCATTCGCACGAATGTATCCAGATCCATTCTAATTCATTCACACGATCCATTCTAATTCATTCGCACGATCCATTCTAATTCATTCATACAATCCATTCTTACTCATTCGTACGATCCATTCTATTCATTCATACAATCCATTCTAATTCTTTTGCACGAATGTATCCATTCTAATTTATTTGTACGATCCATTCAAATTCCTTCGTACGATCCATTCTAATTCATTCCCATGAATGTATCCATTCTAATTGATACATATGATCCATTCTATTTCATTCGTACGATCCATTCTTACTCATTCGTATAATCCATTCTAATTCATTCGCACGAATGTATACACTCTAATTCATTCATACGATCCATTCTAATTCCTTCGTACGATCCATTCTAATTCGATCCATTCTAATTCATTCATACGTACAAATTCATACATACGATCCATTATTACGATCCATTCTAATTCATTCGTACGATCCATTCTAATTCCTTCGTACGATCCATTCTAATTCATTCGTATGTATCCATTCTAATTCATTCGCACAATCTATTCTAATTCATTAATACGATCCATTTTAATTTATTCGTACGACGCACGATCCATTCTAATTCATTCATACGATCCAATCTAATTCATTGATATGATCCATTCTAATTCATTTGTATGTATCTATTCTAATTCATTCATACGATCCATTCTAATTCATTCGTACGATTAGAATGGATGGTACGAATGAATTAGAATGGATACATTCGTGCGAATGAATTAGAATGAAGGAATTAGAATGGATCGTGCGAATGAATAAGAATGGATCGTACGAAGGAATTAGAATGGATCGTACGAATGAATTAGAATGGATCATACGAATGAATTAGAATGGATACATTCGTGCGAATGAATTAGAATGGATCGTACGAATGAGTAAGAATGGATCGTATGAAGGAAATAGAATGGATTGTACGAAGGAATTAGAATGGATCGTACGAATGAATTAGAATGGATACATTCGTACAATCCATTCTAATTCACTCGTACGATCCATTCTAATTCATTCGTATGATTCATTCGTATGATCCATTCTAATTCATTCGTACGAATGTATCCACTCTAATTCATTCATACGATCCATTCTAATTCATTCGTACGATCCATTCTAATTCCTTCGTATGATCCATTCTAATTCATTCATACGATCCATTCTAATTCATTCGTACGATCCAGTCTAATTCATTCGCACGATCCATTCTAATTCATTCATACGATCCATTCTAAATCATTCATACGATCTATTCTAATTCTTTTGCACGAATGTATCTATTCTAATTCATTCGTACGAATGTATCCATTCTATTTCATTCGTACGATCTATTCTAATTCATTCGTACGATCCATTCTAATTCATTAGCATCATCCATTCTAATTCATTCGTACGATCCATTCTAACTCATTCGTACGATCCATTCTAATTCATTCGCACGATCCATTCTAATTCATTCGTATGATCCATTCTAATTCATTCGTACACTCCATTCTAATTCATTCACACGATCCATTCTAATTCATTCGCACAATCCATTCTAATTCATTCGCATGATCCATTCTAATTCTAATTCCTTCGTACATAAGTTCTATTCTAATTCCTTCGTACGATCCATTCTATTTCATTCATACGATCCAATCTAATTCATTCATACGATCCATTCTAATTCATTCGCACGAATATATCCATTCTAATTCATTCGCAGGAATCTATCCATACGATCCATTCTATTTCATTCGTACGATCCATTCTAATTTATTCGTACGATCCATTCTAATTCATTCGTATGATCCATTCTAATTCATTCGTACGATCCATTCTTATTCATTCCCATGAATGTATCCATTCTAATTCATACGTACGATCCATTTTAATTCATTTATACGATCCAATCTAATTCATTCATACAATCCATTCTAATTCATTCGCATGAATTTATTCAATCTAATTCCTTTGCACGATCCATTCTAATTTATTCGCACGAATGTATCCATTCGTACGAATGAAATAGAATGGATCGTACGAATGAATTAGCATGGATAAATTCGTGTGAATGAATTAGAATGGATTGTATGAATGAATTAGATTGGATCGTATAAATGAATTAGAATGGATCGTACGTATGAATTAGAATGGATGCATTCATGGGAATGAATAATAATGGATCGTACGAATGAATTAGACTGGATACATTCGTGCGAATGAATTAGAATGGATCGTATGAATAAATTAGATTGGATCGTATGAATGAAATAGAATGGATCATACGAAGGAATTAGAATGGATCGTACGTATGATGGAATTAGAATTAGAATGGATCGTGCGAATGAATTAGAATGGATCGTACGAATAAAATAGAATGGATCGTACGAATGAATTAGAATGGATTAATTCGTGCGAATGAATTAGAATGGATCATACGAATGAGTAAGAATGGATCGTACGATTGAGTAAGAATGGATCGTACGAATGAATTAGAATGGATCGTACGAATGAAATAGAATGGATTCTATCCATTCTAATTCATTCGTACGATCTATTCTAATTCCTTCGCACGATCCATTCTAATTCATTCATACAATCCATTCTAATTCATTCGTACAATCCATTCTTACTCATTCGTATGATCCATTCTAATTCATTCGCACGAATGTATCCATTCTAATTCATTCGTACGATCCATTCTAATTCATTCGTACGATCCATTCTAATTCATTCGCACAAATGTATCCATTCTAATTCATTCGTACGATCCATTCTAATTCCTTCGTTCGATCCAATAAATTAGAATGGATTGTGCGAATGAATTAGAATGGATCGTACGAATGAATTAGAATGGATACATTCGTGCTAATGAATTAGAATGGATCGTACGAATGAGTAAGAATGGATCGTACATTTGTGCGAATGAATTAGAATGGATTGTATGAATGAATTAGATTGGATCGTATAAATGAATTAGAATGGATCGTACGTATAAATTAGAATGGATACATTAATGGGAATGAATAAGAATGGATCGTACGAATGAATTAGAATGAATCGTACGAATGAATTAGAATGGATCGTATGATTGAGTAAGAATGGATCGTACGAATAAAATAGAATGGATTGTACGAGTGAATTAGAATGGATCGTACGATTGAATTAGAATGGATCGTACGAATGAATTAGAATGGATCGTGCGAATGAATTTGAATGGATCGTGCGAATGAATTAGAATGGATCGTACGAAGAAATTAGAATGGATCATACGAATAAATTAGAATAGATCGTATGAATGAAATAGAATGGATTGTACGAAGGAATTAGAATGGATACATTCGTGCGAATGAATTAGAATGGATCGTACGAATGAATTAGAATAGATCGTGCGAATGAATTAGAATGGATCGTACGAATGAGTAAGAATGGATCGTGCGAATGAATTAGAATGGATCATACGAATGAATTAGAATGGATCATATGAATGAATTAGAAAGGATCATGCGAATGAATTAGAATGGATCGTATGAATGAATTAGAATAGATTGTGCGAATGAATTAAATGGATCGTACGAATGAATTAGAATGGATACATTCGTGCGAATGAATTAGAATGGATCGTATGAATGAATTAGAATGGATCGTACGAAGGAATTAGAATGGATCGTACGAAGGAATTAGAATGGATCATATGAATGAATTAGAATGGGTCATACGAATGAATTAGATTGGATCGTATGAGTATGAATGAATTAGAATGGATCGTATGAATGAATTAGAATGGATCGTACGAATGAATTAGAATGGATCGTACGAATGAATTAGAATGGATACATTCGTGCGAAAGAATTAGAATAGATCGTATGAATGAATTAGAATGGATCGTATGTATCCGATCCATTCTAATTCATTCGTACGATCCATTCTAATTCATTCGCACGATTCATTCTAATTCATTCGCACGAATGTATCCGATCCATTCTAATTCCTTCGTACGATCCATTCTAATTCATTCATACGATCCATTCTAATTCATTCATACGATCCATTCTAATTCATTCGTACGATCCATTCTAATTCATTCGCACGATCCATTCTAATTCATTAATACGATCCATTCTAATTCATTTGTATGACGAACGATCCATTCTAATTCGTTCATACGATCCAATTTAATTCATTCATACGATCCATTCTAATTCATTCGTATTTATCCATTCTAATTCATTCATACGATCCATTCTAATTCATTCGTACGATCCATTCTAATTCATTCGTACGATCCATTCTAATTCATTAATACGATCCATTCGAATTCATTCGTATGATGCACGATCCATTCTAATTCATTCATACGATCCAATCTAATTCATTCATACGATCCATTCTAATTCATTCGTATGTATCCATTCTAATTCATTCATACGATCCATTCTAATTCATTTCGTACGATCCATTCTAATTCATTCGCACCATCTATTCTAATTCATTCGTATGATCCATTCTATTTCATTCGTACGATCCATTCTTACTCATTCGTACGATCCATTCTAATTCATTCGCACGAATGTATCCATTCTAATTCATTCGTACGATCCATTCTAATTCATTCGCACGATCCATTATAATTCATTCATACAATCCATTCTAATTCATTCGTACGATCAATTCTTACTTATTCATATGATCCATTCTAATTCATTCGCACAAATGTATCCATTCTAATTCATTCGTACGATCCATTCTAATTCATTCTTACGATCTATTCCAATTCATTCGCACGAATGTATCCATTCTAATTCATTCTTACGATCCATTCTAATTCCTTCGTACGATGCAATGAATTAGAATGGATTGTGCGAATGAATTAGAACGAATGAATTAGAATGGATACATTCGTGCGAATGAATTAGAATGGATCGTACGAATGAGTAAGAATGGATTGTACATTCGTGCGAATGAATTAGAATGGATTGTATGAATGAATTAGATTGGATCGTATAAATGAATTAGAATGGATCGTACATATGATCCAATCTAATTCATTCATACGATCCATTCTAATTCATTCGGACGAATGTATCTATTCTAATTCATTCCTACGATCCATTCTAATTCATTTGCACAATCCATTTTAATTCATTCAAACGATCCATTCTAATTCATTCGTACGATCCATTCTAATTCATTCGCACGATCCATGCTAATTCATTCGTACGATCCATTCTATTTCATTCGTACGATCCATTATTACGATCCATTCTAATTCATTCGTACGATCCATTCTAATTCATTCGCACAAATCTATTCTAATTCATTCGTACGATCCATTCTAATTCATTCGCACGATCCAATCTAATTCATTCATACGATCCATTCTATTTCCTTCGTACGATCCATTCTAATTCATACGATCCATTCTATTTCATTCATATGATCCAATCTTACTTATTCGTACGATCCATTCTAATTCATTCGCAGGATCCATTCTAATTCATTCGCACGAATGTATCCATTCTAATTCATTCATACGATCCATTCTAATTCATTCGTACGGTCCATTTTAATTTATTCGCACGATCCATTGTAATTCATTCGCACGAATGTATCCATTCTAATTCATTCATACTATCCATTCTAATTCATTCGTACGATCCAATCTAATTCATTCGCACGATCCATTCTAATTCATTAATACGATCTATTCTAATTCATTCGTACGACGCACGATCCATTCTAATTCATTCATACGATCCAATCTAATTCATTCATAAGATCCATTCTAATTCATTCGTATTTATCGTTTCTAATTCATTCATGCGATCCATTCTAATTCATTCATACGATCTATTCTAATTCATTCGCACGATCCATTCTAATTCATTAATACGATCCATTCTAATTCATTCGTACGACGCACGATCCATTCTAATTCATTCATACAATCCAATCTAATTCATTCATACGATCCATTCTAATTCATTCGTATGTATCCATTCTAATTCATTCATACGATCCATTCTAATTCATTTTGTACGATCCATTCTAATTCATTCGCACGATCTATTTTAATTCATTCGCACGATCTATTCTATTTCATTCGTATGATCCATTCTATTTCATTCGTACGATCCATTCTTACTCATTCGTACGATCCATTCTAATTCATTCATACGAATGTATCCATTCTAATTCATTTGTACGATCCATTCTAATTCATTCGCACGATCGATTCTAATTCGTTCATACAATCCATTCTAATTCATTCGTACGATCAATTCTTACTCATTCGTATGATCCATTCTAATTCATTCGCACGAATGTATCCATTCTAATTCATTCGTACGATCCATTCTAATTCATTCATACGATCCATTCTAATTCATTCGCACAAATGTATCCATTCTAATTCATTCGCACGATCCATTCTAATTCCTTCGTACGATCCAATGAATTAGAATGGATTATGCGAATGAATTAGAATGGATCGAACGAATGAATTAGAATGGATACATTCGTGCGAATGAATTATAATGGATCGTACGAATGAGTAAGAATGGATCGTACATTCGTGCGAATGAATTAGGATGGATTGTATGAATGAATTATATTGGATCGTATAAATGAATTTGAATGGATCGTACGTATGATCCAATCTAATTCATTCATACGATCCATTCTAATTCATTCGCACGAATGTATCCATTCTAATTCATTCGTACGATCCAATCTAATTCATTCGCACAATCCATTCTAATTCATTCATACGATCCATTCTAATTCATTCGTACGATCCATTCTAATTCATTCGCACGATCCATGCTAATTCATTCGTACGATCCATTCTATTTCATTAGTACGATCCATTATTACGATCCATTCTAATTCATTCGTACGATCCATTCTAATTCATTCGCACAATCTATTCTAATTCAAATATAAGATCCATTCTAATTCATTCACACGATCCAATCTAATTCATTCATACGATCCATTCTAATTCCTTCGTACGATCCATTCTAATTCATACGATCCATTCTATTTCATTCATATGATCCAATCTTACTCATTCGTACGATCCATTCTAATTCATTCGCCCGATCCATTCTAATTCATTCGCACGACTGTATCCATTCTAATTCATTCATACGATTCATTCTAATTCATTCGCACGAATGTATCCATTCTAATTCATTCGTACGATCCATTCTAATTCATTCGCACGATCCATTCAAATTCATACGTACGATCCATTCTATTTCATTCGTACGATCCATTCTAATTCATTCGTACGATCCATTCTAATTCATTCGCACGAATGTATCCATTCTAATTCATTCATACGATCCATTCTAATTCGTTCGCACGAATGTATCTATTCTAATTCATTCGTACGATCCATTCAAATTCATTCGCACGAATGTATCCATTCTAATTCATTCATACGATCTATTCTAATTCATTCGCATGATCCATTCTAATTCATTTGCACGTCGTACAATCCATTCTAATTCATTCATACGATCCATTCTAATTCATTCGTACGATTCATTCGTATGATCCATTCTAATTCATTCGTACGAATGTATCCACTCTAATTTATTCATACGATGCTAATTCATTCGTACGATCCATTCTAATTCATTCGCACGATCATTCTAATTCATTCATACGATCCATTCTAATTCATTCGTACGATCCATTCTAATTCATTCATACGATCCAATCTAATTCATTCATACGACCCATTCTAATTCATTCGTATGATCCATTCTAATTCATTCGCACGATCCATTCTAATTCATTAATACGATCCATTCTAATTCATATGTACGATCCATTCTAATTCATTCGCACGATCCATTCTAATTCATTCATACGAACCATTCTAATTCATTCGCACGAATGTATCCATTCTAATTCATTCGTACGATCCATTCTAATTCATTCGCACGATCCATTCTAATTCATTCGCCCGATCCATTCAAATTCATTCGCACGACTGTATCCATTCTAATTCATTCATACGATTCATTCTAATTCATTCGCACGAATGTATCCATTCTAATTCATTCGTACGATCCATTCTAATTCATTCGCACGATCCATTCAAATTCATACGTACGATCCATTCTATTTCATTCGTACGATCCATTCTAATTCATTCGTACGATCCATTCTAATTCATTCGCACGAATGTATCCATTCTAATTCATTCATACGATCCATTCTAATTCGTTCGCACGAATGTATCTATTCTAATTCATTCGTACGATCCATTCTAATTCATTCGTACGATCCATTCAAATTCATTCGCACGAATGTATCCATTCTAATTCATTCATACGATCTATTCTAATTCATTCGCATGATCCATTCTAATTCATTTGCACGTCGTACAATCCATTCTAATTCATTCATACGATCCATTCTAATTCATTCGTATGATTCATTCGTATGATCCATTCTAATTCATTCGTACGAATGTATCCACTCTAATTTATTCATACGATGCTAATTCATTCGTACGATCCATTCTAATTCATTCGCACGATCCATTCTAATTCATTCATACGATCCATTCTAATTCATTCGTACGATCCATTCTAATTCATTCATACGATCCAATCTAATTCATTCATATGACCCATTCTAATTCATTCGTATGATCCATTCTAATTCATTCGCACGATCCATTCTAATTCATTAATACGATCCATTCTAATTCATACGTACGATCCATTCTAATTCATTCGCACGATCCATTCTAATTCATTCATACGAACCATTCTAATTCATTCGCACGAATGTATCCATTCTAATTCATTCGTACGATCCATTCTAATTCATTCGCACGATCCATTCTAATTCATTCGCACAATCTATTCTAATTCATTCATACGATCCATTCTAATTCATTCGCACGAATGTATCCATTCTAATTCATTCGTACGATCCATTCTAATTCCTTCGTACGAATGTATCCACTTTAATTCTTTCGTACGATCCATTCTAATTCATTCGCACGATCCATTCTAATTCATTCGTACGATCCATTCTATTTCATTCGTACTATCCATTCTTACTCATTCGTACGATCCATTCTAATTCATTCGAACGAATGTATCCATTCTAATTTATTCGTACAATCCATTCTAATTCCTTCGTACGATCAATTCTAATTCCTTCGTACGATCCATTCTAATTCCTTTGTACGACCCATTATATTTCATTCGTATCGTACGATCCATTCTAATTCATTCGAACGATCCATTCTAATTGAATCATACGATCCATTCTAATTCATTCATACAATCCATTCTAATTCTTTCGCACGATCCATTCTAATTCATTCGTACAATCCATTCTATTTCATTCGTACGATCCATTCTTACTCATTCGTACGATCCATTTTAATTCATTCGCACGAATGTATCCATTCTAATTCATTCGTACGATCCATTCTAATTCATTCGCACGATCCATTCTAATTCATTCATACGTACAAATTCGTACGTATGATCCATTATTACGATCCATTCTAATTCATTCGTACGATCCATTCTATTTCATTCATACGATCCATTCTAATTCCTTCGTACGATCCATTCTAATTCCTTCGTATGATCCATTATTACGATCCATTCTATTTCATTCGTATGATCCATTCTAATTCATAAGTACGATCCATTCTAATTCATTCATACGATCCATTCTAATTCATTCGTACGATCTATTCTAATTCAGTCGCACGATCCATTCTAATTCATTCCTACGATCCATTCTAATTCATTCGCACGAATGTATCCATTATAATTCATTCGGACGATCCATTCTAATTCCTTCGTACGATCCATTCTAATTCGTACGAAGGAATTAGAATGGATCGTACGAAGGAATTAGAATGTACGATCTATTCTAATTCATTCGTACGATCCATTCTAATTCATTCGTATGTTCCATTCTAATTCATTCGCACGAATGTATCCATTCTAATTATTCGTACGATCCATTCTAATTCATTCGTACAATCCATTCTATTTCATTCGTACAATCCATTCTTACTCATTCGTATGATCCATTCTAATTCATTCGTACGATCCATTCTAATTCCTTCGTACGAATGTATCCATTCTAATTCATTCATACGATCCATTCTAATTCATTCGCACGATCCATTCTATTTCATTCGTACGATCCATTCTTCTCATTCGTACGATCCATTCTAATTCATTCGCACGATCCATTCTATTTCATTCGTACGATCCATTCTTCTCATTCGTACGATCCATTCTAATTCATTCGCACGAATGTATCCATTCTAATTCATTCGTACGATCCATTCTAATTCCTTCGTACGATCCATTATAATTCCTTCGTACAATCCATTCTAATTCCTTTGTGTGATCCATTCTAATTCATATGATCCATTCTATTTCATTCATACAATCCATTCTAATTCCTTTGTACGACCCATTATATTTCATTCGTATGATCCATTCTAATTTCTTTGTACGATCCATTCTAATTCATTCATACGATCCATTCCAATTCATTCGTACGATCCGTTCTAATTTCCATTCTAATTAATTCATACGATCCATTCTAATTCATTCGCACGAATGTATCCATTCTAATTCATTCGTACGATACATTATAATACATTCGCACGATCAATTCTAATTCATTCATACGATCCATTCTAATTCATTCGTACAATCCATTCTAATTCATTAATTAGAATGGATTGTACGAATTAATTAGAATGGATCGTAACGAATGAATTAGAATGGATCGTACGAAGGAATTAGAATGGATCATACGAAGGAATTAGAATGGATTGTGCGAATGAATTAGAATGGATCGTACGAATGAATTAGAATGGATACATTCGTGCGAATGAATTAGAATGGATCGTGCGAATGAATTCAAATGGATCGTATGAATGAATTAGAATGGATAAATTCGTGCGAATGAATTAGAATGGATTTTATGAATGAATTAGATTGGATCATATAAATGAATTAGAATGGATCGTACGTATGAATTAGAATGGATACATTAATGGGAATGAATAAGAATGGATCGTACGAAGGAATTAGAATGGATCATATGAATGAAATTAGAATGGATCGTACGAAGGAATTAGAATGGATCGTACGAAGGAATTAGAATGGATCATTCGAATGAATTAGAATGGATCGTACGAATGAATTAAAATGGATCGTGCGAATGAATTAGAATGGATCATACGAAGGAATTAGAATGGATCGTGCGTATGAATTAGATTAGATCGTACTAAATGAATTAGAATGGATATATTCGTGCAAATGAATTAGATTGGATCGTATGAATGAATTAGAATGGATCGTACGTATGAATTAGAATGGATACATTCTTGGGAATGAATTAGAATGGATCGTACAAAGGAATTAGAATGGATGCGAATGAATTAGAATGGAATGGATCGTACTTATGAATTAGAATGGATCGCACGAATGAATTAGAATGGATACATTCGTGCGAATGAAATAGAATGGATCGTACGAATGAATTAGAATGGATCGTACGATACGAATGAAATATAATGGGTCGTACAAAGGAATTAGAATTGATCGTACGAATGAATTAGAATGGATCGTACGAATGAATTAGAATGGATCGTATGAATGAGTAAGAATAGATCGTACATTCGTGCGAATGAATTAGAATGGATTGTATGAATTAATTAGATTGGATCGTATGAATTAGATTGGATCGTATGAATGAATTAGAATGGATCGTGCGTCGTACGAATGAATTAGAATGGATTGTATTAATGAATTAGAATGGATCGTGCGAATGAATTAGAATGGATCGTACGAATGAATTAGAATGGATTGTATGAATGAATTAGATTGGATCGTATGAATGAATTAGAATGGATCGTGCGTCGTATGAATGAATTAGAATGGATCGTACGAATAAATTAGAATAGATCGTACGTATGAATTAGAATGGATCGTACGAATGAATTAGAATAGATTGTGCGAATGGATTAGAATGGATCATATGAATGAATTAGATTGGATCGTATGAATGAATTAGAATGGAGCGTGCGAATGAATTTGAATGGATCGTATGAATGAATTAGAATGGATCATGCGAATGAATTAGAATGGAACGTACGATGGAATTAGAAAGGATCGGATATATTCGTGCGAATGAATTAGATTGGATCGTACGAAGGAATTAGAATGGATCGTACGAATGAATTAGAATGGATCATACGAATGAATAAGAATGGATCGTACGAATGAGTAAGAATGTTTCGTACGAATGAAATAGAATGGATTCATGATCCATTCTAATTCATTCGCAGGAATGTATCCGATCCATTCTAATTCCTTCGTACGATCCATTCTAATTCATTCGTACGATCCATTCTAATTCATTTGCACGATCCATTCTAATTCATTCGCACGAATGTATCCGATCCATTCTAATTCCTTCGTACGATCCATTCTAATTCATTCGTACGATCCATTCTAATTCATTCGCACGATCCATTCTAATTCATTCACACGAATGTATCCAATCCATTCTAATTCCTTCGTACGATCTATTCTAATTCATTCGTACGATCCATTCTAATTCATTCGCATGATCCATTCTAATTCATTCGCACGAATGTATCCGATCCATTCTAATTCCTTCGTACGATCAATTCTAATTCATTCGTACGATCCATTTTAATTCATTCGCACGATCCATTCTAATTCATTCGCACGAATGAATCCGATCCATTCTAATTCCTTCGTACGATCAATTAGAATGGATCATACGAATGAATTAGAAAGGATCGTGCGAAAGAATTAGAATGGATTGTATGAATGAATTAGAATAGATCGTACGAATGAATTAGAATGGATCGTACGAATGAATTAGAATGGATCGTATGAATGAATTAGAATGGATCTTACTTATGAATTAGACTGGATCGTGTGAATGTATTAGAATGGATCGTACGAATGAGTAAGAATGGATCGTACGAATGAAATAGAATGGATACATTCGTGCGATCCATTCTAATTGATGGATCGTACGAATAAGGTAGAATGAATTAGAATGGATTGTATGAATGAATTAGAATGGATCGTATGAATGAATTAGAATAGATCATGCGAATGAATTAGAATGGATTGTATGAATGAATTAGAATAGATCGTACGAATGAATTAGAATGGATCGTACAAAGGAATTAGAATGGATACATTCGTGCGAATGAATTAGAATGGATCGTGCGAATGAATTAGAATGGATCGTACGAATGAATTAGAATGGATCATACGAATGAATTAGAATGGATCGTACGAATGAATTAGAATGGATACATTCTTGCGAATGAATTAGAATGGATCGTACGAATGAGTAAGAATGGATCGTACGAATGAGTAAGAATGGATAGTACGAATGAAATAGAATGGATCGTACGAATGAATTAGAATGGATCGTGCTAATGAATTAGAATGGATCATACGAATGAACAAGAATAGATTGTGCGAATGAATTAGAATGGATCATACGAATGAATTAGAATAGATACATTCGTGCGAATAAATTAGAATAGATCGTATGAATGAATTAGATTGGATCGTATAAATGAATTAGAATGGATCGTGCGAATGAATTAGAATGGATATATTTGTGCGAATGAATTAGAATAGATCGTGCTAATGAATTAGAATTGATCGTGCGAATGAATTAGAATGGATCGTTCTAATTTATTCGTAATTCATACGATCCATTCTAATTCATTAGCACGATCCATTCTAATTCATTCGTACGATCTATTCTATTTCATTCGTACGATCCATTCTTATTCAATCGTATGATCCATTCTAATTCATTCGCACGAATGTATCCATTCTAATTCATTCATACGATCCATTCTAATTCATTCGCACGATCCATTCTAATTCATTAATACGATCCAATCTAATTCATTCATACAATCCATTCTAATTCATTTGTACGATCCATTCTAATTTATTCGCATAATCCATTCTAATTCATTCGCACGATCCATGCTAATTCATTCGTACGATCCATTCTATTTTATTCGTACGATCCATTATTACAATCCATTCTAATTCATTCGTACGATCCATTCTAATTCATTCGCACAATCTATTCTAATTCATTCGTACGATCCATTCTAATTCATTCGCACGATCCAATCTAATTCATTCATACGATCCATTCTAATTCATTCGTACGATCCATTCTAATTCATACGATCCATTCTATTTCATTCATACGATCCAATCTTACTCATTCGTACGATCCATTCTGATTCATTCGCACGATCCATTCTAATTCATTCGCACGAATGTATCCATTCTAATTCATTCATACGATCCATTCTAATTCATTCGCACGAATGTATCCATTCTAATTCATTCGTACGATCCATTCTAATTCATTCGCACGATCCATTCTAATTCATACGTACGATCCATTCTATTTCATTCGTACGATCCATTATAATTCTTTCTTACGATCCATTCTAATTCATTCGCACGAATGTATCCATTCTAATTCATTCGTACGATCCATTCTAATTCATTCGCATGATCCATTCTAATTCATTCATACGATCCATTCTAAGTCATTCGTACGATCCATTCTAATTCCTTCGTACGATCCATTCTAATTCATTCGCACGAATGTATCCATTCTAATTCATTCGTACTTTCCTTTCTAATTCATTCGCACAATCTATTCTAATTCATTCATACGATCCATACTAATTCATTCGCACGAATGCATCCATACGAATGAATTAGAATGGATACATTCGTGCGAATGAATTAGAATGGATCATACGAATGAGTAAGAATGGATCGTACGAATGAAATATAATGGATTGTACTAATGAATTAGAATGGATTCATTCGTGCGAATGAATTAGAATAGATTGTGCGAATGAATTAGAATGGATCGTACGAAGGAATTATAATGGATCGTACGAATGAATTAGAATGGATACATTCGTGCGAATGAATTAGAATAGATTGTGCGACATACAATCCATTCTAATTCATTTGTACGATCTATTCTAATTCATTCGTACGATCCATTCTAATTCATTCATACAATCTATTCTAATTCTTTCGCACGATCCTTTCTAATTCATTCGTACGATCCATTCTAATTGATCGTACGAAGGAATTAGAATGGATCGGATACATTCGTGCGAATGAATTAGAATGGATCGTGCGAATGAATTAGAATGGATCATACGAATGAATTAGAATGGATCGTACGAATGAATTAGAATGGATCATATGAGTATGAATGAGTAAGAATGGATCGTACGAATGAAATAGAATGGATTGTACGAATGAATTAGAATGGATCGTGCGTGCGAATGAATTAGATTCGATCGTACGAATGAATTAGAATGGATCGTACGAATGAATTAGAAAGGATACATTCATGCGAATGAATTAGAATGGATCGTACAAAGGAATTAGAATGGATCGTACGAATGAATTAGAATGGATCGTACGAATGAATTAGAATGGATACATTCGTGGGAATGAATTAGAATGGATCATACGAAGGAATTAGAATGGATCGTACGAATGAATTAGAATGGATCGTACGAATGAATTAAAATGGATACATTCGTGCGAATGAATTAGAATGGATTATACGAAGGAATTAGAATGGATCGTACGAATGAATTAGAATGGATCGTACGAATGAATTAGAATGGATCGTAGGAATAAATTAGAATGGATCGTGCGAATGAATTAGAATGGATCGTACAAATGAATTAGAATGGATACATTCGTGCGAATGAATTAGAACGGATCGTATAAATGAATTAGATTGGATCTACGATCCATTCTAATTCATTCGTACAATCTATTCTAATTTATTCGTACGATCCATTCTTACTCATTCGTACGATCCATTCTAATTCATTAGCACGAATGTATCCATTCTAATTCATTCGTACGATCCATTCTAATTCATTCATACAATCCATTCTTACTCATTCGTACGATCCATTCTAATTCATTCGCACAAATGTATCCATTCTAATTCATTTGTATGATCCATTCTAATTCATTCATACGATCCATTCTGATTCATTCGTACAATCCATTCTATTTCATTCATACGATCTATTCTTACTCATTCATACGATCCATTCTAATTCATTCACATTAGAATGGATCGTATGAATGAATTAGATTACGATCCATTCTATTTCATTCGTACGATCCATTCTAATTCATTCGTACAATCCATTCTATTTCATTCGTACGATCCATTCTTACTCATTCGTATGATCCATTTTGATCTATTCGCAGGAATGTATCCATTCTAATTCATTCGTACGATCCATTATAATTCATTCGTACAATCCATTCTAATTCATTCGTACGATCCATTCTTATTCATTTATACGATCCATTCTAATTCATTCATATAATCCATTCTAATTCTTTCACACGATCCATTCTAATTCATTCATACGATCTATTCTAATTCATTCGTACAATCCATTCTATTTCATTCGTACGATCCATTCTTACTCATTCGTACGATCCATTCTAATTCATTCGTACGATCTATTCTAATTCATTTGCACGAATGTATCCATTCTAATTCATTCGTACGTTCCATTCTTTTTCATTCTAATTCATTCGTACGATCCATTCTAATTCATTCATACGATCCATTCTTACTCATTTGTATGATCCATTCTAATTCTTTCATATGATCCATTCTAATTCATTCATACGATCTATTCTAATTCTTTCGCACGAATGTATCCATTCTAATTCATTCGTACAATCCATTCTATTTCATTCGTACGATCCATTCTTACTCATTCGTACGATCCATTCTAATTCATTCGTACATACGATCCATTCTAATTCATTTGCACGAAAACATTCGTACGTTCCATTCTTACTCATTCGTATGATCCTTTCAAATTCATTCGCACGAATGTATCCATTCTAATTCATTCGTACGATCCATTCTAATTCATTCGCCCAATCCATTCTAATTCATTCGCACGATCAATTCTAATTCATTCATACGATCCATTCTAATTCATTCGTACGATCCTTTCTTACTCATTTATATGATCCATTCTAATTCATTCGCACGAATGTATCTATTCTAATTCATTCATATCCATTCTAATTCATTCGTATGATCCATTCTAATTCATTCGCACGATCCATTCTAATTCATTCGCACGAATGTATCCATTCTAATTCATTCGTACAATCCATTCTAATTCATTCGTACGATCCATTCTAATTCATTCGTACGATCCATTCTAATTCATTTATACAATCCATTCTAATTCTTTCACATGATCCATTCTTATTCATTCGTACGATCCATTCTAATTCATTCGTACAATCCATTCTATTTCATTCGTACGATCCATTCTTACTCATTCGTACGATCCATTTTAATTCATTCGTACGGTCTATTCTAATTGATTTGCACGAATGTATCTGTGGGTGCAAATTTTGGCAAGAAGTCTGCAAACAGCGGGACCCACCAGCCCTGCCTGGTGGGCCCACGAAGACTACAGCGGGACCCACTGGCCCTGCCTGGTGGGCCCAAGAGCCTATGGAATCCCCCAGGAAATAGCAACGGGACCCACCAGCTCTACCCGGAGGATCTTCAGATACTACAGCCAGAACCGCCATTTACCACCAGAGAATCCTATAAATAGCAGAGCCTTCGAATAAAAAGGGATCTGAAATTTCTGATTTCCACTCTGAGATCTGATTTTCAGAATCCAGAGCTCTGGAATTTCTCAGCTTTCCATCTTCCATCTCTCTTTGATCTTCTTCTTTCCTTTGAAGGGATTAGAGCGACTTCAGTGATACTCGGCCTGTCGAGATCACTTCAATACAAGTGTTAGTAAATTCGGGTTGCTCCCTATAGCACGGAGACGTAGGCTTCGACTGAACTCCGAGATCACTTCTCGTGTCAACACTATCTCTGATTGAATCTCTCTGTTTACATATCAAAAGCTGCAACTCAAATCGACAGATCGAACAACGATCTCTTCGACTCGAACTTCTATTGACTAGTGCTGCGAAGTCTTCGGGTCGGCACAAAGATTTTCCCCCACAGTTTGGCGCCGTCTGTGGGATCGAGCGAGAAGCCGTATCCTCTCTACTTCCACTATCGAATCAATTGAGTAGATAACTGATCGATAGCCAAACTTCCTCGCCTTTCGATTGATCGGACAATCGTTTGGACATCGGCACTCTCGTTGCACCCTTCGCTCTCTGAATGGCGAGGCCGAAGCACCAGGGTCAACCAGAAGGAAGTAACACTCAACAACAAGCTCGCCCTGAGACTCGATCAATGAGTCAAAGGCTCAACTTCGGACAGCCCCTTGCTGTCCCCGAGATGGGGGTTCACTCAGGGAGTGGGAGATCTGTCGATCGACCGACCGCCCAGCCCGCACGACAGTCGATTGGGCAAACTGCTCCCGCTCCTGCTGAAGATCCTCCATCGACCTATCAAATCTCTGCGGTCGACTTCCAATTGCTTCAATTGGCAAAGCAAAACACCACCCTCACTGCTGAGAGAGACGCACTCAAGAAAGCAGCTTCCGAGGCTGGGATCGCTCTTCATATCCCTTCTACAAGTGAGAGGGTCAATCTTCCGCGACATTCAACCCACTCCGAGCAACGGAGATCAATGGGCACTGCTGCCCTCGAGAGGATTCGTCGTGACCCTACTCCCTCTGCTGCCCCATGGAAGCAGAGTGTTTGGGATCGCCTTGACGATGAGTCCTCCCAATCCTCTTCTGGTCGCAACTGCGATAGAAAGGCACCTTCAAAGCTCGACATGCCAAGGAAGCATCAAACGAAGGGCGCTCCTTCAAAGAGTAGAGTCTCCCCTTCCATCCCACTCCAACGTGGACTTGGATCAGACCTTCGACACCGACTTCAACCGGCAAATACTTCAATGACTGAGCAAGACCTTGCGATCTTGCCTCTTGACCCACATCTAGGTCAAGGACACGGTCGTAGGGACGGGTATTCCTCTGCCGGGCCTCTCCATCGAAGCCTCTTCGAGTCCACATTTCCAAGGGGATGGAGAACTCCTATCCTCCCCAAATTCAACTGCATCAAAGGAGATCCGACTCTCCATAAACTTGCCTTCAAGCAAGCCTTGATACCACACGAAGAAGAGAACAACGTGCTTTGTCGCACTTTCACCGGGAGTCTCGATGAGCCCTCACTTGATTGGTATCATAATCTCCGAGCTGGGTCCATCACCCAATTCGGTGTTCTGGCCAACCTTTTCGTACAGCATTACCAACTCAATCTAAAGCCAGAGAAGAAGCTCGACTCCCTATATCGGCTGAGGATGGGTGCTGATGAAACTCTCCGTAATTTCACCAGGAGATTTCGCAACGAGCATGCTGCCCTCTCTGGAAGACATCTGGATGATGAAGCCATCATGTTGGCTTTCCAGAATGCCCTTCGATTCGATCTACACATCTACAATGACTTCATCCACAATCCCCCTCCTTCTCTGGGCTCAATGTTTGATCGAATTCAAAGGGAGATCGAGGTGGAAGATGATCAAGTAGCTTGAAAAAGGCAAGAGTCAAAGCGAAGGCCTATGGAGAGAGAGGCTCCGAAATATGCTGCCAAAGCTCACAACGCTGAAGCAGCAACCCCTCCTGCTAACAAACGGCCAAAGAATGATGGACGTCGATCTCCTACGAATACCACTTTCACCGAGTGGAATCTGCCGGTCGAACAGATCCTCGATCGCATTCAACACGAAGAATTCATTCGAAGGCCCAATCCACTTCAGCCAAACTTAAAATTTACGGCTGACAAAACGGTCTACTGCGACTTCTACCGAAGTCATGGCCAATCCACCGATCGATGCTATCGGCTGAAATTCCGTCTTAAAGACTTATTGCGAGAAGGCCACCTTCAAGAGTTCGTCAGAGGTGGACAAGATCAATGTCGAGCCTCTGCAAAGGGGAAGGAAGCATATTGGATCCATCAAATCTCCTCCAACCGGCAACCTATCTCTGTGAATGCCAACGTCTTTGGTATTCATGGAACATTGCACAATCAAACCTTGACCGGGAAGGAAGTGGATCGGCAAGTTCGACGCATCTTCCACGTTCGTTCTGCTGCGAACAAGGAGGATACCTGGATCGAGAAGCCTATCAAAGGTTTGGCTTGGCCATCTATTGTTTTCAATGACTCCGATCTTCAAGGAGTTCATACTCCCCATCGAGACCCCCTGGTTTTGAAACTCCTCATCGACGGAAGCACAGTCAATCGAATCCTCATCGACACCGGGAGCTCCATCGATATTATGTTCTCGGACTGCTTCAAACGTCTAGGACATAAATATCAAAGCCTTGACGTCGTCCCAACCGTGATCACTGGATTCAACGGCGAACAAAGCATCACGGTGGGCGAATCGAGATTCACTCTCGACCTTAGCCGAGAGACTCGAGTCTCGGTGAGGTTTGCAATTATCGAAGGAGTGTCCAGCTACAACGCCATTCTGGGGCGACCATTCCTCCACCAGATCAATGTCATCTCCTCTTCTTACCACCAACTACTTAAGTTTGCAACGGGAGAAGGCATTGTCTGCATTCGAGGTGATCAGCAAGCTGGGAGATCTTGTGAGGCTGCAGCGGCTAAAACAGATTGTAAGATCAATCTTACTCCTCCAAAGCGGCCACGAGATGAAGCTGGTCCCTCTTCCAAATAGCAATCAAAGGAGATTCCACCGATCGAGCCCCCACCAATCGAATGGGAAGCCTCACCTTCAGTTGAAGAAATCATCCCTATCAATATCGGCAGTGGAGATCTCCCTCGACAAACATTTATTGGTACCGGTCTTAGCGATGCAGAAGCGCAAGACATGGTATCCTTCCTCCAGTCCAATATCGACGTCTTCGCTTGGTGTTTCGAAGACATGCCTGGTATCAATCCAGATGACGCTTGTCACCGACTTGCAATCAAAGAAGAAGTGAAGCCTGTCAAGCAAAAGCTACGCACCATCCGACCTGAGTTACAAGTTGCTGTTCAAAAGGAGATCAGTAAGCTACTCACAGCAGGCTTCATTCGTGAAGTAGAGTATCCTACTTGGATCTCCAACATCGTTGCTGTTCCAAAGAAGAACGGGAAAGTCAGAGTGTGCATCGACTTTACCAATCTCAACAAGGCTTGTCCCAAAGATCCATTCCCTATGCCAAGGATAGATAGACTCGTTGATGCCACTGCTGGCCACGAGCTATTATCCTTCATGGATGGATACTCTAGGTACAATCAAATTCCACTTCACTCTGATGATCAAGAGAAGACTTGCTTCGTGACTAGCCGAGGTCTCTACTGTAACAATGTAATGCCGTTCGGCCTCAAAAATGCTGGATCTACTTATCAAAGGCTAGTCACCAAGATGTTTGAAGGCCAGATCGGTCACAACGTTGAAGTCTACGTCGATGATCTCCTCACCAAGAGTTCCAACAGAGGAAATCATTTAGCTGATCTGACTGAAACCTTTCAAGTCCTTCGAAAGTATCGCATGAAGCTCAATCCTGCCAAGTGCGCTTTTGGAGTCCAATCGGGCAAATTCCTGGGTCACCTTGTGACCAGGAGAGGTATTGAAGCCAACCCCGACCAAATTCGAGCCATCCTCGACATGCCATCACCTACCAATCGGAAGGAAGTACAGCGTCTCACTGGAAGACTTGCTGCCCTCAATCGGTTCATTTCAAAGTCCTCCGACAAATGTAAGCCTCTTTTTGACAAGCTACGAAAGGCGGATACATCTGGGTGGAGTCCAATTTGTGAAGAAGCATTTCAAGGCATCAAGAAATATCTAATGCAAGCTCCTATCCTAACGGCTCCACTTCCAAAAGAAGACCTATGGCTCTATCTTGCCGTCACCGATCAAGCGATCAGCGCAGTCCTGGTTAGCAGAAGAAAAGGCGTCGAACATCCAGTCTATTACATCAGCCATACTCTTCTTCCAGCTGAGACTCGCTATTCAAAAACTGAGAAGGTCGTCTTGGCCTTGCTCACTGCATCACGTCGCCTTCAACCTTATTTCGTCTCCCACCAAATCATAGTCATCTCAGAACACCCATTCAAAGATATCATCGACAAGGCTGGGCGAGCGGGTCGCATGACCAAATGGGTAGTCGAGATGAGTGCTCTGGGGATACAATTCGAGTCTCGCACTTCCATCAAAGGTCAAGCTATTGCTGATTTTCTAGCTGACTTTCCAGTTGAAGACCCCATCACTTGGAAAGAAGATGCCGACATGTGCTTAGAAGATGAAGCTAATCCTCCGTCCAATCCGACTATGAAAGCTGATTCAAGCCTTGAGAGTACTACGACTACTCCTCCCTGGAAGCTTTATACTGATGGAGCTTCGAGTGCGATCGGTTCGGGAACTGGGATAGTCTTGATATCCCCCGAGCAAGATCATCTTCAGAAGGCTACTCTCTTAGGATTCAATGCCACCAACAACGAAGCTGAATATGAAGCACTCATTTCCGGACTTGAAATGGCTGAATCCCTGGGGGTAGATCGAATCATCGCCTACAGTGACTCCCAGTTGATCATAAGACAAATCAATGGGGAGTACACAGCTCGTGAAGAAAGAATGCAATTCTACTTGGCTTTAGTACGACGCCTTCAACAATGTTTTACTAATACTGAGTTCGTTCAAATTCCAAGAGCAGAGAATCGAGAAGCAGATGCCTTAGCTAATGCTGCCTCTGTTCTTGGAGACTCACTCGGAGGAAGGCAAATAAAGATCGATTATCAAGAAGTGCCCAAGACCATCCCCGATCAGCAGATCCTTACTACTACAAAAGGATCTTGGGGTGGAGATCAATTGATATTGAACCTCACTACTGCAAGTGAGCCTGGAGACTGGAGACGATCAATTTTCGACTTCTTCGAGCATGGCAAAATGTCGGAAGATCCAAATCAAGCCCGAAAACTCCAAAGAAGGCTTCCTTGCTATACTATTCAAGGAGAAGATTTATATTTCAAATCTCACAACGGGATGTTGCTCAAGTGCCTTGGTCCCGAGCAAGCACAGGCAATCCTGATTGATATCCACTCTGGAGCTTGTGGGAATCATTCGGGAGGAAGATCTCTTGAAGCCAAGACGAAGCTACAAGGTTACTACTGGCCGACAATGGCAAGAGATGCCCAACAAGTTGTTCAAAGGTGCGAACCATGTCAACGACACGCTCGGGCTATCCATCTCCCTGCAGAGGAGCTTCATCAACTATCGAGTCCTTGGCCCTTCCATCAATGGGGGTTGGACTTCTTGGGGCCCTTTCCACCAACTCCTAGCAAGAAGAAATATCTGTTGCTAGCCACCGATTACTTCACCAAATGGGTCGAAGCTGTACCCCTCTTCCGAGAGACCGATGATGAAGTGATCAAGTTCATTCGACATAACATCTTCTCAAGGTTTGGTACACCTCAAGTTCTTGTCGCTGACAATGGAGCTCAATTTGACTCCGACAAATTCCGAGAGTTCTGCCTGAACAACGGAATCAAGCTTTTTTATTCAACTCCGAGATACCCTCAGTGCAATGGTCAAGCTGAAGCCTCAAACAGAGCTATTCTGGGTATACTCAAGAAGAAGCTCGACAACAAGAAGGGATTATGGGAACAGGTCCTACCTGAAGTCTTTTGGGGGTATCCCACAACTCCGAGAAGATCAACAGGGTTCTCACCCTTTCGTCTAATATATGGGTCAGAAGCAGTACTCCCAACAGAAAACATATCAAGTACTCTCAAGACCAGGGCAGTTGAAGAAGGAATCAACGAAGAGCTTCAGATCAATGATCTAGACTTCTCTGAGGAACTACGAGACCAAGCCTCCCTTCGTGTGGCCAAGTACCAGCAGAAGATCAAACGAGCCTACGATGAGAAGGTCTACAAGAGACAGTTCCCAGTGGGCGGCCTAGTTCTCAGAGCAGTTTTCTATAACACCAAAGAGCACAGCTGTGGAAAACTAGCTCCTAACTGGGAAGGACCCTACATTGTCGAATCAGTGGGAGGCAAAGGTTCTTATCGATTGATCTTACCAGAAGGAGACAGATTGCCACGGGCATGGAATGCTAGACATCTTAAAATGTTCTATCCATGATGTAGAATTCCATGATGAATAAAGATCACTTTCGAATATTTCTTCTTGTCAATTCAAGATTCAAAGCAGTGTTTATTATCTTTCAAGCTCAATGCCATCTACATTCAAATTACCAGGTCGTTTTAACAAGTTCGGGTGTTTGAGTTGCGACTCGACCCCTTACAGGTAAATGTTAAACGATTTCGGATTATGATACAACACAACTTTCAAGTCACCAAGTCAATTTGACAGTGGGGGAGTTTGTGTTGCGACACTACCCCTTGCGTACAAATGTTGATTGACCTTCAAATTCAAAATCGTCTAACAAGTTTGGGTACTTGAGTTGCGACTCGACCCCTCACACACAAATGTTAACGATTTCAAGTTATGATTACAACAACCTTCAATTTTCAAGTTACATAACAAGTTTGGGTCATCGAGTTGCGACTCGACCCCTTACATTCAAGTGTTTGTATCTATTTAACATTCCAATACCATCCAGAACTCAACATTCAAAGAATTCAATACCAGAGACATTCAATTTTCAAACACTAAAAAGATTTCTATTATCAAAATTTGCCAAGTACAGGAGCGGACTGATATATATCAAGAGTTTACAATTGCAACAACAAAGAAAAAGGTAGAAATACATCAGGGCTTGGCTACGCTTGGAGCACGTGACCTCTCTCCTTCAGATTCGCCACGAGCCTTGCTCGCAGCAGAAGCTTTAGAAGATCGGACACTGCTGGCATGTACCCTGAGTGCCTCTGTCGCTTTCTCGACCGTTTCTCTGTAGCTCTTGCATTCAGATAGCGCATGCTCTAGCTCCTTCTTGGAGGTCTCCTCTCTGGCAGCAAAGGCAGTATGCTGGGCAGCAAGTCGTTCTTTTAGCTCTTTGATCTCGGTTGCGCGATCACAGGACACTGTCTCAACCTTGATGAGCCGATTCTTCAAGGATTCAAGTTCGTGACCCTGCGCTTCGCAACGATTCTGCCACCCCTTGCTCTCCTGCTTCTCTTTGCAAAGATCCTCGATCTTGGCCTTAAGAGAGCTTTTCTTCGAAGTCAAAAGCTCCCTCAGCTTATCCCTCTCCTCGTGGGCAGCCTCCAGATCAGCTTTCAAACGGGACACCTCAGATGCAGCCTCCCGTTCTCCTACCCTCCTGGAGAGTTTGCTTGCAATTCTCAAAACTGCTGAGTTCTACAGATGGACAAAGAGTTAGAATTATTCTGAAGATACAATTCGAATAGTTGATCGAGCAGATGCACATACCACTACTTCAAGCCGATCAAAGGCTTCGTCCAAAGTAGCTTCCGGAAGGTTGCAAAGCTTCCGGATCACACCAGTAGGGTGGTTGATATCAACATCACCCAAATTCTTTATCTTCTGAGTCGAGCCAACAGGCGTACCTGCAATCAACACAAGAGTTCAAAGAGTTAGAATATTTTCAACTTCAAAGACAAAAAAATCAAGATGGTGAATCATTCCGAATACCTGAGGCATCGATCAGAGGGGCTTTTCCCTTCCCACGGTCGGAGCTCTTACCCCGAGGGGTCGACTTCTCCTTGGTGGGAATTGATTCCGACTGTGGTTGGGGAGCCCCATCACCGACACGGCTCCCCCTCTCCATATGAACAGGAGAAGGAGCACCCTGGGGAGGTGAGACTCCCCCTTCATCCTGGTGCTCGCCTGGCTGATCGAGTTCCGCCATGAGGGCAGCCACTTCCTCAGCCAGAGAGCGTGAAGGGGGTGGAGGTTGCTCAACCTCCAAACCCCCACTTGTAGTTGCTCCTTCGATACGAGGTACCTCAGGAGGTATTTGATCGAGGGGTGTGAGGTTGCTCCCCATCGTGGGGTTGCTTCCAACCCCACCACTCCCCGAGAACTTGATCTTTAAGCGAACTGGTCGCTTCTTCAACTTATCAAAATGATAGACAAACTGTGCTTTCTTGCCGTCGCCCTCCGCCTCCATTACCCCCTCCATCTTACGGGCTTTAGCCTCATCGATGAGGATTGGTTATGAGTCCTCGTCAGCACCACCAGTGGAGGTGGGAGGAATTTCTTCCTCACCACCCCCATGCCCTTCAGCACCACCAGTGGGGGTGGGAGGAATTTCTTCCTCACCACCCCCATGACCTTTGTCACCACCAGTGGGGGTGGGAGGAATTTCTTCCTCGCCACCCCCATGTCCTTTGCCCCCATCTTCTTCATCATCATCGTCATTCCCACCATTTCCATTTCCTCCTTCGCCGCTGCTACTGCTGTCATTAGTATCATCATCATCATCATCTCCACCTTCCTCTTCTCTCTCTAGTTCCTCTTCTTCTTCTTCCCTCTTTTTCTCTTCTTTTTTCTTCTCCTCCTCCTCAACAAGAACTTTCCTTTTCTTCTTTGCCTGGACTTGGCGATGTATCACCAATTTCTCTTCTGTGGGCAAGCTGCGCCTGGCTCCGTAAGCCTTCTTCTCAACCCGAATGTTTCTTACAATTTTGCCGGATTGAGGGTCCTCCTCATAATCAGAATAGATGACCTCGTTATCTTTATAACGAGTCTTCGATCGGTGGAGGAGGTTGGCATTGCCGTGTCGAACCGGGCAATTCGAAAATTGCTTCCATGATCGAGTCCCGTATGTTAGCTCCAAGAAAAGATTGTCAATGGCTCCCACTCGCTCCGAAGACCACGAGAGAGCTCCTCCTGCACAGTACATGTCTATCTCTTTGTGCACCTTGTACCTGGGAGTCTCGGGTACCGACAAAGGAGTCCATGCACCGGACACCGATAGCGGCCAATCAGTGTAGAGCTTGTCGGAGCCTATGGTGTCAACGATTGGGCGAAGGGCGGAGACACCTGTCAGATTATAGAATGGACTATCTTTCCTCCAAGCCCATCGATAATGATAGAAGAAATACCCCAGCTCGATCCGGGCTACTTCACCATCAGGGAGGCTGGAATAGCATTCGCTGAGTTCCTTCTGGAAATCAGACTCTACGCGACAGAAAGCGTAGATGATCCTCCAGGCATTCCCAGTGACCTGCCCGGGACAAAGACCGGAGGTGTTCAACAACCTCGCAGCAAAAGGAGGCAATGGAAGGCGCAGTCCATAGTTGAGCTGGCCAATGGTGACGATGGTTCCCATCACTTGCTCCTTGCTCGTATATGTGATGAAGATTATCCGCCTGTCGATACCAAAAGCGGATAGAACTCCCGGAAGCGCTGGTCGAGACTTCCCCTTTGTGAAACAGGCCAGTAACTTCTGCAGCTTCTCCCTCTTCAAGTCAGTAAGCGTTCCACCAATGTTGTATCCAAATTCAGGTTCTACCGCCAGAGGTATCAAGGGGCAGAGAACGAACTTTGCCTTGGGAATATGCTCTGGCCTTGACGGTGCTGAAGCAAATCCCACCCCCTGGTGCCTTTTGCCCAATTGGCCAAGTTCGATAAGCTCCGCCCTACCCTTACCACGGCCCTTCGGAGCAGAAGAAACTTCGACAATTTCCTTCCCCTTCCTCTTGGAAGGAACTGCACTCTTCTTCGAACTACCAGAAGATGCCATTTGACCGATCGAAAGGAGAAAGAGCGAGAGGTTGGGAGAAAAAGCTCTGGACTTCGAAAAATTTCTGAAAGCGCAAAGTAAAAATGAAAACCAGAGAAGCATATATACCAGGGTAAATTGGCGTGCAGTTCGAAAAGACACATGTCATTATTGTATCAAATCGCGTGTTTTTACCAGGTACACGTGACGTCAATCCGTAGCAAGCGCAAAACCAGGTGAACAGTCGGGACCAGACGAAGCGTCGAAACCAGTTAGACCACCGGTTCAAGCGAACCGCCGGTTCAAACAGACCAACGGGTCAGAAGACTCACCGGTCCATCCGGCCCAACGGTTCGCAGCAAAATTTTCTACTACAATTATTGCACTAAGTTTTCAACCTTGATCGGCTGATTTTAACCGATCGATCAAACTTGACCGATCGGTCAAAATCAACTGATCGGTCGATTTTCTACTGGATCGGGCAAAAAACTTGGTTTTTTACCCAATCACCCGAACCTTGACCGGCTGATTTTAACCGATCAGTCAAAACCAACCGATCGGTCGATTTTCTACTGGATCGGGCAAAAAACTTGGTTTTTTGCCCGATCACCCAAACCTTGACCGACTAATTTTAATCGATCGGTCAAACTTGACTGATCGGTCAAAATCAACCGATCGGTCGATTTTCTACTGGATCGGGCAAAAAACTTGGTTTTTTGCCCGATCACCCGAACCTTGACCGGCTGA
Source organism: Chamaelirium japonicum (assembly GCA_947650365.1). Classification (NCBI taxonomy): domain Eukaryota; kingdom Viridiplantae; phylum Streptophyta; class Magnoliopsida; order Liliales; family Melanthiaceae; genus Chamaelirium; species Chamaelirium japonicum. The sequence continues at coordinate 492,218 of CANTAL010000131.1, read as the reverse complement.
TTTTAACCGATCGGTCAAACTTGACCAATCGGTCAAAACCAATCGATCGGTCGATTTTCTACTGGATCGAGCAAAAAACTAGGTTTTTTGCACGATCACCCAAACCTTGACCGGCTAATTTTAACCGATCAGTCAAACTTGACTGATCGGTCAAAATCAACCGATCGGTCGATTTTCTACTGGATCGGGCAAAAAACTTGGTTTTTTGCCCGATCACCCGAACCTTGACCGGCTGATTTTAACCGATCGGTCAAACTTGACCGATCGGTCAAAATCAACCGATCGGTCGATTTTCTACTGGATCGGGCAAAAAACTTGGTTTTTTGCCCGATCACCCGAACCTTGACCAGCTAATTTTAACCGATCGGTCAAACTTGACCGATCGGTCAAAATCAACCGATCGGTCGATTTTCTACTGGATCGGGCAAAAAACATGGATTTTTGCCCGATCACCCGAACCTTGACCGGCTGATTTTAACCGATCGGTCAAATTTGACCGATCGGTCAAAATCAACCGATCGGTCGATTTTCTACTGGATCGGGCAAAAAACTTGGTTTTTTGCCCGATCACCCGAACCTTGACTGGCTGATTTTAACTGATCGGTCAAACTTGACTGATCAGTCAAAATTAACCGATCGGTCGATTTTCTACCGGATCGGGCAAAAAACTTGGTTTTTTGCCCGATCACCCGAACCTTGACCGGCTGATTTTAACCGATCGGTCAAACTTGACCGATTGGTCAAAATCAACCGATCGGTCGATTTTTTACTGGATTGGGCAAAATACCTCCGTTTTTGGCCGATCATCCCAACCTTGACCGGTTGAATTTAACCGATCGGTCAATTTTGACCGATCGGTCAAATTCAACCGATCGGTCAAGTTTGACCGATCAGTCAAAATTCAACCGATCGGTCAATTTTGACCGATCGATCAAATTCAACCGATCGGTCGAGTTTGACCGATAAGTCAAGTTTGACTGATCGGTCCATTTTGACCGATCAGTCAAAATTGACCGATCAGTCTGTTTTTCAAAACGCTAATACTCGACAAAGCTTCTCTATGTGCGTACCAGGGGGTCGTTAGCTGTGCACCACGAATCCAAGCCAGCCAGATGATCTCTAGCTAACTTGGAGGGGGTAACTGTGGGTGCAAATTTTGGCAAGAAGTCTGCAAACAGCGGGACCCACCAGCCCTGCCTAGTGGGCCCACGAAGACTACATCGGGACCCACCGGCCCTGCCTGGTGGGCCCACGAAGACTATAGCGGGACCCACTGGCCCTGCCTGGTGGGCCCAAGAGCCTATGGAATCCCCCAGGAAATAGCAACGGGACCCACCAGCTCTACCCGGAGGATCCCCAGATACTGCAGCCAGAACCGCCATTTACCACCAGAGAATCCTATAAATAGCAGAGCCTTCGAATATAAAGGGTTCCGAAATTTCTGATTTCCACTCTGAGATCTGATTTTCAGAATCCAGAGCTCTGGAATTTCTCAGCTTTCCATCTTCCATCTCTCTTTGATCTTCTTCTTTCCTTTGAAGGGATTAGAGCGACTTCAGTGATACTCGGCTTGTCGAGATCACTTCAATACAAGTGTTAGTAAATTCGGGTTGCTCCCTATAGCACGGAGACGTAGGCTTCGGCTGAACTCCGAGATCACTTCTTGTGTCAACACTATCTCTGATTGAACTCTCTGTTTACATATCAAAAGCTGCAACTCCAATCGACAGATCGAACAACGATCTCTTCGACTCGAACTTCTATTGACTGGTGCTGCGAAGTCTTCGGGTCGGCACGAAGATTTTCCCCCACAGTATCCATTCTAATTCATTCGTACGATCCATTTTAATTCATTCTAATTCATTCGTACGATCCATTCTAATTCATTCATACGATCCATTCTTACTCATTCGTATGATTCATTCTAATTCATTCATACGATCCATTCTAATTCATTCATACGATCTATTCTAATTCTTTCGCATGAATGTATCCATTCTAATTCATTCGTACAATCCATTCTATTTCATTTGTACAATCCATTCTTACTCATTCGTACGATCCATTCTAATTCTTCGTATATACGATCCATTCTAATTCAATTGCACGAATACATTCGTACGATCCATTTTTACTTATTCGTATGATCCATTCTAATTCATTCGCACGAATGTATCAATTCTAATTCATTCGTACGATCCATTCTAATTCATTCGCACGATCAATTCTAATTCATTCATACGATCCATTCTAATTCATTCGTACGATCCATTCTTACTCATTCGTATGATCCATTCTAATTTATTCGCACGAATGTATCCATTCTAATTCATTCGTATCCATTCTAATTCATTCGTACGATCCATTCTAATTCATTCGTACGATCCATTCTAATTCATTCGCACGATCCATTCTAATTCATTCGCACGAATGTATCGATTATAATTCATTCGTACGATCTATTCTAATTCATTCGCACGATCCATTCGAATTCACTCATACAATCCATTCTAATTCATTCGTATGATCTATTCTAATTCATTTGTATCCATTCTATTTCATTCGCACGATGCATTCGAATTCATTCGCACGATCCATTCTAATTCTTTCATACGATCCATTCTAATTCATTCATACAATCCATTCTAATTCATTCGTACGATCCATTCTAATTCATTCACACGATCCATTCAAATTCATTCATATGATCCATTCTAAGTCATTCGTACGATCCATTCTAATTCATTCGTACAATCCATTCTATTTCATTCGTACGATCCATTCTAATTCAATCGTACAATCCATTCTATTTCATTCGTACGATCCATTCTAATTCATTCGTACGATCCATTCTAATTCATTCATACGATCCATTCTAATTCATTCGCACGAATGTATCCATTCTAATTCATTCGTACGATCCATTCTATTTTATTCGTACGATCCATTCTTACTCATTCGTCAGATCCATTCTATTTCATTCGCACGATCCATTCTAATTCATTCGCACGAATGTATCCATTCTAATTCATTCATACGATCCATTCTAATTCATTCATAGAATCCATTCTAATTCTTTCACACGATCCATTCTAATTCATTTGTTCGATCCATTCTAATTCATTCGTACAATCCATTCTATTTCATTCGTACGATCCATTCTAATTCACTCGTACGATCCATTCTAATTCATTCGCACGAATGTATCCACGATCCAATCTAATTCATTCATACGATCTATTTCATTCGTACGATCCACTCTAATTCATTCTAATTCATTCATACAATCCATTCTAATTCTTACTCATTCATACGATGATCCATTCGAATGAATTATAATAGATTGTACGAATGAATTAGAATGGATCGTGTGAAAGAATTAGAATGGATTGTACGAATGAATTAGTATGAATGAATTAGAATGGATCGTGCTAATGAATTAGAATGGATCGTACGAATGAATTAGAATAGATTGTGTGAATGAATTAAAATAGATCGTATGAATGAATTAGAATGGATCGTATGAATGAATTAGAATGGATATATTCGTGCAAATGAATTAGAATGGATCATACGAATGAGTAAAAATGGATTGTATGAATGAATTAGAATGGATCATATGAATGAATTAGAATGGATCGTGCGAATGAATTCGAATGGATCGTGCGAATGAAATAGAATGGATACAAATGAATTAGAATGGATCATACGAAGGAATTAGAATGGATCGTATGAGTGAATTCGAATGGATCGTGCGAATAAATTAGAATGGATTGTACGAATGAATTAGAATGGATCGTGCTATTGAGTAAGAATGAATAAGAATGGATCGTGCGAATGAATTAGAATAGATCGTACGAATCATTCTTACGAATTAGAATGGATACATTCGTGCAAATGAATTAGAATAGATCGTACGAATGAATTAGAATGGATCGTACGAATGAGTAAAAATGGATCGTACAAATGAATTGTACGAATGAATTAGAATGGATCGTACGACTGAATTAGAATGGATCGTGTGAAAGAATTAGAATGGATGGTATGAATGAATTAGAATGGATCGTATGAATGAATTAGAATGGATCGTACGAATGAATTAGAATGGATTGTACGAATGAATTAGATTGGATCGTACGAATGAATTAGAATGGATACATTCGTGCGAATGAATTAGAATGGATCATACGAATGAATTTGAACGGATCGTGCGTCGTACGAATGAAATAGAATGGATTGTACGAATGAATTAGAATGGATCGTACGAATGAAATAGAATGGATCGTAATCTAATTCATTCATACGATCCATTCTAATTCATTCGCATTAGAATGGATCGTATGAATGAATTAGATTACGATCCATTCTATTTCATTCGTACGATCCATTCTAATTCATTCGTACAATCCATTCTATTTTATTCATACGATCCATTCTTACTCATTCGTATGATCCATTCTAATCCATTCGCACCAATGTATCCATTCTAATTCATTCGTACGATCCATTCTAATTCATTCATACAATCCATTCTAATTCATTCGTACGATCCATTCTAATTCATTCATACAATCCATTCTAATTCTTTCACATGATCCATTCTAATTCTTTCACACGATCCATTCTAATTCATTCGTACGATCTATTCTAATTCATTCGTACAATCCATTCTATTTCATTCGTACGATCCATTCTTACTCATTCGTACGATCCATTCTAATTCATTCGTACGATCTATTCTAATTCATTTGCACGAATGTATCCATTCTAATTCATTCGTACGATCCATTCTTATTCATTCTAATTCATTCGTACGATCCATTCTAATTCATTCATACGATCCATTCTTACTCATTCGTATGATCCATTCTAATTCATTCATACGATCCATTCTAATTCATTCATATGATCTATTCTAATTCTTTCGCACGAATGTATCAATTCTAATTCATTCGTACAATTCATTCTATTTCATTCGTACGATCCATTCTTACTCATTCGTACGATCCATTCTAATTCATTCGTACGATCCATTCTAATTCATTCGCCCAATCCATTCTAATTCATTCGCACGATCAATTCTTATTCATTCATACGATCCATTCTAATTCATTCGTACGATCCTTTCTTATTCATTCGTATGATCCATTCTAATTCATTCGTATCCATTCTAATTCATTCGTACGATCCATTCTAATTCATTCGCACGATCCATTCTAATTCATTCGCACGAATGTATCCATTCTAATTCATTCGTACGATCCATTCTAATTCATTCGCACGATCCATTCGAATTCACTCATACGATCCATTCTAATGCATTCGTATGATCCATTCTAATTCATATGTATCCATTCTATTTCATTCGCACGATCCATTCGAATTCATTCGCACGATCCATTCTAATTCATTCATACGATCCATTCTAATTCATTCATACAATCCATTCTAATAATTTCACACGATCCACTCTAATTCATTCGTATGATCAATTTTAATTCATTCGCACGAATGTATCCATTCTAATTCATTCGTACGATCCATTCTAATTCATTCGCACGAATGTATCCATTCTAATTCCTTCATACGATCCATTCTAATTCCTTCGCATGAATGAATTAGAATGGATCGTACAAATGAGTAAGAATGGATCGTACGAATGAAATAGAATGGATTGTACGAATGAATTAGAATGGATCGTACGAATGAATTAGAATGGATCGCGTACAATCCATTCTATTTCATTCATACGATCCATTCTTACTCATTAGCACGATGCATTCTAATTCATTCGTACAATCCATTCTAATTCATTCGCATGATCCATTCGAATTCACTCATATGATCCATTCTAATTCATATGTATGATCCATTCTAATTCATTTGTATGCATTCTATCTCATTCGCATGATCCATTCTAATTCATTCGCACGATCCATTCTAATTCATTCATACGATCCATTCTAATTCATTCATATAATGCATTCTTACTCATTCGTATGATCCATTCTAATTCATTCGCACGAATGTATCCATTCTAATTCATTCATACGATCCATTCTAATTCATTCATACGATCCATTCTAATTCATTTGCACGAATATATCCATTTAATTCATTCATATGATCCATTCTAATTCATTCATACGATCTATTCTAATTCTTTCGCATGAATGTATCCATTCTAATTAATTCGTACGATCCATTCTAATTCATTCAAACGATCCATTCTAATTCATTTATACAATCCATTCTAATTCTTTCACACGATCCATTCTAATTCATTCGCACGATCCATTCTAATTCATTCGTACGATCCATTCTAATTCATTCGTACAATCCATTCTATTTCATTCGTACGATCCATTCTAATTCATTCGTACGATCCATTCTAATTCATTCATACAATCCATTCTAATTTATTCGTATGATCCATTCTAATTCATTCGTACAATCCATTCTATTTCATTCGTACGATCCATTCTTACTCATTCGTATGATCCATTATAATTCATTCGTACGATCCATTCTAATTCATTCGTACGATCCATTCTAATTCCTTCGTATGATCCATTCTAATTCATTCGCACGAATGTATCCATTCTAATTCATTCATACGATCCATTCTAATTCATTCGTACGATCCATTCTAATTCATTCGTACGAAGGAATTAGAATGGATTGTATGAATGAATGAGAATGGATCGTATGAATGAGTAAGAATGGATCGTACGAATGAAAAAGAATGGATTGTACGAATGAATTAGAATGGATTGTACGAAAGAATTAGAATGGATCGTACGAAGGAATTAGAATGGATCGTACGAATGAATTAGAATAGATTGTACGAATGAATTAGAATGGATCGTATGAATGAATTAGATTGGATCGTATGAATGAATTAGAATAGATCGTATGAATGAATTAGAATGGATCGTATAAATGAATTAGAATGGATCGTACGAATGAAATAGAATGGATTGTACGAATGATTTAGAATGGATCGTACGGATCCATTCTAAGTCATTCGTAGATCCATTCTAATTCATTCGCACGATCCATTCTAATTCATTCATACAATCCATTCTAATTCTTTCGCACGATCCATTCTAATTCATTCATACGATCCATTCTAATTCATTCACACGATCCATTCTAATTCATTCATACGATCCATTCTAAGTCATTCGTACGATCCATTCTAATTGATTCGCACGATCCATTCTAATTCATTCATACAATCCATTCTAATTCTTTCGCACGATCCATTCTAATTCATTCGTACAATCTATTCTAATTCATTCGTATGATCCATTCAATTCATTCGCACGATCCATTCTAATTCATTCGTACGAATGAATCCATTCTAATTCATTCGTACGATCCATTCTAATTCATTCGCACAATCCAATGAATTAGAATGGATCGTGCGAATTAGTTAGAATAGATCATACGAATGAATTAGAATGGATACATTCGTGCGAATGAATTAGAATGGATCGTACGAATGAATTAAAATGGATCGTATGAATGAATTAGAATGGATACATTCGTGCGAATGAATTAGAATGGATCGTACGAATGAGTAAGAATGGATCGTACGAATGAATTAGAATGGATCGTACATTATGAATGAATTAGAATGGATCATACGAATGAATTAGAATGGATCGTACGAATGAATTAGAATGGATACATTCGTGCGAATGAATTAGAATGGATCGTACGAATGAGTAAGAATGGATCGTACGAATGAAATAGAATGAATTGTACGAATGAATTAGAATGGATTGTACGAATTAATTAGAATGGATCGTATGAATGAATTAGAATGGATCGTGCGAATGAATTAGAATGGATCGTGCGAATGAATTAGAATGGATCGTGCGAATGAAATAGAATGGATCGTACGAATGAATTGGAATGGATCGTACGAATGAATTAGAATGGATACATTCGTGCGAATGAATTAGAATGGATCATACGAATGAATTAGAATGGATCGTACGAATGAATTAGAATGGATCGTCATTCATTTGATCCATTCTAATTCATTCATACAATCCATTCTAATTCATTCATACGATCCATTCTAATTCATTCGTACGATCCATTCTAATTCATTCGTACACGTGCGAATGAATTAGAATGGATCATACGAATGAGTAAGAATGGATCGTACGAAGGAATTAGAATGGATTGTACGAATGAATTAGAATGGATACATTCGTGCGAATGATTTAGAATGGATCGTGCGAATGAATTAGAATGGATCGAATTAGAATGGATACATTCGTGCGAATAAATTAGAATGGATCGTGCAAATGAATTAGAATGGATCGTATGAATGAATTAGAATGGATCGTACGAATGAATTAGAATGGATCGTACGAATGAATTAGAATGGATATATTCGTGCAAATGAATTAGAATAGATCGTACGAATGAATTAGAATGGATCGTACGAATGAGTAAGAATGGATTGTACGAATGAATTAGAATGGATCGTACGAATGAATTAGAATTTATTGTATGAATGAATTAGAATGGATACATTCGTGCGAATGAATTAGAATGGATCGTACGAATGAATTAGAATAGATCGTACGAATGAATTAGAATGGATCGTACGAATGAATTAGAATAGATTGTGCAAATAAATTAGAATGGATCGTATGCATGAATTAGATTACGATCCATTCTATTTTATTCGTACCATCCATTCTAATTCATTAGTACAATCCATTCTATTTCATTCGTACGATCCATTCTTACTCATTCGTATGATCCATTCTAATTCATTCGCACGAATGTATCCATTCTAATTCATTCGTACGATCCATTCTAATTCATTCATACAATCCATTCTAATTCATTCATACGATCCATTCTACTTCATTCATACGATCCATTCTAATTCATTCATACAATCCATTCTAATTCTTTCACACGATCCATTCTAATTCATTCGTACGATCCATTCTTACTCATTCGTATGATCCATTCTAATTCATTCGCACGAATGTATCCATTCTAATTCATTCGTACGATCCATTCTATTTCATTCGTACGATCCATTCTAATTCATTCGTACAATCCATTCTAATTCATTCATATGATCCATTCTAATTCATTCGTACGGTCCATTCTAATTCATTCATACAATCCATTCTAATTCTTTCACACGATCCATTCTAATTCATTCGTACGATCCATTCTAATTCATTTGTACATACGATCCATTCTAATTCATTTGCATGAATACATTCGTACGATCCATTCTTACTCATTCGTACGATCCATTCTAATTCATTCGCACGAATGTATCCATTCTAATTCATTCGTATGATCTATTCTAATTCACTCGTACGATCCATTCTAATTCATTCATATAATTCATTCTATTTCATTCGTACAATCCATTCGAATTCTTTCACACGATCCATTCTAATTCATTCGTACGATCCATTCTAATTCATTCGTACAATCCATTCTATTTCATTCGTACGATCCATTCTTACTCATTCGTACGATCCATTCTAATTCATTTGTACATACGATCCATTCTAATTCATTTGCACGAATACATTCGTACAATCCATTCTTACTCATTCGTGCGATCCATTCTAATTCATTCGCACGAATGTATCTATTCTAATTCATTCGTACGATCCATTCTAATTCATTCGTACGATCCAATCTAATTCATTCATACAATCCATTCTATTTCATTCGTACGATCTATTCTATTTCATTTGTACGATCCTTTCTTACTCAATCGTATGATACATTCTAATTCATTCGCACGAATGTATCCATTCTAATTCATTCGTACGATCCATTCTAATTCATTCGCACGATCCATTCAAATTCATTAATACGATCCAATCTAATTCATTCATACGATCCATTCTAATTCATTCGCACGAATGTATCCATTCTAATTCATTCATACGATCTAATCAAATTCATTCATACGATCCATTCTAATTCATTCGTTTGTATCCATTCTAATTCATTCATACGATCCATTCTAATTCATTCGTACGATCCATTCTAATTCATTCGCACGATCCATTCTAATTCATTAATACGATCCATTCTAATTCATTAGTACGACGCACGATCCATTCTAATTCATTCATACGATCCAATCTAATTCATTCATACGATCCATTCTAATTCATTCGTATGTATCCATTTTAATTCATTCATACGATCCATTCTAATTCATTCGTACGATCCATTCTAATTCATTCGCACGATCTATTCTAATTCAATCGTACAATCCATTCTAATTCTTTCACACGATCCGTACGAATGAATTAGAATGGATCGTACAAAGGAATTAGAATGGATCATACGAATGAAATGTAATAGGTCGTACAAAGGAATTAGAAGGGATCGTACGAAAGAATTAGAATGGATCGTACGAAGGAATTAGAATGGATCGTATGAATGAATTAGAATGGATATATTCGTGCGAAAGAATTAGAATAGATCGTATGAATGAATTAGAATGGATCGTATGAATGAATTAGAATGGATATATTCGTGCAAATAAATTAGAATGGATCGTATGAATGAATTAGAATGGATCGTACTTATGAATTATAATGGATCGTACGAATGAATTAGAATGGATCGTACGAATGAATTAGAATGGATACATTCGTGCGAATGAATTTGAATGGATCATACGAATGAGTAAGAATGGATCGTACGAATGAAATAGAATGGATTGTACGAATGAAATAGAATGGATACATTCGTACGAATGAAATAGAATAGATTGTACGAATGAATTAGAATGGATCGTACGAATGAATTAGAATGGATCGTACGATTGAATTAGAATGAATCATACGAATGAATTAGAATAGATCGTATGAATGAATTAGAATGGATACATTCGTGCGAAAGAATTAGAATAGATCGTATGAATGAATTAGAATGGATCGTATGAGATACACGATCCATTCTAATTCATTCATACGATCCATTCTAATTCATTCGTACAATCCATTCTACTTCATTCGCACGATCCATTCTAATTCATTCGCACGAATGTATCCATTCAATTTCATTCGTACGATCCAGATCCATTCAAATTCATTCATACGATCCATTCTAATTCATTTGTACAATCCATTCTATTTCATTATTACGATCCATTCTTACTTATTCGTACAATCCATTCTAATTCATTCGTACATACGATCCATTCTAATTCATTTGCACGAATACATTCGTACGATCCATTCTTACTCATTCGTATATTCCATTCTAATTCATTCGCACGAATGTATCCATTCTAATTCATTCGTATGATCCATTCTAATTCATTCGCACAATCTATTCTAATTCATTCGTACAATCCATTCTAATTCATTCGCACGATCCATTCTAATTCATTCATACGATCGATTCTAATTTATTCATACAATTCATTCTAATTCTTTCACACGATCCATTCTAATTCATTTGTACGATCCATTCTAATTTCCATTCTAATTCATTCATACGATCCATTCTAATTCATTCACACGAATGTATCCATTCTACTTCATTCGTACGATCCATTCTAATTCATTCGCACGATCCTTTCTAATTCATTCATACGATCCATTCTAATTCATTCGTACAATCCATTCTAATTCATTCGCACGAATGAATTAGAATGGATCGTATGAATGAATTAGAATGGATCGTACGAATGAATTTGAATGGATTGTGTGAAAGAATTAGAATGGATCGTACGAATGAAATAGAATGGATCGTACGAATGAAATAGAATGGATCGTACGAATGAAATAGAATGGATCGTGCTAATGAATTAGAATAGATTGTACGAATGAATTAGAATGGATCGTACGAATGAATTAGATTGGATCGTATGAACTAATTAGAATGGATCGTGCGAATGACTTAGAATGGATCGTAGGAATGAATTAGAATGGATCGTGCGAATGAATTAGAATGGATCGTACGAATGAATTAGAATGGATACATTCGTGCGAATGAATTAGAATGGATCGTACGAATGAATTAGAATGGATCGTACGAATGAATTAGAATGAATCGTACGAATGAATTAGAATGGATCGTACGAATGAATTAGAATGGATCATATGAATGAGTAAGAGTGGATCGTACGAATGAAATAGAATGGATTGTACGAATGAATTAGAATGGATCGTACGAATGAATTAGAATGGATACATTCGTGCGAATGAATTAGAATGGATCATACGAATGAGTAAGACTGGATCGTACGAATGAAATAGAATGGATTGTACGAATGAATTAAAATGGATCGTACGAATGAATTAGAATGGATCGTACGAATGAATTAGAATGGATCATACGAATGAGTAAGAATGGATCATACGAATGAAATAGAATGGATTGTACGAATGAATTAGAATGGATCGTACGAATGAATTAGAATGGATTGAGTGAAAGAATTAGAATGGATTGTATGAATGAATTAGAATGGATCGTACGAATGAGTAAGAATGGATCGAATGAATTAGAATGGATCGGTATTCATTCTAATTCATTCGTATGATCCATTCTAATTCCTTCGTACGATCCATTCTAATTCCTTCGTACGATCCATTCTATTTCATTCGCACGATCCATTCTAATTCATTCCCATAAATGTATCCATTCTAATTCATTCATACGATCCATTCTAATTCATTCGTACGATCCATTCTAATTCCTTCATACGATCCATTCTAATTCCTTCGTACGATCCATTCTATTTCATTCGTATGATCCATTCTAATTCATTCGTACGATCCATTCTAATTCCTTTGAACAATCTATTCTAATTCATTCGTATGATCCATTCTTATTCATTCATACGATCTATTCTAATTTATTCATACGATCCATACTAATTCACTAGCACGATCGTACGAATTAATTAGAATGGTTCGTGCGAATGAATTAGAATAGATTGTGCGAATGAATTAGAATGGATCGTACGAATGAATTAGAATGGATCGTGCGAATGAATTAGAATAGATTGTGCGAATGAATTAGAATGGACCGTACAAATGAATTAGAATGGATACATTCGTGCGAATGAATTAGAATGGATACATTCGTGCGTACGATCCATTCTAATTCATTCGCAGAATCTCTTCTAATTCATTCGTACGATCCATTCTAATTCATTCGCACGATCCATTCTAATTCATTCGCACGAATGAATCCATTCTAATTCATTCATACAATCCATTCTATTTCATTCGTACGATCCATTCGTACACATTCGTACGATCCATTCTAATTCATTCGCACGAATGTATCCATTCTAATTTATTCGTACGATCCATTCTAATTCATTTGTACGATCCATTCTAATTCATTCGTACAATCCATTCTATTTCATTCGTACGATCCATTCTTACTCATTCATAAGATCCATTCTAATTATTTCACACGATCCATTCTAATTCATTCGTACGATCCATTCTAATTCATTTGTACAATCCATTCTATTTCATTTGTACGATCCATTCTTACTCATTCGTACGATCCATTCTAATTTATTTGCACGAATGTATCCATTCTAAATCATTCGTACGATCCATTCTAATTCATTTGTACAATCCATTCTATTTCATTCGTACGATCCATTCTTACTCATTTGTATGATCCATTCTAATTCATTCGCACGAATGTATCCATTCTAATTCATTCGTACGATCCATTCTAATTCATTCGTATGATCCATTCTAATTTATTCGTACAATCCATTCTAATTCATTCGCACAAATTTATCCATTCTAATTCATTCGTACGATCTATTCTAATTCATCCGCACAATCTATTCTAATTCATTCGTACGTTCCATTCTAATTCATTACGTACGATCCATTCTAATTCATTCGCACAATCTATTGTAATTCATTCGTACGATCTATTCTAATTGCTTCGTATGATCTATTCTAATTCATTCGTACGATCCATTCTAATTCATTCGCACGATCAATTCTAATTCATTAGCACGATCCATTCTAATTCATTCGTACGATCCATTCTAATTCATTCGCACAATCCATTCTAATTAATTCATACGATCCATTCTAATTCTTTCATACGATCTATTCTAATTCTTTCGCACGAATGTATCCATTCTAATTCATTCGCACGAATGTATCCATTGTAATTCATTCGTACGATCCATTCAATTTCATTCGTACGATCCATTCTAATTCATTCGTACAATCCATTCTATTTCATTCGTACGATCCATTCTTACTCATTCGTATGATCCATTCTAATTCATTCACACGAATGTATCCATTCTAATTCATTCATACGATCCATTCAAAAAGCATTCGTACAATCCATTCTATTTCATTCGTACGATCCATTCTTACTCATTCGTATGATCCATTCTAATTCATTCGTACGATCCATTTTAATTCATTCGTACGATCCATTCTAATTCATTCGCACAATCTATTCTAATTCATTCGTACGATCCATTCTAATTCATTCGTACGATCGTACGAATGAATTAGAATGGATCGTACGGAATGAATTAGAATAGATCGTACGAATGAATTAGAATGGATCATTCGTGCGAATGAATTAGAATGGATCATACGAATGAGTAAGAATGGATCGTACTAATGAAATAGAATGGATTGTACGAATGAATTAGAATGGATCGTGCTAATGAATTAGATTGGATCGTATGAATGAATTAGATTGGATCTTATGAATGAATTAGAATGGATCATGCGTCGTACGAATGAATTAGAATGGATCCTATTAATGAATTGGAATAGATCGTGCGAATGAATTAGAATGGATCATATGAATGAATTAGAATGGATCGTATGAATGAATTAGATTGGATCGTATGAATGAAATAGAATGGATCGTACGAAGGAATAATAATGGATCGTACGTACGAAGGAATTAGAATGGATCGTACGAATGAATTAGAATGGATCGTACGAATTAATTAGAATGGATCGTGCGAATGAATTAGAATGGACCGTGCGAATGAATTAGAATGGATCGTGCGAATGAATTAGAATGGATCGTACGAATGAATTAGAATGGATCGTACGAATGAATTAGAATGGATCGTACGAATGAATTAGAACGGATCGTACGAATGAATTAGAATGTATACATTCGAGCGAATGAATTAGAATGGATAGTATGAATGAATTAGAATGGATCGTGCGAATGAATTAGAATGGATCGTACGAATGAAATAGAATAGATCGTACGAATGAATTAGAAGGGATCGTACGAATGAATTAGAATGTATACATTCGTGCGAATAAATTAGAATGGATCATACGAATGAATTAGAATGGATCGTGCCAATGAATTAGAATAGATTGTGCGATTCTAATTCAATCGCACGAATGTAACCATTCTAATTCATTCGTACGATCCATTCTAATTCATTCACACAATCCATTCTAATTCATTCATACGATCCATTCTAATTAACGAATTAGAATGGATCGTACGAATAAATTAGAATGGATCGTACGAATGAATTAGAATGGATCGTACAACGGAATTAGAATGGATCATACGAATGAAATATAATGGGTTGTACAAAGGAATTAGAATGGATCGTACGAAGGAATTAGAATGGATCGTACGAAGGAATTAGAATGGATACATTCGTGCGAATGAATTAGAATGGATCGTGCGAGTGAATTAGAATGGATCGTACGTACGAAGGAATTAGAATGGATCGTACGAAGGAATTAGAATGGATCGTACGAATGAATTAGAATAGATTGTGTGAATGAATTAGAATGGATCGTATGCGAATGAATTAGAATGGATCGTACGAATGAATTAGAATGGATACATTCGTGCGAATGAATTAGAATGGATCATACGAATGAGTAAGAATGGATCGTACGAATGAAATAGAATGGATTGTACGAATGAATTAGAATGGATCGTACGAATGAATTAGATACGATCCATTCTTACTCATTCGTATGATCCATTCTAATTCATTCGCACGAATGTATCCATTCTAATTCATTCATACGATCCATTCTAATTCATTCATATGATCCTTTCTAATTCATTCACACAATCCATTCTAATTCATTCATACAATCCATTCTAATTCTTTCACATGATCCATTCTAATTCATTCGTATGATCCATTCTAATTCATTCGTACAATCCATTCTATTTCATTCGTACGATCCATTCTTACTCATTCGTACGATCCATTCTAATTCATTCGCACGAATATATCCATTCTAATTCATTCGAATGATCCATTCTAATTCATTCGTACAATCCATTTTATTTCATTCGTACGATCCATTCTTACTCATTCATATGATCCATTCTAATTCATTCGCACGAATGTATCCATTCTAATGCATTCGTACGATCCATTCTAATTCATTCGTACGATCCATTCTAATTCATTCGTACAATCTATTCTATTTTATTCATATGATCTATTCTTACTCATTCGTATGATCCATTCTAATTCATTCGCACGAATGTATCCATTCTAATTCATTCGTACGATCCATTCTAATTCATTCATACGATCCATTCTAATTCATTCATACGATCTATTCTAATTCATTCGTACGATCCATTCTAATTCATTCGCACGAATGTATCCATTCTAATTCACTCGTACGATCCAGTCTAATTCATTCGTACAATCCATTCTATTTTATTTGTACGATCCATTCTTACCCATTCGTATGATCCATTCTAATTAATTCGCACGAATGTATCCATTCTAATTCATTCGTACGATCCATTCTAATTCATTCATACGATCCATTCTAATTCATTCATACAATCTATTCTAATTCTTTCACACGATCCATTCTAATTCATTCGTACGATCCATTCTAATTCATTCGTACAATCAATTCTATTTTATTCGTACGATCCATTCTTACTCATTCATATGATCCATTCTAATTCATTCGCACGAATGTATCCATTCTAATTCATTCGTACGATCCATTCTAATTTATTCGTACGATCCATTCTAATTCATTCATACGATCCATTCTAATTCATTCATACAATCCATTCTAATTCTTTCACACGATCCATTCTAATTCATTCGTACTATCCATTCTAATTCATTCGTACAATCCATTCTAATTCTTTCACACGATCCATTCTAATTCATTTGTACGATCCATTCTAATTCATTCGTACAATCCATTCTATTTCATTCGTACGATCCATTCTAATTCACTCGTACGATCCATTCTAATTCATTCGCACGAATGTATCCACGATCCAATCTAATTCATTCATACGATCTATTTCATTCGTACGATCCACTCTAATTCATTCTAATTCATTCATACAATCCATTCTAATTCTTACTCATTCATACGATGATCCATTCGAATGAATTATAATAGATTGTACGAATGAATTAGAATGGATCGTGTGAAAGAATTAGAATGGATTGTACGAATGAATTAGTATGAATGAATTAGAATGGATCGTGCTAATGAATTAGAATGGATCGTACGAATGAATTAGAATAGATTGTGCGAATGAATTAGAATGGATCGTATGAATGAATTAGAATGGATCGTATGAATGAATTAGAATGGATATATTCGTGCAAATGAATTAGAATGGATCATACGAATGAGTAAGAATGGATTGTATGAATGAATTAGAATGGATCGTATGAATGAATTAGAATGGATCGTGCGAATGAATTCGAATGGATCGTGCGAATGAAATAGAATGGATACAAATGAATTAGAATGGATCATACGAAGGAATTAGAATGGATCGTATGAGTGAATTCGAATGGATCGTGCGAATAAATTAGAATGGATTGTACGAATGAATTAGAATGGATCGTGCTAATGAGTAAGAATGAATAAGAATGGATCGTGCGAATGAATTAGAATAGATCGTACGAATCATTCTTACGAATTAGAATGGATACATTCGTGCAAATGAATTAGAATAGATCGTACGAATGAATTAGAATGGATCGTACGAATGAGTAAAAATGGATCATACGAATGAATTATACGAATGAATTAGAATGGATCGTACGACTGAATTAGAATGGATCGTGTGAAAGAATTAGAATGGATGGTATGAATGAATTAGAATGGATCGTATGAATGAATTAGAATGGATCGTACGAATGAATTAGAATGGATTGTACGAATGAATTAGATTGGATCGTACGAATGAATTAGAATGGATACATTTGTGCGAATGAATTAGAATGGATCATACGAATAAATTAGAACGGATCGTGCGTCGTACGAATGAAATAGAATGGATTGTACGAATGAATTATAATGGATCGTACGAATAAGATAGAATGGATCGTAATCTAATTCATTCATACGATCCATTCTAATTCATTTGCATTAGAATGGATCGTATGAATGAATTAGATTACGATCCATTCTATTTCATTCGTACGATCCATTCTAATTCATTCGTACAATCCATTCTATTTTATTCGTACGATCCATTCTTACTCATTCATATGATCCATTCTAATCCATTCGCACGAATGTATCCATTCTAATTCATTCGTAGGATTCATTCTAATTCATTCATACAATCCATTCTAATTCATTCGTACGATCCATTCTAATTCATTCATACAATCCATTCTAATTCTTTCACACGATCCATTCTAATTCTTTCAAACGATCCATTCTAATTCATTCGTACGATCTATTCTAATTCATTCGTACAATCCATTCTATTTCATTCGTACGATCCATTCTTACTCATTCGTTTGATCCATTCTAATTCATTCGTACGATCTATTCTAATTCATTTGCACGAATGTATCCATTCTAATTCATTTGTACGATCCATTCTTATTCATTCTAATTCATTCGTACGATCCATTCTAATTCATTCATACGATCCATTCTTACTCATTCGTATGATCCATTCTAATTCATTCATACGATCCATTCTAATTCATTCATCTGATCTATTCTAATTCTTTCGCACGAATGTATCCATTCGAATTCATTCGTACAATTCATTCTATTTCATTCGTACGATCCATTTTTACTCATTCGTACGATCCATTCTAATTCATTCGTACGATCCATTCTAATTCATTCGCCCAATCCATTCTAATTCATTCGCACGATCAATTCTAATTCATTCATACGATCCATTCTAATTCATTCGTACGATCCTTTCTTACTCATTCGTATGATCCATTCTAATTCATTCGCACGAATGTATCCATTCTAATTCATTCGTATCCATTCTAATTCATTCGTACGATCCATTCTAATTCATTCGCACGATCCATTCTAATTCATTCGCACGAATGTATCCATTCTAATTCATTCGTACGATCCATTCTAATTCATTCGCATGATCCATTCGAATTCACTCATACGATCCATTCTAATGCATTCGTATGATCCATTCTAATTCATATGTATCCATTCTATTTCATTCGCACGATCCATTCGAATTCATTCGCACGATCCATTCTAATTCATTCATACGATCCATTCTAATTCATTCATACAATCCATTCTAATTCTTTCACACGATCCACTCTAATTCATTCGTACGATCAATTTTAATTCATTCGCACGAATGTATCCAATCTAATTCATTCGTACGATCCATTCTAATTCATTCGCACGAATGTATCCATTCTAATTCCTTCGTACGATCCATTCTAATTCCTTCGCATGAATGAATTAGAATGGATCGTACAAATGAGTAAGAATGGATCGTACGAATGAAATAGAATGGATTGTACGAATGAATTAGAATGGATCGTACGAATGAATTAGAATGGATCTGGATCGTACGAATGAAATAGAATGGATACATTCGTGCGAATGAATTAGAATGGATCGTTCGAATGAATTAGAATGGATCGTAGGAATGAATTAGAATAGATCGTACGAATGAATTAGAATAGATCGTACGAATGAATTAGAATAGATCGTACGAATAAGTAAAAATAGATCGTACGAATGAAATAGAATGGATTGTACGAATGAATTAGAATGGATCGTACGAATGAATTAGAATGGATCATGTAAAATATTTAGAATGGATTGTATGAATGAATTAGAATTGATCGTGCGAATGAATTAGAATGGATCGTACGAGTGAATTAGAATGGATCGTATGAATGAATTAGAATGGATCGTGCAAATGAATTAGAATGGATCGTACGAATGAATTAGAATGGATCGTACGAATGAATTAGATTGGATCGTATGAATGAATTAGAATGGATCGTGCGTTGTACGAATGAATTAGAATGGATTGTACGAATGAATTAGAATGATCGTACGAATGAATTAGAATGGATACATTCGTGCGAATGAATTAGAATAGATCGTACAATGAGTAAGAATGGATCGTACGAATGAAATAGAATGGATTGTATGAATAAATTAGAATGGATCGTACGAATGAATTAGAATGGATCGTACGAATGAATTAGAATGGATCGTGCGAATGAATTAGAATGGATCGTGCGAATGAATTAGAATGGATCGTGCGAATGAATTAGAATGGATCGTACGAAGGAATTAGAATGGATCGTACGAATGAATTAGAATGGATACATTCGTGCGAATGAATTAGAATGATCGTACGAATGAGTAAGAATGATTCGTACGAAGGAATTAGAATGGATCGTACGAAGGAATTAGAATGGATACATTCGTGCGAATGAATTAGAATGGATCGTACGAATGAATTAGAATGGATACATTCATGCGAATGAATTAGAATGGATCGTACGAATGAATTAGAATAGATCGTACGAATGAATTAGAATGGATCGTACGAATGAATTAGAATGGATCGTGTGAAAGAATTAGAATGGATTGTATGAATGAATTAGAATGGATCGTATGAATGAATTAGAATGGATCGTACGAATGAATTAGAATGGATACATTCATTCTAATTCATTCGTACGATCCATTCTAATTCATTCGTACAATCCATTCTATTTCATTCGTACGATCCATTCTTACTCATTCGTACGATCCATTCTAATTCATTCGTACATACGATCCATTCTAATTCATTTGCACGAATACATTCGTACGATCCATTTTTACTCATTCGTATGATCCATTCTAATTCATTCACACGAATGTATCCATTCTAATTCATTCGTACGATCCATTCTAATTCATTCGCACAATCCATTCTAATTCATTCACACGATCAATTCTAATTCATTATACGATCCATTCTAATTCATTCGTATGATCCATTCTAACTCATTCGTATGATCCATTCTAATTCATTCGCACGAATGTATCCATTCTAATTCATTCGTATCCATTCTAATTCATTCGTACGATCCATTCTAATTCATTCGCACAATCAATTCTAATTCATTCATACGATCCATTCTAATTCATTCGTACGATCCATTCTAATTCATTCGCACGATCCATTCTAATTCATTAATACGATCCATTCTAATTCATTCGTACGACGCACGATCCATTCTAATTCATTCATACGATCCAATCTAATTCATTCATACGATCCATTCTAATTTATTCGTATGTATCCATTCAAATTCATTCATACGATCCATTGAATTAGAATGGATATATTCGTGCAAATGAATTAGAATGGATCATACGAATGAGTAAGAATGGATTGAATGAATGAATTAGAATGGATCGTATGAATGAATTAGAATGGATCGTGCGAATGAATTCGAATGGATCGTGCGAATGAAATAGAATGGATACAAATGAATTAGAATGGATCATACGAATGAATTAGAATGGATCGTATGAGTGAATTCGAATGGATCGTGTGAATGAATTAGAATGGATTGTACGAATGAATTAGAATAGATCGTGCTAATGAGTAAGAATGGATCGTACGAATGAAATAAAATGAATTGTACGCGATCCATTCTAATTCATTTGTACGATCCATTCTAATTTATTCGCACGATCCATTCTAATTCATTCGCACCATTCTAATTCATTCGCACAATCTATTCTAATTCATTCGTACGATCAATTCTAATTCATTCGTACCATCCATTCTAATTCCATCGTACGATCTATTCTAATTCATTCATACGATCCATTCTAATTCATTCGTATGTATCCATTCTAATTCATTCATACGATCCATTGAATTAGAATAGATATATTCGTGCAAATGAATTAGAATGGATCATACGAATGCGTAAGAATGGATTGTATGAATGAATTAGAATGGATCGTACGAATGAATTAGAATTGATCGTGCGAATGAATTAGAATGGATCGTACGAATGAATTAGAATGGATACATTCGTGCGAATGAATTAGAATGGATCATACGAATGAGTAAGAATGGATAGTACGAATGAAATAGAATGGATTGTACGAATGAATTAGAATGGATCGTACTAATGAATTAGAATGGATCGTACGAATGAAATAGAATGGATCGTACGAATGAATTAGAATGGATACATTCGTGTGAATGAATTAGAATGGATTGTATGAATGAATTAGAATGGATCTTATGAATGAATTAGAATGGATCGTACGAATGAATTAGAATAGATCGTACGAATGAATTAGAATGGATACATTCGTGCGAATGAATTAGAATGGATCATACGAATGAGTAAGAATGGATCGTACGAATGAATTAGAATGGATCGTACGAATGAATTAGAATGGATCATGTGAAAGAATTAGAATGGATTGTATGAATGAATTAGAATGGATCGTATGAATGAATTAGAATGGATCATACGAATGAATTAGAATGGATACATTCGTGTGAATGAATTAGAATGGATCGTACGAAATGAGTAAGAATGGATCGTACGAATGAAATAGAATGGATTGTACGTATCAATTAGAATGGTTCGTACGAATGAATTAGAATGGATCTTACGAATGAATTAGAATGGATACATTCGTGCGAATGAATTTGAATGGATCATACGAATGAATTAGAATGGATCGTGCGTCGTACGAATGAAATAGAATTGATTGTACGAATGAATTAGAATGGATCGTACGAATGAAATAGAATGGATCGTGTGAAAGAATTAGAATGGATTGCATGAATGAATTAGAATGGATTGTATAAATGAATTAGAATGGATCGTACGAATGAATTAGAATGGATTGTATGAATGAATTAGAATGGATCGTACGAATGATTTAGAATGGATACATTCGTGCGAATGAATTAGAATGGAACATACGAATGAATTAGAATGGATCGTGCGTCGTACGAATGAAATAGAATGGATTGTACGAATGAATTAGAATGGATCGTGCGTCGTACGAATGAAATAGAATGGATTGTACGAATGAATTAGAATGGATCATACGAATGAAATAGAATGGATCGTAATCTAATTCATTCATACGATCCATTCTAATTCATTCGCATTAGAATGGATCGTATGAATGAATTAGATTACGATCCATTCTATTTCATTCGTACGATCCATTCTAATTCACTCGTACAATCCATTCTATTTCATTTGTACGATCCATTCTTACTCATTTGTATGATCCATTCTAATTCATTCGCACGAATGTATCCATTCTAATTCATTCACATGATCCATTCTAATTCATTCATACAATCCATTCTAATTCTTTCGTACGATCCATTCTAATTCTTTCATAGGATCCATTCTAATTCATTCATACAATCCATTCTAATTCTTTCATACGATCCATTATAATTCATTCGTATCATCCATTCTAATACCTTCGTACGATCCATTCTATTTCATTCGTACGATCAATTCTTACTCATTCGTATGATCTATTCTAATTCATTCGCACGAATATATCCATTCTAATTCATTCGTACGATCCATTCTAATTCATTCATACGATCCATTCTAATTCATTTGCACGAATGTATCCATTCTAATTCATTCGTACGATCCATTCTAATTCATTCGCACAATCTATTCTAATTCATTCGTACGATCCATTCTAATTCATTCATATGATCTATTCTAATTCTTTCACACGAATGTATCCATTCTAATTCATTCGTACGATCCATTCTAATTCCTTCGTACGATCCATTCTAATTCCTTCGTACGATCTATTCAAATTCATTCGTACGATCTATTCTAATTCATTCGTACGATCCATTCTAATTCATTCGCACGAATGTATCCATTCTAATTCATTCATACAATCTATTCTAATTTATTCGTACAATCCATTCTAATTCATTCGTACAATCCATTCTATTTCATTCGTACGATCCATTCTTACTCATTCGTACGATCCATTCTAATTCATTCGCACGAATGTATCCATTCTAATTCATTCGTACGATCCATTCTAATTCATTCGTACGATCAATTCTAATTCATTCGTACAATCCATTCTAATTCAATCATATGATCCATTCTAATTCATTCATATGATCTATTCTAATTCTTTCGCACGAATGTATCCATTCTAATTCATTCGTACGATCCATTCTAATTCCTTCGTACGATCCATTCTAATTCATTCGTACGATCCATTCTAATTCATTCGTACGATCTATTCTAATTCATTCGTACGATCCATTCTAATTTATTCGCATGAATACATCCATTCTAATTCATTCATACAATCTATTCTAATTCATTCGTACGATCCATTCTTATTCATTTGTACAATCCATTCTATTTCATTCGTACGATCCATTCTTACTCATTCGTATGATACATTCTAATTCATTCACACGAATATATCCATTCTAATTCATTCGTACGATCCATTCTAATTCATTCGTACAATCCATTCTATTTCATTAGAATAGATCGTACGAATAAAATAGAATGGATCGTACTTATGAATTAGAATGGATCGTACGAATGAATTAGAATGGATCGTACGAATGAATTAGAATGGATATATTCGTGCGAATGAATTAGAATGGATCGTACGAATAAGTAAGAATGGATCGTTCGAATGAATTAGAATGGATCGTACGAATGAATTAGAATGGATACATTCGTGCGAATGAATTAGAATGGATCATACAAATGAGTAAGAATGGATCGTAAGAAAGAAATAGAATGGATTGTACGAATGAATTAGAATGGATCGTACGAATGAATTAGAATAGATTGTATGAATGAATTAGAATGGATACATTCGTACGGATGAATTAGAATGGATCGTACGAATGAATTAGAATAGATCGTACGAATGAATTAGAATGGATACATTTGTGAGAATGAATTAGAATGGATCATACGAATGAATTAGAATAGATCGTATGAATGAATTAGAATGGATATATTCGTGCAAATGAATTAGAATGGATCATACGAATGAATTAGAATAGATTGTGCGAATGAATTAGAATGGATCGTGCGAATGAATTAGAATGGATCATACGAATGAGTAAGAATGGATTGTAAGAATAAATTCGAATGGATCGTGCGAATGTATTAGAATGGATCGTCATAATGAATTAGAATGGATCGTATGAATGATTCGTACGAAGGAATTAGAATGGATCGTATGAAGGAATTAGAATGGATCGTACGAAGGAATTAAAATGGATATACGAATGAAATATAATGGGTCGTACAAAGGAATTAGAATGGATCGTACGAAGGAATTAGAATGGATCGTACGAAGGAATTAGAATGGATCGTACGAATGAATTAGAATGGATACATTCGTGCGAAAGAATTAGAATAGATCTTATGAATGAATTAGAATGGATCGTATGAATGAATTAGAATGGATATATTCGTGCAAATGAATTAGAATGGATCATACGAATGAGTAAGAATGGATTGTATGAATGAATTAGAATGGATCGTATGAATGAATTAGAATGGATCGTGCGAATGAAATAGAATGGATACAAATGAATTAGAATGGATCATACGAATGAATTAGAATGGATTGTATGAGTGAATTCGAATGGATCGTGCGAATGATTTAGAATGGATCGTACGAATAAATTAGAATGAATTAGAATGGATCGTACGAATGAATTAGAATGGATACATTCGTGCAAATGAATTAGAATAGATTGTACGAATGAATTAGAATGGATCGTACAAATGAGTAAGAATGGATCGTACGAATGAAATAGAATGGATTGTATGAATGAATTAGAATGGATCGTACGAATTAATTAGAATGGATCGTGTGAAAGAATTTGAATGGATTGTATGAATGAATTAGAATGGATCGTATGAATGAATTAGAATGGATCGTATGAATGAATTTGAATGGATCGTACGAATGAATTAGAATGGATCGTGCGAATGAATTAGAATGGATACATTCGTGCGAATGAATTATAATGGATCATACGAATGAGTAAGAATGGATCGTACGAATGAATTAGAATGGATCGTATGAATGAAATAGAATGGATCGTAATCTAATTCATTCATACGATCCATTCTAATGCGAATGAATTAGAATGTATCGTATGAATGAATTAGATTACGATCCATTCTATTTCATTCGTACGATCCATTCTAATTCATTCGTACAATCAATTCTATTTCATTCGTATGATCCATTCTTACTCATTCGTATGATCCATTCTAATTTATTCACACGAATGTATCCATTCTAATTCATTCGTACGATCTATTCTAATTCAATCGTACAATCCATTCTAATTCATTCGTACGATCCATTCTAATTCATTCATACGATCCATTCTAATTCATTCATACGATCCATTCTAATTCTTTCACACGATCCATTCTAATTCATTCGTACGATCCATTCTAATTCATTCGTACAATCCATTCTATTTCATTCGTACGATCCATTCTTACTCATTCGTACGATCCATTCTAATTCATTCGTACGATCTATTCTAATTCATTCGCACGAATGTATCCATTCTAATTCATTTGTACGATCCATTCTAATTCATTCATCCGATCCATTCTAATTCATTCATACAATCCATTCTAATTCATTCCTACGATCCATTCTAATTCATTCGTACGATCCATTCTAATTCATTCATACACATGCGAATGAATTAGAATGGATCATACGAATGAGTAAGAATGGATGGTACGAAGGAATTAGAATGGATCGTACGAATGAATTAGAATGGATACATTCGTGCGAATGAATTAGAATGGATCGTGCGAATGAATTAGAATGGATCGAATTAGAATGGATATATTCGTGCGAATGAATTAGAATGGATCGTGCGAATGAATTAGAATGGATCGTACGAATGAATTATAATGAATTAGAATGGATCGTACGAATGAATTAGAATGGATACATTCGTGCAAATGAATTAGAATAGATCGTACGAATGAATTAGAATGGATTGTACGAATGAGTAAGAATCGAACGTACGAATGAAAAAGAATGGATTGTACGAATGAATTAGAATGGATCGTACGAAAGAATTAGAATGGATCGTGTGAAAGAATTAGAATCGATTGTATGAATGAATTAGAATGGATCGTATGAATGAATTAGAATGTATCGTACGAATGAATTAGAATGGATTGTACGAATGAATTAGAATGGATCGTACGAATGAATTAGAATGGATACAATCGTGCTAATGAATTAGAATGGATCATACGAATGAGTAAGAATGGATCGTACGAATGAAATATAATGGATTGTACGAATGAATTAGAATGGATCGTACGAATGAAATAGAATGGATCGTAATCTAATTCATTCTCTAATTTCCATTCTAATTCATTCATACGATCCATTCTAATTCAAATGGAAATTAGAATGGATCGTATAAATGAATTAAAATGGAAATTAGAATGGATCGTGCGTTTGAATTCGAATGGATCGTGCGAATGAAATAAAATGGATACAAATGAATTAGAATGGATCATACGAATGAATTAGAATGGATCATATGAGTGAATTCGAATGGATCTTTGCGAATGAATTAGAATGGATTGTACGAATGAATTTGAATGGATCGTCCTAATGAGTAAGAATGGATCGTACGAATGAAATAGAATGGATCGTATGAATTAGAATGTATCGTACGAAGGAATTAGAATTGATCGTATGAAAGAATTAGAATGGATACATTCGTGCGAATGAATTAGAATGGATCGTACGATCCATTCTAATTCATTCATACAATCCATTCTAATTCTTTCACACGATCCATTCTAATTCATTCGTGCGATCCATTCTAATTCCTTCGTACGATCCATTCTCATTCATACGATGCATTCTATTTCATTCATACGATCCATTCTAATTCATTCGCACGATCCATTCTAATTCATTCGTACAATCCATTCTATTTCATTCGTACGATCCATTATTACTCATTCGTACGATCCATTCTAATTCATTCGCACGAATGTATCTGTTCTAATTCATTCGTACGATCCATTCTAATTCATTCATACAATCCATTCTAATTCATTTACACGAATATATCCATTCTAATTTATTCATACGATCCATTCTAATTCATTTGCACGATCCATTCTAATTCATTCGCACGAATGAATCCATTCTAATTCATTCGTACGATCCATTCTAATTCATTCGTACAATCCATTCTATTTCATTCGCACGATCCATTCTAATTCATTCGTACGATGATCCATTCTAATTCCTTCGTACGATCCATTCTAATTCATACGCACGAATTTATCCATTCTAATTCATTCTAATTCATTCATACGATCCATTCTAATTCATTCGCATGAATGTATCCATTCTAATTCATTCGTACGATCCATTCTAATTCATTCGTACAATCCATTCTAATTCATTCGTACAATCCATTCTATTTCATTCGTACGATCCATTCTTACTCATTCGTATGATCCATTCTAATTCATTCGCACGAATGTATCCATTCTAATTCATTCGTACGATCCATTCTAATTTTATTCGTACGATCCATTCTAATTCATTCGCATGATCCATTCTAATTCATTCGCATGAATGAATCCATTCTAATTCATTCGTACAATCCATTCTATTTCTTTCGTACGATCCATTCTTAATCATTCGTACGATCCATTCTAATTCATTCGTACGATCTATTCTAATTCATTCGTACGATCCATTCTAATTCATTAATTAGAATGGATCGTACGAATGAATTAGAATGGATACATTTGTGCGAATGAATTAGAATGGATCGTATGAATGAATTAGATGGGATCTACGATCCATTCTAATTCATTCGTACAATCCATTCTATTTCATTCGTACGTTCCATTCTTACTTATTCGTACGA
The DNA here is from genome assembly GCA_947650365.1 of Chamaelirium japonicum. Classification (NCBI taxonomy): domain Eukaryota; kingdom Viridiplantae; phylum Streptophyta; class Magnoliopsida; order Liliales; family Melanthiaceae; genus Chamaelirium; species Chamaelirium japonicum. The sequence continues at coordinate 462,968 of CANTAL010000131.1, read as the reverse complement.
TCCACACTAATTCATTCTCACGAATATATCCATTCTAATTCATTCGTACGATCCATTCTAATTCATTCGTACGATCCATTCTAATTCATTCATACGATCCATTCTAATTCATTCATACAATCCATTCTAATTCTTTCACACGCACGAATACATTCGTACGATCCATTCTTACTCATTCGTACGATCCATTCTAATTCATTCGCACGAATGTATCTATTCAAATTCATTCGTACGATCCATTCTAATTCATTCGTACGATCCATTCTTACTCATTCGTACGATCCATTCTAATTCATTCGCACGAATGTATCCATTCTAATTCATTCGTACGATCCATTCTAATTCATTCGTACGATCCATTCTAATTCATTCGTACAATCCATTCTATTTCATTCGTACGATCCATTCTTACTCATTCGTACGATCCATTCTAATTCATTCACACGAATGTATCCATTATAATTCATTCGTACGATCCAATCTAATTCATTCGTACGATCCATTCTAATTAATTCATATGATCCATTCTAATTCATTCATACGATCCATTCTAATTCTTTCACACGATCCATTCTAATTCATTCGTACGATCTATTCTAATTCATTCGTACCATCCTTTCTATTTCATTTGTACGATCCATTCTTACTCATTCGTACGATCCATTCTAATTCATTTGCACGAATGCATCCATTCTAATAAATTTGTATGATCCATTCTAATTCATTCGTACAATCCATTCTATTTCATTCGTACGATCCATTCTTACTCATTCGTATGATCCATTCTAATTCATTCGCACGATGAATTAGAATTGATCGTGCGAATGAATTAGAATGGATCATACGAATGAATTAGAATGGATCATACGAAGGAATTAGAATGGATCGTACGAATGAATTAGAAAAGATTGTGCGAATGAATTAGAATGGATCGTACGTAATGAATTAGAATGGAACGTACGAATGAATTAGAATAGATTATGCGAATGAATTAGATTGGATCGTACGAATGAGTTAGAATGGATAAATATGTGCGAATGAATTAGAATGGAATGTACGAATGAATTAGAATGGATCGTATGAATGAATTAGAATCGATCGTACGAATGAATTAGAATGGATACATTCGTGTGAATGAATTTGAATGGATCATACGAATGAGTAAGAATGGATCGTACGAATGAAATAGAATGGATTGTACGAATGAATTAGAATGGATCGTACGAATGAATTAGAATGGATACATTCGTGCGAATGAATTAGAATGGATCGTACGAATAGGTAAGAATGGATCATACGAATGAAATAGAATGGATTGTACAAATGAATTAGAATGGATCGTGCGAATGAATTAGAATGGATCGTGCAAATGAATTAGAGTGGATTGTGTGAAAGAATTAGAATGTATTGTATGAATGAATTAGAATGGATCGTATGAATAAATTCGAATGGATCGTGCGAATGAATTCGAATGGATCGTGCGAATGAAATAGAATGGATACAAATGAATTAGAATGGATCATACGTATGAATTAGAATGGATCGTATGAGTGAATTCGAATGGATCGTGCGAATGAATTAGAATGGATCGTACGAATGAACTAGAATGGATACATTCGTGTGAATGAATTAGAATGGATCGTGCGAATGAATTAGAATGGATCGTACGAATGAATTAGAGTGGATCGTACGAATGAATTAGAATGGATACATTCGTGCGAATGAATTAGAATGGATCATACGAATGAGTAAGAATGGATCGTACGAATGAAATAGAATGGATTGTACGAATGAATTAGAATGGATCGTACGAATGAATTAGAATGGATACATTCGTGTGAATGAATTAGAATGGATCGTACGAATAAATTAGAATGGATACATTCGTGCGAATGAATTAGAATGGATCATATGAATGAGTAAGAATGGATCGTACGAATGTATTCGTGCAAATGAATTAGAATGGATCGTGCGAATGAATTAGAATGGATCGTATGAATGAATTAGAATAGATTGTGCGAATGAATTAGAATGGATCGTACGAATTAATTAGAATGGATACATTCGTGCAAATGAATTAGAATGGATCGTACGAATGAATTAGAGTGGATCATGTGAAAGAATTAGAATGGATCGTATGAATGAATTAGAATGGATCGTGCGAATGAATTCGAATGGATCGTGCGAATGAAATAGAATGGATCATACGAATGAATTAGAATGGATCGTATGACTGAATTCGAATGGATCGTGCGAATAAATTAGAATGGATTGTACGAATGAATTAGAATGGATCGTGCTAATGAGTAAGAATAGATCGTACGAATCAAATAGAATGGATCGTATGAATTAGAATGGATCGTATGAAGGAATTAGAATAGATACATTCGTGCGAATGAATTAGAATGGATCGTACGAATGAGTAAGAATGATTCGTACGAAGGAATTAGAATGGATCGTACGAAGGAATTAGAATGGATACATTCGTGCGAATGAATTAGAATGGATCGTACAAATGAATTAGAATGGATACATTCGTGCGAATAAATTAGAATGAATCGTACGAATGAATTAGAGTAGATCGTACGAATGAATTAGAATGGATCGTACGAATGAATTAGAATGGATCGTGTGAAAGAATTAGAATGGATTGTACGAATGAATTAGAATGGATCATACGAATGAATTATAATGGATCGTACGAATGAATTAGAATGGATCGTATGAATGAATTAGAATGGATTGCATGAATGAATTAGAATGGATCGTATGAATGACGATCCATTCTAATTCATTCGTACGATCCATTCTAATTCATTCGTATGATCCATTCTAATTCATTCGCACGAATGTATCCATTCTAATTCATTTGTACGATCCATTCTAATTCATTCGTACGATCCATTCTATTTAATTCGCACGATCATTTCTAATTCATTCGCACGATCCATTCTAATTCATTCGCACAATCCATTCTAATTCATTCGTACGATCCATTCTAATTCATTCGTATGATCCATTCTAATTCATTCGTACAATCTATTCTATTTCATTCGTACGATCCATTCTTACTCATTCGTACGATCCATTCTAATTCTTTCGCACGAATGTATCCATTCTAATTCATTCGTACGATCCATTCTAATTCATTCGTACGATCCATTCTAATTCATTCGTATGATCCATTCTAATTCATTCGTACGATCCATTCTTACTCATTCGTACGATCCATTCTAATTTATTCGCACGAATGTATCCATTCTAATTCATTCATATGATCCATTCTAATTCATTCGTACGATCCATTCTAATTCATTCGCACGAATGTATCCATTCTAATTCATTCGTATGATCTATTCTAATTAAATCGCATGATCCATTCTAATTCGTTGGATTGTGCGAATGAATTAGAATGGATCGTACGAATGAATTAGAATGGATCGTGCGAATGAATTAGAATGGATTGTACGAATGAATTAGAATAGATTGTGCTCCATTCTAATTCATTCATACGATCCATTCTAATTCATTCGCACGAATGTATCCATTCTAATTCATTCATACGATCCATTCTAATTCATTCGAACAAATGTATCCATTCTAATTAATTCATACATGTATGAATGAATTAGAATGGATCGTGCGAATGAATTAGAATGGATCGTACGAATGAATTAGAATGGATCATACGAATGAGTTAGAATAGATACATTCGTGCGAATGAATTAGAATGGATCGTACGAATGAATTAGAATGGATCATATGAATGAAATAGAATGGATCGTACGAATGATGAATTAGAATGGATCGTATGAATGAATTAGAATGGATCGTACGAATGAAATAGAATGGATTGTACGAATGAATTAGAATGGATCGTACGAATGAATTAGAATGTATCGTGTGCAAGAATTAGAATGGATCGAATGAATGAATTAGAATGGATCGTACGAATGAATTAGAATGGATCATACGAATGTATTAGAATGGATACATTCATGCGAAAGAATTAGAATAGATCGTATGAATGAATTAGAATGGATCGTATGAATGAATTAGAATGGATATATTCGTGCAAATGAATTAGAATGGATCGTATGAATGAATTAGAATGGATCGTATGAATGAATTAGAATGGATACATTCGTGTGAATGAATGATCGTACGAATGAATTAGAATGGATCGTACGAATGTATCCATTCCAATTCACTAGCACGATCATACGAATTAATTAGAATGGATCGTGCGTCGTACGAATGAATTAGAATGGATCGTATTAATGAATTAGAATGGATCGTGCGAATGAATTAGAATGGATCGTACGAATGAATTAGAATGGATCGTATGAATGAATTAGAATGGATCGTACGAATGAATTAGAATGGATACATTCGTGCGAATGAATTAGAATGGATCATACGAATGAGTAAGAACGGATCGTACTCTAATTCATTCGCACGAATGTATCCATTCTAATTCATTCATACGATCCATTCTAATTCATTCGTACGATCCATTCTAATTCATTCGCACGAATGTATCCATTCTAATTCATTCGTACGATCCATTCTAATTCATTCGCACGATCCATTCTAATTCATTCGCACAATCTATTCTAATTCATTCGTACAATCCATTCTATTTCATTCGTACGATCTATTCTAATTCATTCATACGATCCATTCTAATTCATTCGCACAATCTATTCTAATTCATTCATATGATCCATTCTATTTCATTCGTACGATCTATTCTAATTTATTCGTATGATCCATTCTAATTCATTCGCACGAATGTATCCATTCTAATTCATTCATACAATCTATTCTAATTCATTCATACGATCCATTCTAATTCATTCGTACAATCCATTCTATTTCATTCGTACGATCCATTCTTACTCATTCGTATGATCCATTCTAATTCATTCGCACGAATGTATCCATTCTAATTCATTCGTACGATCCATTCTAATTCATTCGTACGATCCATTCTAATTCATTCATACAATCCATTCTATTTCATTCATACGATCCATTCTTAATCATTCGTATGATCCATTCTAATTCATTCGCATGAATGTATCCATTCTAATTCATTCGTACGATCCATTCTAATTCATTCGAACGATCCATTCTAATTCATTCGCACGAATGTATCCATTCTAATTCATTCGTACGATCCATTCTAATTCATTCGTACGATCCATTCTAATTCATTGGCACGATCCAATCTAATTCATTCGCACAATCCATTCTATTTCATTCATACGATCCATTCTTACTCATTCGTATGATCCATTCTAATTCATTCGCACGAATGTATCCATTCTAATTCATTTGTACGATCCATTCTAATTCATTCACACGATCAAATCTAATTCATTCATACGATCCATTCTAATTCATTCGTATAATCCATTCTATTTCATTCGTACGATCCATTCTTACTCATTCGTAAGATCCATTCTAATTCATTCGCACGAATGTATCAATTCTAATTCATTCGTACGATCCATTCTAATTCATTCCGTACGATCCATTCTAATTCATTCATACGATCCATTCTACTTCATTCATACAATCCATTCTAATTCTTTCACACGATCCATTCTAATTCATTCGTACGATCCATTCTAATTCGTACGATCCATTCTAATTCATTCGTACAATCCATTCTATTTCATTCGTACGATCCATTCTTACTTATTCGTATGATCCATTCTAATTCATTCGCACGAATGTATCTATTCTAATTCATTCGTACGATCCATTCTAATTCATTCATACGATCCATTCTAATTCATTCATACAATCCATTCTAATTCTTTCACACGATCCATTCTAATTCATTCGTACGATCCATTCTAATTCATTCGTACAATCCATTCTATTTCATTCGTACGATCCATTCTTACTCATTCGTACGATCCATTCTAATTCATTCGTACAATCCATTCTAATTCATTCGTACAATCAATTCTATTTCATTCGTACGATCCATTCTAATTCAATGGATTCATTCGTGCGAAAGAATTAGAATGGATTGTATGAATGAATTAGATTTGATCGTATAAATGAATTAGAATGGATCGTGCAAATGAATTAGAATGGATCGTACAAGGGAATTAGAATGGATCGTACGAATGAATTAGAATGGATAGTATGAATGAATTAGAATAGATATATTCGTGCGAATGAATTAGAATGGATCATACGAATGAGTAAGAAAGGATCGTACGAATGAATTAGAATAGATTGTGCGAATGAATTAGAATGGTGCGAATGAATTAGAATGGATCGTTCGAATGAATTAGAATGGATCGTACGAATGAATTAGAATGGATCATGTACAATCCATTCTATTTCATTCGTACGATCCATTCTTACTCATTAGCACGATGCATTCTAATTCATTCGTACAATCCATTCTAATTCATTCGCATGATCCATTCGAATTCACTCATACGATCCATTCTAATTCATTCGTATGATCCATTCTAATTCATTTGTATCCATTCTATCTCATTCGCACGATCCATTCTAATTCATTCGCACGATCCATTCTAATTCATTCATATGATCCATTCTAATTCATTCATATAATCCATTCTTACTCATTCGTATGATCCATTCTAATTCATTCGCACGAATGTATCCATTCTAATTCATTCATACGATCCATTCTAATTCATTCATACGATCCATTCTAATTCATTTGCACGAATATATCCATTCTAATTCATTCATATGATCAATTCTAATTCATTCATACGATCTATTCTAATTCTTTCGCATGAATATATCCATTCTAATTAATTCGTACGATCCATTCTATATCATTCATACGATCCATTCTAATTCATTTATACAATCCATTCTAATTCTTTCACACGATCCATTCTAATTCATTCGTATGATCCATTCTAATTCATTCGTACGATCCATTCTAATTCATTCGTACAATCCATTCTATTTCATTCGTACGATCCATTCTAATTCATTCGTACGATCCATTCTAATTCATTCATACGATCCATTCTAATTTATTCGTACGATACATTCTAATTCATTCGTACAATCCATTCTATTTCATTCGTACGATCCATTCTTACTCATTCGTATGATCCATTCTAATTCATTCGTACGATCCATTCTAATTCATTCGTACGATCCATTCTAATTCCTTCGTATGATCCATTCTAATTCATTCGCATGAATGTATCCATTCTAATTCATTCATACGATCCATTCTAATTCATTCGTACGATCCATTCTAATTCATTCGTACGAAGGAATTAGAATGGATTGTATGAATGAATGAGAATGGATCATATGAATGAATTAGAATTGATACATTCGTGCAAATGAATTAGAATGGATCGTACGAATGAGTAAGAATGGATCGTACGAATGAAATAGAATGGATTGTACGAATGAATTAGAATGGATTGTACGAATTAATTAGAATGGATCGTACGAATGAATTAGAATGGATCGTGCGAATGAATTAGAATGGATCGTGCGAATGAAATAGAATGGATCGTACGAATGAATTGGAATGGATCGTACGAATGAATTAGAATGGATACATTCGTGCGAATGAATTAGAATGGATCATACGAATGAATTAGAATGGATCGTACGAATGAATTAGAATGGATCGTCATTCATTTGATCCATTCTAATTCATTCATACAATCCATTCTAATTCATTCATACGATCCATTCTAATTCATTCGTACGATCCATTCTAATTCATTCGTACACGTGCGAATGAATTAGAATGGATCATACGAATGAGTAAGAATGGATCGTACGAAGGAATTAGAATGGATCGTACGAATGAATTAGAATGGATACATTCGTGCGAATGAATTAGAATGGATCGTGCGAATGAATTAGAATGGATCGAATTAGAATGGATACATTCGTGCGAATAAATTAGAATGGATCGTGCAAATGAATTAGAATGGATCGTATGAATGAATTAGAATGGATCGTACGAATGAATTAGAATGGATCGTACGAATGAATTAGAATGGATACATTCGTGCAAATGAATTAGAATAGAACGTACGAATGAATTAGAATGGATCGTACGAATGAGTAAGAATGGATTGTACGAATGAATTAGAATGGATCATACGAATGAATTAGAATGGATCGTACGAATGAATTAGAATTGATTGTATGAATGAATTAGAATGGATACATTCGTGCGAATGAATTAGAATGGATCGTACGAATGAATTAGAATAGATCGTACGAATGAATTAGAATGGATCGTACGAATGAATTAGAATAGATTGTGCGAATAAATTAGAATGGATCGTATGCATGAATTAGATTACGATCCATTCTATTTTATTCGTACCATCCATTCTAATTCATTTGTACAATCCATTCTATTTCATTCGTACGATCCATTCTTACTCATTCGTATGATCCATTCTAATTCATTCGCACGAATATATCCATTCTAATTCATTCGTACGATCCATTCTAATTCATTCGTACAATCCATTCTAATTCATTCATACGATCCATTCTAATTCATTCATACGATCCATTCTTATTCATTCATACGATCCATTCTAATTCTTTCACACGATCCATTCTAATTCATTCGTACGATCCATTCTATTTCATTCGTACGATCCATTCTTACTTATTCGTACGATCCATTCTAATTCATTTGTACATACGATCCATTCTAATTCATTTGCATGAGTACATTCGTACGATCCATTCTTACTCCTTCGTACGATCCATTCTAATTCATTCGCACGAATGTATCCATTCTAATTCATTCGTACGATCTATTCTAATTCACTCGTACGATCCATTCTAATTCATTCATATAATTCATTCTATTTCATTCGTACAATCCATTCTAATTCTTTCACACGATCCATTCTAATTTATTCGTACGATCCATTCTAATTCATTCGTACAATCCATTCTATTTCATTCGTACGATCCATTCTTACTCATTCGTACGATCCTTCTAATTCATTTGTACATACGATCCATTCTAATTCATTTGCACGAATACATTCGTACAATCCATTCTTACTCATTCGTGCGATCCATTCTAATTCATTCGCACGAATGTATCTATTCTAATTCATTCGTACGATCCATTCTAATTCATTCGTACGATCCAATCTAATTCATTCATACAATCCATTCTATTTCATTCGTACGATCTATTCTATTTCATTTGTACGATCCTTTCTTACTCAATCGTATGATACATTCTAATTCATTCGCACGAATGTATCCATTCTAATTCATTCGTACGATCCATTCTAATTCATTCGCATGATCCATTCTAATTCATTAATACGATCCAATCTAATTCATTCATACGATCCATTCTAATTCATTCGCACGAATGTATCCATTCTAATTCATTCATACGATCTAATCAAATTCATTCATACGATCCATTCTAATTCATTCGTATGTATCCATTCTAATTCATTCATACGATCTATTCTAATTCATTCGTACGATCCATTCTAATTCATTCGCACGATCCATTCTAATTCATTAATACGATCCATTCTAATTCATTAGTACGACGCACGATCCATTCCAATTCATTCATACGATCCAATCTAATTCATTCATACGATCCATTCTAATTCATTCGTATGTATCCATTTTAATTCATTCATACGATCCATTCTAATTCATTCGTACGATCCATTCTAATTCATTCGCACGATCTATTTTAATTCAATCGTACAATCCATTCTAATTCTTTCACACGATCCGTACGAATGAATTAGAATGGATCGTACAAAGGAATTAGAATGGATCATACGAATGAAATGTAATAGGTCGTACAAAGGAATTATAAGGGATCGTACGAAAGAATTAGAATGGATCGTACGAAGGAATTAGAATGGATCGTACGAATGAATTAGAATGGATATATTCGTGCGAAAGAATTAGAATAGATCGTATGAATGAATTAGAATGGATCGTATGAATGAATTAGAATGGATATATTCGTGCAAATAAATTAGAATGGATCGTATGAATGAATTAGAATGGATTGTACTTATGAATTAGAATGGATCGTACGAATGAATTAGAATGGATCGTACGAATGAATTAGAATGGATACATTCGTGCGAATGAATTTGAATGGATCATACGAATGAGTAAGAATGGATCGTACGAATGAAATAGAATGGATTATACGAAGGAAATAGAATGGATACATTCGTACGAATGAAATAGAATGGATTGTACGAATGAATTAGAATGGATCGTACGAATGAATTAGAATGGATCGTACGATTGATTTAGAATGAATCATACGAATGAATTAGAATAGATCGTACGAATGAATTAGAATGGATACATTCGTGCGAAAGAATTAGAATAGATCGTATGAATGAATTAGAATGGATCGTATGAGATACACGATCCATTCTAATTCATTCATACGATCCATTCTAATTCATTCGTACAATCCATTCTAATTCATTCGCACGATCCATTCTAATTCATTCGCACGAATGTATCCATTCTATTTCATTCGTACGATCCAGATCCATTCAAATTCATTCATACGATCCATTCTAATTCATTTGTACAATCCATTCTATTTCATTATTACGATCCATTCTTACTTATTCGTAGAATCCATTCTAATTCATTCGTACATACGATCCATTCTAATTCATTTGCACGAATACATTCGTACGATCCATTCTTACTCATTCGTATATTCCATTCAAATTCATTCGCACGAATGTATCCATTCTAATTCATTCGTACGATCCATTCTAATTCATTCGCATAATCTATTCTAATTCATTCGTACAATCCATTCTAATTCATTCGCACGATCCATTCTAATTCATTCATACGATCCATACTAATTCATTCATACAATCCATTCTAATTCTTTCACACGATCCATTCTAATTCATATGTACGATCCATTCTAATTTCCATTCTAATTCATTCATACAATCCATTCTAATTCATTCACACGAATGTATCCATTCTACTTCATTCGTACGATCCATTCTAATTCATTCGCACGATCCTTTCTAATTCACTTATACGATCCATTCTAATTCATTCGTACAATCCATTCTAATTCATTCGCACGAATGAATTAGAATGGATCGTATGAATGAATTAGAATGGATCGTACGAATGAATTTGAATGGATTCTGTGAAAGAATTAGAATGGATTGTACGAATGAAATAGAATGGATCGTACGAATGAAATAGAATGGATCGTACGAATGAAATAGAATGGATCGTACAAATGAAGTAGAATGGATCGTGCTAATGAATTAGAATAGATTGTACGAATGAATTAGAATGGATCGTACGAATGAATTAGATTGGATCGTATGAATTAATTAGAATGGATCGTGCGAATGACTTAGAATGGATCGTAGGAATGAATTAGAATGGATCGTGCGAATGAATTAGAATGGATCGTACGAATGAATTAGAATGGATACATTCGTGCGAATGAATTAGAATGGATCGTACGAATGAATTAGAATGGATCGTACGAATGAATTAGAATGGATCGTACGAATAAATTAGAATAGATTGTCCGAATGAATTAGAATGAATCGTACGAATGAATTAGAATGGACCGTACGAATGAATTAGAATGGATCATATGAATGAGTAAGAATGGATCGTACGAATGAAATAGAATGGATTGTACGAATGAATTAGAATGGATCGTACGAATGAATTAGAATGGATACATTCGTGCGAATGAATTAGAATGGATCATACGAATGAGTAAGACTGGATCGTACGAATGAAATAGAATGGATTGTACGAATGAATTAAAATGGATCGTACGAATGAATTAGAATGGATCGTACGAATGAATTAGAATGGATCATACGAATGAGTAAGAATGGATCATACGAATGAAATAGAATGGATTGTACGAATGAATTAGAATGGATCGTACGAATGAATTAGAATGGATCGAGTGAAAGAATTAGAATGGATTGTATGAATGAATTAGAATGGATCGTACGAATGAGTAAGAATGGATCGAATGAATTAGAATGGATCGGTATTCATTCTAATTCATTCGTATGATCCATTCTAATTCCTTCGTACGATCCATTCTAATTCCTTCGTACGATCCATTCTATTTCATTCGCACGATCCATTCTAAATCATTTGCACAAATGTATCCATTCTAATTCATTCATACGATCCATTCTAATTCATTCGTTCGATCCATTCTAATTCCTTCATACGATCCATTCTAATTCCTTCGTACGATCCATTCTATTTCATTCGTATGATCCATTCTAATTCATTCGTACGATCCATTCTAATTCCTTCGAACAATCTATTCTAATTCATTCGTATGATCCATTCTTATTCATTCATACGATCTATTCTAATTTATTCATACGATCCATACTAATTCACTAGCACGGTCGTACGAATTAATTAGAATGGTTCGTGCGAATGAATTAGAATAGATTGTGCGAATGAATTAGAATGGATCATACGAATGAATTAGAATGGATCGTGCGAATGAATTAGAATAGATTGTGCGAATGAATTAGAATGGACCATACAAATGAATTAGAATGGATACGTTCGTGCGAATGAATTAGAATGGATACATTCGTGCGTACGATCCATTCTAATTCATTCGCAGAATCTATTCTAATTCATTCGTACGATCCATTCTAATTCATTCGCACGATCCATTCTAATTCATTCGCACGAATGAATCCATTCTAATTCATTCGTACAATCCATTCTATTTCATTCGTACGATCCATTCGTACACATTCGTACGATCCATTCTAATTCATTCGCACGAATGTATCCATTCTAATTTATTCATACGATCCATTCTAATTCATTTGTACGATCCATTCTAATTCATTCGTACAATCCATTCTATTTCATTCGTACGATCCATTCTTACTTATTCGTACGATCTATTCTAATTCATTCGCACGAATTTATCCATTCTAATTCATTCGTACGATCCATTCTAATTCATTCGTACGATCCATTCTAATTCATTCATACGATCCATTCTAATTATTTCACACGATCCATTCTAATTCATTCGTACGATCCATTCTAATTCATTTGTACAATCCATTCTATTTCATTTGTACGATCCATTCTTACTCATTCGTACGATCCATTCTAATTTATTTGCATGAATTTATCCATTCTAAATCATTCGTACGATCCATTCTAATTCATTTGTACAATCCATTCTATTTCATTCGTACGATCCATTCTTACTCATTTGTATGATCCATTCTAATTCATTCGCACGAATGTATCCATTCTAATTCATTCGTACGATCCATTCTAATTCATTCGTATGATCGATTCTAATTTATTCGTACAATCCATTCTAATTCATTCGCACAAATTTATCCATTCTAATTCATTCGTACGATCTATTCTAATTCATCCGCACAATCTATTCTAATTCATTCGTACGTTCCATTCTAATTCATTACGTACGATCCATTCTAATTCATTACGTACAATCTATTGTAATTCATTCGTACGATCTATTCTAATTGCTTCGTATGATCCATTCTAATTCATTCGTACGATCCATTCTAATTCATTCGCACGATCAATTCTAATTCATTAGCACGATCCATTCTAATTCATTCGTACGATCCATTCTAATTCATTCGCACGATCCATTCTAATTAATTCATACGATCCATTCTAATTCATTCATACGATCTATTCTAATTCTTTCGCACGAATGTATCCATTCTAATTCATTCGCACGAATGTATCCATTCTAATTCATTCGTACGATCCATTCTAATTCATTCGTACGATCCATTCTAATTCATTCCTACAATCCATTCTATTTCATTCGTACGATCCATTCTTACTCATTTGTATGATCCATTCTAATTCATTCACACGAATGTATCCATTCTAATTCATTCATACGATCCATTCTAAAAGCATTCATACAATCCATTCTATTTCATTCGTACGATCCATTCTTACTCATTCGTATGATCCATTCTAATTCATTCGTACGATCCATTTTAATTCATTCGTACGATCCATTCTAATTCATTCGCACAATCTATTCTAATTCATTCATACGATCCATTCTTATTCATTCGTATGATCGTACGAATGAATTAGAATGGATCGTACGGAATGAATTAGAATGGATCGTACGAATGAATTAGAATGGATACATTCGTGCGAATGAATTAGAATGGATCATACGAATGAGTAAGAATGGATCGTACTAAAGAAATAGAATGGATTGTACGAATGAATTAGAATGGATCGTGCTAATGAATTAGAATTGATCGTGTGAATGAATTAGAATGGATCGTACGAATGAATTAGAATGGATACATTCGTGCGAATGAATTAGAATGGATCATATGAATGAATTAGATTGGATCGTATTAATGAATTAGAATGGATCGTATGATTGAATTAGAAAAGATCGTACGAAGGAATTAGAATGGATACATTCGTGCGAATGAATTAGAATGGATCGTATGAATGAATTAGATTGGATCGTATGAATGAATTAGAATGGATCGTATGAATGAATTAGATTGGATCTTATGAATGAATTAGAATGGATCGTGCGTCGTACGAATGAATTAGAATGGATCCTATTAATGAATTGGAATAGATCGTGCGAATGAATTAGAATGGATCGTATGAATGAATTAGAATGGATCGTATGAATGAATTAGATTGGATCGTATGAATGAAATAGAATGGATCGTACAAAGGAATAAGAATGGATCGTACGTACGAAGGAATTAGAATGGATCGTACGAATGAATTAGAATGGATCGTACGAATTAATTAGAATGGATCATGCGAATGAATTAGAATGGACCGTGCGAATGAATTAGAATGGATCGTGCGAATGAATTAGAATGGATCGTGCGAATGAATTAGAATGGATCGTATGAATGAATTAGAATGGATCGTACGAAGGAATTAGAATGGATTGGATACATTCGTGCGAATTAATTACAATGGATCGTGCGAATGAATTAGAATGGATCGTAAGAATGAATTAGAACGGATCGTACGAATGAATTAGAATGGATAGTATGAATGAATTAGAATGGATCGTGCGAATGAATTAGAATGGATCGTACGAATGAAATAGAATGGATCGTACGAATGAATTAGAAGGGATCGTACGAATGAATTAGAATGGATACATTCGTGCGAATAAATTAGAATGGATCATACGAATGAATTAGAATGGATCATGCCAATGAATTAGAATAGATTGTGCGTTTCTAATTCATTCGCACGAATGTAACCATTTTAATTCATTCGTACGATCCATTCTAATTCATTCACACAATCCATTCTAATTCATTCATACGATACATTCTAATTATTGAATTAGAATGGATCGTACGAATAAATTAGAATGGATCGTACGAATGAATTAGAATGGATCGTACAAAGGAATTAGAATGGATCATACGAATGAAATATAATGGGTTGTACAAAGGAATTAGAATGGATCGTACGAAGGAATTAGAATGGATCGTACGAAGGAATTAGAATGGATACATTCGTGCGAATGAATTAGAATGGATCGTGCGAGTGAATTAGAATGGATCGTACGTACGAAGGAATTAGAATGGATCGTACGAAGGAATTAGAATGGATCGTACGAATGAATTAGAATAGATTGTGTGAATGAATTAGAATGGATCGTATGCGAATGAATTAGAATGGATCGTATGAATGAATTAGAATGGATACATTCGTGCGAATGAATTAGAATGGATCATACGAATGAGTAAGAATGGATCGTACGAATGAAATAGAATGGATTGTACGAATGAATTAGAATGGATCGTACGAATGAATTAGATACGATCCATTCTTACTCATTCGTATGATCCATTCTAATTCATTCGCACGAATGTATCCATTCTAATTCATTCATACGATCCATTCTAATTCATTCATATGATCCATTCTAATTCATTCATACAATCCATTCTAATTCATTCATACAATCCATTCTAACTCTTTCACATTATCCATTCTAATTCATTCGTACGATCCATTCTAATTCATTCGTACAATCCATTCTAATTCATTCGCACGAATATATCCATTCTAATTCATTTGTACGATCCATTCTAATTCATTCGTACAATCCATTTTATTTCATTCGTATGATCCATTCTTACTCATTCATATGACCCATTCTAATTCATTCGCACGAATGTATCCATTCTAATGCATTCGTACGATCCATTCTAATTCATTCGTACGATCCATTCTAATTCATTCGTACAATCGATTCTATTTTATTCGTACGATCTATTCTTACTCATTCGTATGATCCATTCTAATTCATTCACACGAATGTATCCATTCTAATTCATTCGTACGAACCATTCTAATTCATTCATACGATCCATTCTAATTCATTCATACGATCTATTCTAATTCATTCGTACGATCCATTCTAATTCATTCGCACGAATGTATCCATTCTAATTCACTCGTACGATCCATTCTAATTCATTCGTACAATCCATTCTATTTCATTCGTACGATCCATTCTTACCCATTCGTATGATCCATTCTAATTCATTCGTACGATCCATTCTAATTCATTCATACGATCCATTCTAATTCATTCATACAATGCATTCTAATTCTTTCACACGATCCATTCTAATTCATTCGTACGATCCATTCTAATTCATTCGTACAATCAATTCTATTTTATTCGTACGATCCATTCTTACTCATTCATATGATCCATTCTAATTCATTCGCACGAATGTATCCATTCTAATTCATTCGTACGATCCATTCTAATTCATTCGTACGATCCATTCTAATTCATTCATACGATCCATTCTAATTCATTCATACAATCCATTCTAATTCTTTCACACGATCCATTCTAATTCATTCGTACTATCCATTCTAATTCATTTGTACAATCCATTCTATTTCATTCGTACGATCTATTCTTACTCATTCGTACGATCCATTCTAATTCATTCACACGAATGTATCCATTCTAATTCATTCGTACGATCCATTCTAATTCATTCGTACAATCCATTTTATTTCATTCGTACGATCCATTATAATTCAATGGATTCATTCGTGCAAATGAATTAGAATGGATTGTATGAATGAATTAGATTGGATCATATAAATGAATTAGATTGGATCGTGCAAATAAATTAGAATGGATCGTACGAATGAATTAGAATGGATCGTACGAATGAATTAGAATAGATCGTATGACGTGTGAAAGAATTAGAATGGATTGTATGAATGAATTAGAATGGATTGTATGAATGAATTAAAATGGATACATTCGTGCGAATGAATTAGAATGGATCGTACGAATGAGTAAGAATGGATCGTACGAATGAAATAGAATGGATTGTACGAATGAATTAGAATGGATCATACGAATAAATTAGAATTCATTCGCACGATCCATTCTAATCATTCATACGATCCATTCTAATTCATTCGTACGATCCATTCTAATTCATTCGCACGATCCATTCTAATTCATTCATACAATCCATTCTAATTCGTTCACACGATCTATTCTAATTCATTCGTACGATCCATTCTAATTCATTCGTACAATCCATTCTATTTCATTCGTATGATCCATTCTTACTCATTCGTACGATCCATTGTAATTCATTCGCATGAATGTATCCATTCTAATTCATTCGTACGATCCATTCTAATTCATTCGTACGATCCATTCTAATTCATTCGTACGATCCATTCTAATTCATTCGTACGACCCATTCTAATTCATTAATACGATCCAATCTAATTCATTCGTACGATCCATTCTAATTCATTCGCACGAATGTATCCATTCTAATTCATTCGCACAATCGATTCTAATTCATTCGTACGATCCATTCTAATTCATTCATACGATCCATTCTAATTCATTCATACGATCTATTCTAATTCTTTCGCACGAATGTATCTATTCTAATTCATTCGCACGAATGTATCCATTCTAATTCATTCGCACGAATGTATCCATTCTAATTCATTCGTACGATCCATTCTAATTCATTCGCCTTCGTATGATCCATTCTAATTCATTCCCATGAATGTGTCCATTCTAATTGATACGTACGATCCATTCTATTTAATTCGTACGATCCATTCTAATTCATTCGCACAAATGTATCCATTCTAATTCATTCATATGATCCATTCTAATTCATTCGTACGATCCATTCTAATTCATTCATACGATCCATTCTAATTCATTCATACAATCAATTCTAATTCTTTCACACGATCCATTCTAATTCATTCGTACGATCCATTCTAATTCATAATTCATTCGCACGAATGTATCCATTCTAATTCATTCGTACGATCCATTCTAATTCATTCGTACGATCCATTCTAATTCATTCGCACAATCTATTCTAATTCATTCGCACGATCCATTCTAATTCATTCGTATGATCCATTCTAATTCATTCGCACAATCTATTCTAATTCATTCGCATGAATGTATCCATTCTAATTCATTCGTACGATCCATTCTAATTCATTCATATGATCCATTCTAATTCATTCATACAATCTATTCTAATTCTTTCACACGATCCATTCTAATTCATTCGTATGATCCATTCTAATTCATTCGTACATTCCATTCTATTTCATTCGTACGATCCATTCTTACTCATTCGTATGATCCATTCTTACTCATTCGTACGATCCATTCTAATTCATTCATACGATCCATTCTAATTCATTCATACAATCCATTCTAATTCTTTCACACGATCCATTCTAATTCATCCGTACGATCCATTCTAATTCATTTGTACAATCCATTCAATTTCATTCGTACGATCCATTCTTACTCATTCGTACGATCCATTCTAATTCATTCGTACGATCCATTCTAATTCATTCGTATAATCCATTCTATTTCATTCGCACGATCCATTATAATTCAATGGATTCATTAGTGCGAATGAATTAGAATGGATTGTATGAATGAATTAGATTGGATCGTATAAATGAATTAGAATGGATCAAGCAAATGAATTAGAATGGATCGTACGAAGGAATTAGAATGGATCGTACGAACGAATTAGAATGGATCGTATGACGTGTAAAAGAATTAGAGTGGATTGTATGAATGAATTAGAATGGATTGTACGAATGAATTAGAATGGATACATTCGTGCGAATGAATTAGAATGGATCGTACGAATGAGTAAGAATGGATCGTACGAATGAAATAGAATGGATTGTACGAATGAATTAGAATGGATCATACGAATGAATTAGAATTCATTTGCATGATCCATTCTAATTCATTCATACGATCCATTCTAATTCATTCGTACGATCCATTCTAATTCATTCGCACGATCCATTCTAATTCATTCATACGATCCATTCTAATTCATTTATACAATCCGTTCTAATTCTTTCACACGATCCATTCTAATTCATTCGTACGATCCATTCTAATTCATTCGTACAATCCATTCTATTTCATTCGTACGATCCATTCTTACTCATTGGTACGATCCATTCTAATTCATTCGCACGAATGTATCCATTCTAATTCATTCGTACGATCCATTCTAATTCATTCGTACGATCCATTCTAATTCATTCGTACGACCCATTCTAATTCATTAATACGATCCAATCTAATTCATTCATACGATCCATTCTAATTCATTCGCACGAATGTATACATTCTAATTCATAAGCACGAATGTATCCATTCTAATTCATTCGCACAATTTATTCTAATTCATTCGTACGATCCATTCTAATTCATTCATACGATCTATTTTAATTCTTTCGCACGAATGTATCCATTCTAATTCATTCGCACGAATGTATCCATTCTAATTCATTCGTACGATCCATTCTAATTCATTCGCCTTCGTACGATCCATTCTAATTCATTCCCATGAATGTATCCATTCTAATTGATACGTACGATCCATTCTATTTCATTCGTACGATCCATTCTTACTCAATCGTACGATCCATTCTAATTCATTCGCACGAATGTATCTATTCTAATTCATTCGTACGATCCATTCTAATTCATTCGTACGATCCATTCTAATTCATTCATACAATCCATTCTAATTAATTCACACGATCCATTCTAATTCATTCGTACGATCCATTCTAATTCATAATTCATTTGCACGAATGTATCCATTCTAATTCATTCGTACAATCCATTCTAATTCATTCGTACGATCCATTCTAATTCATTCGCACAATCTATTCTAATTCATTCGCACGATCCATTCTAATTCATTCATATGATCCATTCTAATTCATTCGCACAATCTATTCTAATTCATTCGCACGGACCATTCTAATTAATTCGTACGATCGTGCTAGTGAATTAGAATAGATTGTGCGAATGAATTAGAATGGATCGTACGAATGAATTAGAATGGATCGTACGAATGAATTAGAATGGATACATTCGTGCGAATGAATTAGAATGGATCGTATGAATGAATTAGATTGGATCGTATTAATAAATTAGAATGGGTCGTACGAATGAATTAGAATGGATCGTACGAATGAATTAGAATAGATCGTGTGAAAGAATTAGAATGGATTGTATGAATGAATTAGAATGGATCGTATGAATGAATTAGAATGGATCGTACGAATGAATTAGATTGGATCGTACGAATGAATTAGAATGGATCGTACGAATGAATTAGAATGGATCGTACGAATGAGTAAGAATGGATCGTACGAATGAAATAGAATGGATTGTACGAATGAATTAGAATGGATCGTGCGAATGAATTAGAATGGATCGTATGAATGAATTAGAATAGATTGTGCGAATGAATTAGAATGGATCGTGCTAATGAATTAGAATTGATCATACGAATGAGTAAGAATGGATCGTGCGAAAGAATTAGAATGGATTGTACGAATGAATTAGAATGGATCGTCTAATTCATTCGTACGATCCATTCTAATTCATTCATACAATCCATTCTAATTCTTTCACACGATCCATTCTAATTCATTCGTACGATCCATTCTAATTCATTCGTACGACCCATTCTAATTCATTAATACGATCCAATCTAATTCATTCATACGATCCATTCTAATTCATTCGCACGATCCATTCTAATTCATTCATACGATCTATTCTAATTCATTCGTACGATCCATTCTTATTCATTCCCATGAATGTATCCATTCTAATTCATACGTACGATCCATTCTAATTCATTTATACGATCCAATCTAATTCGTTCGCACGATCCATTCTAATTCATTCGTATGATCCATTCTAATTCATTCATATGATCCATTCTATTTCATTCGTACGATTCATTCGTATGATCCATTCTAATTCATTCGTACGATCGCACGAATGTATCCATAATGGATCATACGAATGAGTAAGAATGGATCGTACGAATGAATTAGAATGGATATATTCGTGCAAATGAATTAGAATGGATCGTATGAATGAATTAGAAAGGATCGTACTTTCTAATTCATTCATACAATCCATTCTAATTCATTCGCACGAATTTATCCATTCTAATTCATTCGTACGATCCATTCTAATTCATTCGTACGATCCATTCTATTTCATTCGTACGATCCATTCTTACTTATTCGTATGATCCAGTCTAATTCATTCGCACGAATCATTATAATTCATTGATACGATCCATTTATTCTAATTTATTCATACGTTCCATTCTAATTCATTAGCACGATCCATGCTAATTCATTTGTATGATCCATTCTATTTCATTCGTACGATCCATTATTACGATCCATTCTAATTCATTCGCACGAATGTATCCATTCCAATTCATTCGTACGATCCATTCTAATTCATTCGTACGATCCATTCTAACTCATTCGTACAATCCATTCTATTTCATTCGTACGATCCATTCTTGCTCATTCGTATGATCCATTCTAATTCATTCGCACGAATGTATCCATTCTAATTCATTCGTACGATCCATTCTAATTCATTCGTACGATCCATTCTAATTCATTCATACGATCCATTCTAATTCATTCATACAATCCTTTCTAATTCTTTCACACGATCCATTTGAATTCATTCGCACGATCCATTCTAATTCATTCATACGTTCCATTCTAATTCATTCATACAATCCGTTCTAATTCATTCATACGATCTATTCTAATTCATTCGTATGATCTATTCTAATTCATTCGTACAATCCATTCTATTTCATTCGTACGATCCATTCTTACTCATTCGTATGATCCATTCTAATTCATTCGCACGAATGTATCCATTCTAATTCATTCGTACGATCCATTCTAATTCATTCATACAATCTCTAATTCATTTGCATGAATATATCCATTCTAATTCATTCGTACGATCCATTCTTACTCATTCGTTTGATCCATTATGGATACATTCGTGCAAATGAATTAGAATGGATCATACGAATGAGTAAGAATGGATCGTACGAATGAAATAGATTGGATTGTACAAATGAATTAGAACGGATCGTACGAATGAATTAGAATGGATCGTACGAATGAATTAGAATGGATACATTCGTGCGAATAAATTAGAATGGATCATACGAATGAGTAAGAATGGATCGTACGAATGAAATAGAATGGATTGTACGAATGAATTAGAATGAATCGTAGGAATGAATTAGAATAGATTGTATGAATGAATTAGAATGGATACATTCGTGCGAATGAATTAGAATGGATCGTACGAATAAATTTGAATAGATCATACGAATGAATTAGAATGGATCGTACGAATGAATTAGAATAGATTGTGCGAATGAATTAGAATGGATCGTACGAATGAGTAAGAATGGATCGTACGAATGAAATAGAATGGATTGTACGAATGAATTAGAATTGATCGTACGAATGAATTAGAATGGATCGTACGAATAAATTAGAATGGATATATTTGTACGAATGAATTAGAATGGATCGTACGAATGAGTAAAAATGGATCGTACGAATGAAATAGAATGGATTGTACGAATGAATTAGAATGGATTCATTCATGCGAATGAATTAGAATGGATGGTGTGAATGAATTAGAATGGATCATACGAATGAATTAGAATAGATTGTGCGAATGAATTAGAATGGATAGTACGCACGAATGTATCCATTCTAATTCATTCACACTAATGTATCCATTCTAATTCATTCGTACGATCCATTCTAATTCATTCGCACAATCTATTCTAATTCATTCGCACGATCCATTCTAATTCATTTGTACGATCCATTCTAATTCATTCTCATAATCTATTCTAATTCATTTGCACGAACCATTCTAAATAATTCGTACGATCGTTCTAGTGAATTAGAATGGATCGTACGAATGAATTAGAATAGATCGTACGAATGAATAAGAATGGATCATACGAATGAATTAGAATAGACTGTGCGAATGAATTAGAATGGATCGTACGAATGAATTAGAATAGATACATTCGTGCGAATGAATTTGAATGGATCGTACGAATGAGTAAGAATGGATCGTACGAATGAAATAGAATGAATTGTACGAATGAGTAAGAATGGATCGTACGAATGAAATAGAATGGATTGTACGAATGAATTAGAATGGATTCATTCGTGTGAATGAATTAGAATGGATCGCACGAATGAATTAGAATGGATCGTATGAATGAATTAGAATGGATCGTATGAATGAATTAGAATAGATATATTCGTATGAATGAATTAGAATGGATCGTGCGAATGAATTAGAATGGATCGTATGAATGAATTAGAATAGATCGTACGAATGAATAAGAATGGATCGTACGAATGAATTAGAATGGATACATTCGTGAGAATGAATTAGAATGGATCATATGAATGAATTAGATTGGATCGTATTAATGAATTAGAATAGGTCGTACAAATGAATTAGAATGGATCGTGCTAATGAGCAAGAATGGATCGTGCGAATGAAATAGAATGGATTGTATGAATGAATTAGAATGGATCGTACGAATAAATTAGAATGGATACATTCGTGTGAATGAATTAGAATGGATCGTACTAGTGAATTCGAATGGATCGTAGGAATGAATTAGAATAGATTGTGCGAATGAATTAGAATGGATCATACGTAATGAATTAGAATGGAACGTACGAATGAATTAGAATAGATTGTGCGAATGAATTAGAATGGATCGTACGAATGAATTAGAATGGATAAATTCATGCGAATGAATTAGAATGGATTGTATGAATGAATTAGAATGGATCGTACGAATCAATTAGAATGGATCTTACGAATGAATTAGAATGGATACATTCGTGCGAATGAATTAGAATGGATCATACGAATGAGTAAGAATGGATCGTACGAATGAAATAGAATGGATTGTACGAATGAATTAGAATGGATCATGCGAATGAATTAGAATGGATCGTACGAATGAATTAGAATGGATCATACGAAGGAATTAGAATGGATCGGATACATTCGTGCGAATGAATTAGAATGGATTGTGCGAATGAATTAGAATGGATCGTACGAATGAATTAGAATGGATCGTACGAAGGAATTAGAATGGATCGTGCGAATGAATTAGAATGGATCGTACGAATGAATTAGAATGGATCGTACGAATGAATTAGAATGTATCGGATACATTCGTGCGAATGAATTAGAATGGATCGTGCGAATGAATTAGAATGGATCATAGGAATGAGTTAGAATGGATCGTACGAAGGAATTAGTATGGATCGGATACATTCGTGTGAATGAATTAGAATGGATCGTGCAAATGAATTAGAATGTATCGTACGAATGAATTAGAATGGATTGTACGAAGGAATTAGAATGGATCGTATACATTCGTGCGAATGAATTAGAATGGATCGTGCGAATGAATTAGAATGGATCGTACGAATGAATTAGAATGGATAATACGAAGGAATTAGAATGGATCGGATACATTCATGCGAATGAATTAGAATGGATCATGCGAATGAATTAGAATGGATTGTACGAATGAATTAGAATGGATCGTATGAATGAATTAGAATGGATCGTATCAATGAATTAGATTGGATACATTCGTGCGAATGAATTAGAATGGATCATACGATTGAGTAAGAATGGATCGTATGAATGAAATAGAATGGATACATTCGTGCTAATGAATTAGAATGGATTGTACGAATGAATTAGATTGGATCGTATGAATGAATTAGAATGGATCGTACGAATGAATTAGAATAGATCGTGTGAAAGAATTAGAATGGATTGTATGAATGAATTAGAATGGATCGTATGAATGAATTAGAATGGATCGTGCGAATGAATTAGAATGGATTGTACGAATGAATTATAATGGATCGTATGAATGAATTAGAATGGATCGTATGAATGAATTAGATTGGATACATTTGTGCGAATTAATTAGAATGGATCATACTATTATGTAAGAATGGATCGCACGAATGAAATAGAATGGATACATTCGTGCGAATGAATTAGAATGGATCATACGAATGAATTAGATTGGATCATATGAATGAATTAGAATGGATCGTACGAATGAATTAGAATGGATCGTACGAATGAATTAGAATAGATTGTACGAATGAATTAGAATGGATCGTGTGAAAGAATTAAAATGGATTGTATGAATGAATTAGAATGGATCGTATGAATGAATTAGAATGGACCATGCGAATGAATTAGAATGGATTGTACGAATGAATTTGAATGGATCGTATGAATGAAATAGAATAGATCGTATAAATGAATTAGTTTGGATACATTCGTGTGAATGAATTAGAATGGATCATACGATTGAGTAAGAATGGATCATACGAATGAAATAGAATGGATATATTCGTGCGATTGAATTAGAATGCATCGTTCGAATGAATTAGATTGGATCGTATGAATGAATTAGAATGGATCGTACGAATGAATTAGAATGGATCGTATGAATGAATTAGAATGGATCGTGTGAAAGAATTAGAATGGATTGTATGAATGAATTAGAATGGATCGTATGAATGAATTAGAATGGATCGTGCGAATGAATTAGAATGGATCGTATGAATGAATTAGAATGGATCATATGAATGAATTTAATTGGATACATTCGTGTGAATGAATTAGAATGGATCGTATGATTTAGTAAGAATGGATCGTACGAATGAAATAGAATGGATACATTCGTGCGAATGAATTAGAATAGATCGTACGAATGAATTAGATTGGATCGTATGAATGAAATAGAATGAATCGTACGAATGAATTAGAATGGATCGTACGAATGAATTAGAATAGATTGTACGAATGAATTAGAATGGATCGTGTCTAAGAATTAGAATAGATTGTATGAATGAATTAGAATGGATCGTATGAATGAATTAGAATGGATCATGCGAATGAATTAGAATAGATTGTGCGAATGAATTAGAATGGATCGTATGAATGAATTAGAATAGATCGTATGAATGAATTAGAATGGATCATACGATTGAGTAAGAATGGATCGTTCGAATGAAATAGAATGGATACATTCGTGCGAATGAATTAGAATGGATCGTACGAATGAATTAGATTGGATCGTATGAATGAATTAGAATGGATCGTACGAATGAATTAGAATGGATCGTACGAATGAATTAGAATAGATTGTACGAATGAATTAGAATGGATCGTGTGAAAGAATTAGAATGGATTGTATGAATGAATTAGAATGGATCATATGAATGAATTAGAATGTATACATTCGTGCGTACGAATGAATTAGAATGGATCGTGCAAATGAATTATACTATCCATTCTAATTCATTCATACGATCCATTCTAATTCATTCGCACGATCCATTCTAATTCTTTCACACGATCCATTCTAATTCATTCGTACGATCCATTCTAATTCATTCGTACAATCCATTCTATTTCATTCGTACGATCCATTCTTACTCATATTTATGATCCATCCTAATTCATTCGCACGAATGTATCCATTCTAATTCATTCGTACGATCCATTCTAATTCATTCGTACGAATGAATTAGAATGGATCATACGAATGAGTAAGAATGGATCGTACGAATGAAATAGAATGGATTGTACGTATCAATTAGAATGGATATATTCGTGTGAATGAATTAGAATGGATCATGCGAATGAATTAGAATGGATCGTACGAATGAATTAGAATGGATTGTACGTATCAATTAGAATGGATCGTATGAAAGAATTAGATTGGATCGTATGAATGAATTAGAATGGATCGTGTGTCATACGAATGAATTAGAATGGATCGTAAGAATGAATTAGAGTAGATCGTACGAATGAAATAGAATGGATCGTACGAATGAATTAGAATAGATTGTGCGAATGTATTAGAATGGATCGTATGAATGAATTAGATTGGATCGTATGAATAAATTATAATGAATCGTGTGAATGAATTAGAATGGATCGTGCGAATAAATACATTCTAATTCTTTTGCACGAATATATCCATTCTAATTCATTCGTACGAATAGATTGTATGAATGACATCGTACGAATGAGTAAGAATGGATCGTACGAATGAAATAGAATGGATTGTATGAATGAATTAGAATGGATCATACGAATGAATTAGAATGGATCGTACGAATGAATTAGAATAGATACATTCATGCGAATGAATTAGAATGGATCATACGAATAAGTAAGAATGGATCGTACGAATGAAATAGAATGGATTGTACGAATGAATTAGAATAGATCGTAGGAATGAATTAGAATAGATTGTATGAATGAATTAGAATGGATACATTCGTGCGAATGAATTAGAATAGATTGTGCGAATGAATTAGAATGGATCATACGAATGAATTAGAACGGATCGTGCGAATGAATTAGAATAGATTGTGCGAATGAATTAGAATGGATCGTACGAATGAATTAGAATGGATACATTCGTGCGAATGAATTTGAATGGATACATTTGTGCGAATGAATTTATTAGAATGGATCATACGAATGAATTAGAATGGATCGTACGAATGAATTAGAATGGATCGTAATCTAATTCATTCGATCCATTCTAATTCATTCATACAATCCATTCTAATTCATTCGTACGATCTATTCTAATTCATTCGTATAATCCATTCTATTTCATTCGTACGATCCATTCTTACTCATTCGTATGATCCATTCTAATTCATTCGCATGAATGTATTCATTCTAATTCATTCGTACGTTCCATTCTAATTCATTCGTACGATCCATTCTAATTCATTCGTACGATCCATTCTAATTCATTCGTACAATCTATTCTATTTCATTCATACGATCCATTCTTACTCATTCGTACGATCCATTCTAATTCATTCGCACGAATGTATCCATTCTAATTCATTTGCACGATCCATTCTAATTCATTCGTACGATCCATTCTAATTCATTCGTACAATCCATTCTATTTTATTCGTACGATCCATTCAAATTCATTCGTACAATCCATTCTATTTCATTCGTATGATCCATTCTTACTCATTCGTATGATCCATTCTAATTCATTCGCACGAATGTATCCATTCTAATTCATTCGTACGATCCATTCTAATTCATTCGTACGATCCATTCTAATTCATTCATACAATCCATTCTAATTAATTCATAAGATCCATTCTAATTCATTCGCACGAATGTATCCATTCTAATTCACTCGTACGATCCATTCTAATTCATTCGTACGATCCATTCTAATTTATTCGCACGATCCATTCTAATTCAATAATATGATCCATTCTAATTCATTCGTACGATGCACGATCCAATCTAATTCATTCATACGATCCAATCTAATTCATTCATACGATCCATTCTAATTCATTCGTATGTCTCCATTCTAATTTATTCATACGATCCATTCTAATTCATTCGTACAATCCATTCTATTTCATTCGTACGATCCATTCTAATTAATTCGTACGATCCATTCTAATTCATTCGTACGATCCATTCTAATTCATTCGCACGAATGTATCCATTCTAATTCATTCGTACGATCCATTCTATTTTATTCGTACGATCCATTCTTACTCATTCGTACGATCCATTCTATTTCATTCGCACGATCCATTCTAATTCATTCGCACGAATGTATCCATTCTAATTCATTCATACGATCCATTCTAATTCATTCATACAATACATTCTAATTCTTTCACACGATCCATTCTAATTCATTCGTACGATCCATTCTAATTCATTCGTACAATCCATTCTATTTAATTCGTACGATCCATTCTAATTCATTCGTACGATCCATTCTAATTCATTCGCACGAATGTATCCACGATCCAATCCAATTCATTCATACGATCTATTTAATTCGTACGATCCACTCTAATTCATTCTAATTCATTCATACAATCCATTCTAATTCTTACTCATTCATACGATGTTCCATTCGAATGAATTATAATAGATTATACGAATGAATTAGAAAGGATCGTGTGAAAGAATTAGAATGGATTGTATGAATGAATTAGAATGGATCGTGCTAATGAATTAGAATGGATCGTACGAATGAATTAGAATAGATCGTGCGAATGAATTAGAATGGATCGTATGAATGAATTAGAAGGGATTGTATGAATGAATTAGAATGGATATATTCGTGCAAATGAATTAGAATGGATCATACGAATGAGTAAGAATGGATTGTATGAATGAATTAGAATGGATCGTATGAATGAATTAGAATGGATCGTGCGAATGAATTCGAATTGATCGTGCGAATGAAATAGAATGGATACAAATGAATTAGAATGGATCATACGAAGGCATTAGAATGGATCGTATGAGTGAATTCGAATGGATCGTGCGAATAAATTAGAATGGATTGTACGAATGAATTAGAATGGATCGTGCTAATGAGTAAGAATGAATAAGAATGGATCATGCGAATGAATTAGAATGGATCGTACGAATCATTCTTATGAATTAGAATGGATACATTCGTGCAAATGAATTAGAATAGATCGTACGAATGAATTAGAATGGATCGTACGAATGAGTAAGAATGGATCGTACGAATGAAATATAATGAATTGTACAAAAGAATTAGAATGGATCGTAGAATGAATTAGAATGGATCGTGTGAAAGAATTAGAATGGATGGTATGAATGAATTAGAATGGATCGTATGAATGAATTAGAATGGATCGTACGAATGAATTAGAATGGATTGTACGAATGAATTAGAATGGATCGTACGAATGAATTAGAATGGATACATTCGTGTGAATGAATTAGAATGGATCATACAAATGAATTAGAATGGATCGTGCGTCGTACGAATGAAATAGAATGGATTGTACGAATGAATTAGAATGGATCATACGAATGAAATAGAATGGATCGTAATCTAATTCATTCGTACGATCCATTCTAATTCATTCATACGATCCATTCTAATTCATTCATACGATCCATTCTAATTCATTCATACGATCCATTCTAATTCTTTCACACGATCTATTCTAATTCTTTCACACGATCCATTCTAATTCATTCGTATGATCTATTCTAATTCATTCGTACAATCCATTCTATTTCATTCGTACGATCCATTCTTACTCATTCGTACGATCCATTCTAATTCATTCGTACGATCTATTCTAATTCATTTGCACGAATGTATCCATTCTAATTCATTCGTCCGATCCATTCTAATTCATTCTAATTCATTCGTATGATCCATTCTAATTCATTCATACGATCCATTCTTACTCATTCGTATGATCCATTCTAATTCATTCATACGATCCATTCTAATTCATTCATATGATCTATTCTAATTCTTTCGCACGAATGTATCCATTCTAATTCATTCGTACAATTCATTCTATTTCATTCGTACGATCCATTCTTACTCATTCGTACGATCCATTCTAATTCATTCGTACGATCCATTCTAATTCATTCGCCCAATCCATTCTAATTCATTCGCACGATCAATTCTAATTCATTCATACGATCCATTCTAATTCATTCGTACGATCCTTTCTTACTCATTCGTATGATCCATTCTAATTCATTCGCACGAATGTATCCATTGTAATTCATTCGTATCCATTCTAATTCATTCGTACGATCCATTCTAATTCATTCGCACGATCCATTCTAATTCATTCGCATGAATGTATCCATTCTAATTCATTCGTACGATCCATTCTAATTCATTCGCACGATTCATTCGAATTCACTCATACGATCCATTCTAATGCATTCGTATGATCCATTCTAATTCATTTGTATCCATTCTATTTCATTCGCACAAGCCATTCGAATTCATTCGCACGATCCATTCTAATTCATTCATACGATCCATTCTAATTCATTCATACAATCCATTCTAATTCTTTCACATGATCCACTCTAATTCATTCGTACGATCAATTCTAATTCATTCGCACGAATGTATCCATTCTAATTCATTCGTACGATCCATTATAATTCATTCGCACGAATGTATCCATTCTAATTCATTCGCACGAATGTATCCATTCTAATTCCTTCGTACGATCCATTCTAATTCATTCGCACGAATAAATTAGAATGGATCGTACAAATGAGTAAGAATGGATCGTACGAATGAAATAAAATGGATTGTACGAATGAATTAGAATGGATCGTACGAATGAATTAGAATGGATCTAGATCGTACGAATGAAATAGAATGTATACATTCGTGCGAATGAATTAGAATGAATCGTTCGAATGAATTAGAATGGATCGTACGAATGAATTAGAATAGATCGTACGAATGAATTAGAATGGATCGTACGAATGAATTAGAATAGATCCTACGAATGAGTAAAAATGGATCGTACGAATGAAATAGAATGGATTGTACGAATGAATTAGAATGGATCGTACGAATGAATTAGAATGGATCATGTGAAAGAATTAGAATGTATTGTATGAATGAATTAGAATTGATCTTGCGAATGAATTAGAATGGATCGTACGAATGAATTAGAATGGATCGTACGAATGAATTAGAATGGATCGTGCGAATGAATTAAAATGGATCATACGAATGAATTAGAATGGATCGTACGAATGCATTAGATTGGATCGTATGAATGAATTAGAATGGATCATGCGTCGTACAAATGAATTAGAATGGATTGTACGAATGAATTAAAATGGATCGTACGAATGAATTAGAATGGATACATTCGTGCGAATGAATTAGAATGGACCGTACAATGAGTAATAATGGATCGTACGAATGAAATAGAATGGATTGTATGAATAAATTAGAATGGATCATACGAATGAATTAGAATGGATCGTACGAATGAATTAGAATGGATCGTGTGAATGAATTAGAATGGATCGTGCGAATGAATTAGAATGGATCGTGCGAATGAAATAGAATGGATCGTACGAATGAATTAGAATGGATCGTATGAAGGAATTAGAATGGATACATTCGTGCGAATGAATTAGAATGATCGTACGAATGAGTAAGAATGATTTGTACGAAGGAATTAGAATGAATCGTACGAAGGAATTAGAATGGATACATTCGTGCGAATGAATTAGAATGGATCGTACGAATGAATTAGAATGGATACATTCATGCGAATGAATTAGAATGGATCGTACGAATGAATTAGAATGGATCGTACGAATGAATTAGAATGGATCATGTGAAAGAATTAGAATGGATTGTATGAATGAATTAGAATGAATCGTATGAATGAATTAGAATGGATACATTCATTCTAATTCATTCGTACGATCCATTCTAATTCATTCGTACAATCCATTCTATTTCATTCGTACGATCCATTCTTACTCATTCGTACGATCCATTCTAATTCATTCGTACATACGATCCATTCTAATTCATTTGCATGAATACATTCGTACGATCCATTCTTACTCATTCGTATGATCCATTCTAATTCATTCGCACAAATATATCCATTGTAATTCATTCGTACGATCCATTCTAATTCATTCGGACAATCCATTCTAATTCATTCACACGATCAATTCTAATTCATTCGTACGATCCATTCTTACTCATTCGTATGACCCATTCTAATTCATTCGCACGAATGTATCCATTCTAATTCATTCGTATCCATTCTAATTCATTCGTACGATTCATTCTAATTCATTCGCACAATCAATTCTAATTCATTCATACGATCCATTCTAATTCATTCGTACGATCCATTCTAATTCATTCGCACGATCCATTCTAATTCAATAATACGATCCATTTTAATTCATTCGTAAGACGCACGATCCATTCTAATTCATTCATACGATCCAATCTAATTCATTCATACGATTCATTCTAATTTATTCGTATGTATCCATTCAAATTCATTCATACGATCCATTGAATTAGAATGGATATATTCGTGCAAATGAATTAGAATGGATCATACGAATGAGTAAGAATGGATTGTATGAATGAATTAGAATGGATCGTATGAATGAATTAGAATGGATCGTGCGAATTAATTCGAATGGATCGTGCGAATGAAATAGAATGGATACAAATAAATTAGAATGGATCATACGAATGAATTAGAATGGATCGTATGAGTGAATTCGAATGGATCGTGCGAATGAATTAGAATGGATTGTACGAATGAATTAGAATGGATCATACTAATGAGTAAGAATGGATCGTACGAATGAAATAGAATGGATTGTACGCGATCCATTCTAATTCATTCGTACGATCCATTCTAATTCATTTGTACGATCCATTCTAATTCATTCGCACCATTCTAATTCATTCGCACAATCTATTCTAATTCATTCGTACGATCAATTCTAATTCATTCGTACCATCCATTCTAATTCCTTCGTACAATCTATTCTAATTCATTCGTATGTATCCATTCTAATTCATTCATACGATCCATTGAATTAGAATAGATATATTCGTGCAAATGAATTAGAATGGATCATACGAATGAGTAAGAATGGATTGTATGAATGAATTAGAATGGATCATACGAATGAATTAGAATTGATCGTGCGAATGAATTAGAATGGATCGTACGAATGAATTAGAATGGATACATTCGTGCTAATGAAATAGAATGGATCATACGAATGAGTAAGAATGGATAGTACGAATGAAATAGAATGGATTGTAAGAATGAATTAGAATGGATCATGCTAATGAATTAGAATGGATCGTACGAATGAATTAGAATGGATCGTACGAATGAATGAGAATGGATACATTCGTGTGAATGAATTAGAATGGATCGTATGAATGAATTAGAAAGGATCGTATGAATGAATTAGAATGGATCGTACGAATGAATTAGAATAGATCGTACGAATGAATTAGAATGGATACATTCGTGCGAATGAATTAGAATGGATCATAAGAATGAGTAAGAATGGATCATACGAATGAAATAGAATGGATTGTATGAATGAATTAGAATGGATCATACGAATGAATTAGAATGGATCGTACGAATGAATTAGAATGGATCGTGTGAAAGAATTAGAATGGATTGTATGAATGAATTAGAATGGATCGTATGAATGAATTAGAATGGATCATACGAATGAATTAGAATGGATACATTCGTGCGAATGAATTAGAATGGATCGTACGAATGAGTAAGAATGGATCGTACGAATGAAATAGAATGGATTGTACGTATCAATTAGAATGGTTCATACGAATGAATTAGAATGGATCGTGTGAAAGAATTAGAATGGATTGTAGGAATGAATTAGAATGGATCGTATGAATGAATTAGAATGGATCGTACGAATGAATTAGAATGGATTGTACGAATGAATTAGAATAGATCTTACAAATGAATTAGAATGGATACATTCATGCGAATGAATTAGAATGGATCATACGAATGAATTAGAATGGATCGTGCGTCGTACGAATGAAATAGAATGGATTGTACGAATGAATTAGATTGGATCGTACGAATGAAATAGAATGGATCGTGTGAAAGAATTAGAATGGATTGCATGAATGAATTAGAATGGATTGTATGAATGAATTAGAATGGATCGTGCGAATGAATTAGAATGGATTGTACGAATGAAGTAGAATGGATCGTATGAATGATTTAGAATGGATACATTCGTGCGATTGAATTAGAAAGGAACATACGAATGAATTAGAATGGATCGTGCGTCGTACGAATGAAATAGAATGGATTGTACGAATGAATTAGAATGATCACACGAATGAAATAGAATGGATCGTAATCTAATTCAATCATACGATCCATTCTAATTCATTCGCATTAGAATGGATCGTATGAATGAATTAGATTACGATCCATTCTATTTCATTCGTACGATCCATTCTAATTCACTCGTACAATCCATTCTATTTCATTCATACGATCCATTCTTACTCATTCGTATGATCCATTCTAATTCATTCACACGAATATATCCATTCTAATTCATTCATATGATCCATTCTAATTCATTCGTACAATCCATTCTAATTCATTCGTACGATCCATTCTAATTCATTCATAGGATCCATTCTAATTCATTCATAAATCCATTCTAATTCTTTCATACGATCCATTATAATTCATTCGTATGATCCATTCTAATTCCTTCGTACGATCCATTCTATTTCATTCGTACGATCCATTCTTACTCATTCGTATGATCTATAATAATTCATTCGCACGAATGTATCCATTCTAATTCATTCATACGATCCATTCTAATTCATTCATACGATCCATTCTAATTCATTCGCACGAATGTATCCATTCTAATTCATTCGTACGATCCATTCTAATTCATTCGCACAATCTATTCTAATTCATTCGTACGATCCATTCTAATTCATTCATATGATCAATTCTAATTCTTTCGCACGAATGTATCCATTCTAATTTATTCGTACGATCCATTCTAATTCCTTCGTACGATCCATTCTAATTCCTTCGTACGATCTATTCTAATTCAATCGTACGATCTATTCTAATTCATTCGTACGATCCATTCTAATTCATTCACACGAATGTATCCATTCTAATTCATTCATACAATCTATTCTAATTCATTCGTACGATCCATTCTAATTCATTCGTACAATCCATTCTATTTCATTCGTACGATCCATTCTTACTCATTCGTATGATCCATTCAAATTCATTCACACGAATGTATCCATTCTAATTCATGCGCACGAATGTATCCATTCTAATTCATTCGTACGATCCATTCTAATTCATTCGTACGATCAATTCTAATTCATTCGTACAATCGATTCTAATTCATTCATACGATCCATTCTAATTCATTCATATGATCTATTCTAATTCTTTCGCACGAATGTATCCATTCTAATTCATTCGTACGATCCATTCTAATTCCTTCGTACGATCCATTCTAATTCATTCGTACGATCCATTCTAATTCATTCGTACGAATGAATTAGAATGGATATATTCGTGCGAATGAATTA
Organism: Chamaelirium japonicum; assembly: GCA_947650365.1. Lineage (NCBI taxonomy): Eukaryota > Viridiplantae > Streptophyta > Magnoliopsida > Liliales > Melanthiaceae > Chamaelirium > Chamaelirium japonicum. Next base: position 426,366 of record CANTAL010000131.1, on the reverse strand, counting down.
GAATGGATCGTACGAATGAGTAAGAATGGATCGTTCGAATGAATTAGAATGGATCGTACGAATGAATTAGAATGGATACATTCGTGCGAATGAATTTGAATGGATCATACGAATGAGTAAGAATGGATCGTACGAATGAAATAGAATGGATTGTACGAATGAATTAGAATGGATCGTACGAATGAATTAGAATAGATTGTATGAATGAATTAGAATGGATACATTCGTGCGAATGAATTAGAATGGATCGTATGAATGAATTAGAATAGATCGTACGAATGAATTAGAATGGATCATATGAATGAATTAGAATAGATTATGCGAAGGAATTAGAATGGATCGTGCGAATGAATTAGAATGGATCATACGAATGAGTAAGAATGGATCGTATGAATGAATTCGAATGGATCGTCCGAATGTATTAGAATGGATCGTGCGAATGAATTAGAATGGATCGTACAAATGATTCGTATGAAGGAATTATAATGGATCGTACGAAGGAATTAGAATGGATTGTACGAAGGAATTAGAATGGATATACGAATGAAATATAATGGGTCGTACAAAGGAATTAGAATGGATCGTACAAAGGAATTGGAATGGATCGTACGAAGGAATTAGAATGGATCGTACGACTGAATTAGAACGGATACATTCGTGCGAAAGAATTAGAATAGATCTTATGAATGAATTAGAATGGATCGTATGAATGAATTAGAATGGATATATTCGTGCAAATGAATTTGAATGGATCATACGAATGAGTAAGAATGGAATGTATGAATGAATTAGAATGGATCGTATGAATGAATTAGAATGGATCGTGCGAATGAATTCGAATGGATAGTGCGAATGAAATAGAATGGATCATACGAATGAATTAGAATGGATCATATGATTGAATTCGAATGGATCGTGCGAATGATTTAGAATGGATCGTACGAATGAATTAGAATGAATTAGAATGGATCGTATGAATGAATTAGAATGGATACATTCGTGCAAATGAAATAGAATAGATCGTACGAATGAATTAGAATGGATCGTACGAATGAGTAAGAATGGATCGTACGAATGAAATAGAATGGATTGTACGAATGAATTAGAATGGATCGTCCGAATAAATTAGAATGGATCGTGTGAATGAATTTGAATGGACTGTATGAATGAATTAGAATGGATCGTATGAATGAATTAGAATGGATCGTACGAATGAATTAGAATGGATCGTACGAATGAATTAGAATGGATACATTCGCTCGAATGAATTATAATGGATCATACGAATGAGTAAGAATGGATCGTACGAATGAAATAGAATGGATTGTACGAATGAATTAGAATGGATCGTAAGAATGAAATAGAATGGATCGTAATCTAATTCATTCATACGATCCATTCTAATGCGAATGAATTAGAATGGAACGTATGAATGAATTAGATTACGATCCATTCTATTTCATTCACACGATCCATTCTAATTCATTCGTACAATCCATTCTATTTCATTCGTATGATCCATTCTTACTCATTCGTATGATCCATTCTAATTCATTCGCACGAATGTATCCATTCTAATTCATTCGTACGATCCATTCTAATTCATTCGTACGATCCATTCTAATTCATTCATACGATCCATTCTAATTCATTCATACGATCCATTCTAATTCTTTCACACGATCAATTCTAATTCATTCGTACGATCTATTCTAATTCATTCGTACAATCCATTCTATTTCATTCGTACGATCCATTCTTACTCATTCGTACGATCCATTCTAATTCATTCGTACAATCTATTCTAATTCATTCGCACGAATGTATCCATTCTAATTCATTTGTACGATCCAATCTAATTCATTCATCCGATCCATTCTAATTCATTCATACAATCCATTCTAATTCATTCATACGATCCATTCTAATTCATTCGTACGATCTATTCTAATTCATTCGTACACATGCGAATGAATTAGAATGGATCATACGAATGAGTAAGAATGGATCGTACGAAGAAATTAGAATGGATCGTACGAATGAATTAGAATGGATACATTCGTGCGAATGAATTAGAATGGATCGTGCGAATGAATTAGAATGGATCGAATTAGAATGGATATATTCGTGCGAATGAATTAGAATGGATCGTGCGAATGAATTAGAATGGATCGTACGAATGAATTATAATGAATTAGAATGGATCGTACGAATGAATTAGAATGGATACATTCGTGCAAATGAATTAAAATAGATCGTACGAATGAATTAGAATGGATTGTACGAATGAGTAAGAATGGATCGTACGAATGAAATAGAATGGATTGTACGAATGAATTAGAATGGATCGTACGAAAGAATTAGAATGGATCGTGTGAAAGAATTAGAATGGATTGTATGAATGAATTAGAATGGATCGTATGAATGAATTAGAATGTATCGTACGAATGAATTAGAATGGATTGTACGAATGAATTAGAATGGATCGTACGAATGAATTAAAATGGATACATTCGTGCTAATGAATTAGAATGGATCATACGAATGAGTAAGAATGGATCGTACGAATGAAATAGAATAGATTGTACGAATGAATTAGAATGGATCGTACGAATGAAATAGAATGGATCGTAATCTAATTCATTCTCTAATTTCCATTCTAATTCATTCATACGATCCATTCTAATTCATTTGCACGAATGTATCCATTCTAATTCATTCGTACGATCCATTCTAATTCATTCACATGATCCATTCTAATTCATTCATACGATCCATTCTAATTCATTCATACAATCCATTCTAATTCATTATTTAGAATGGATCGTACGAATGAATTAGAATTGATCGTAATGAATGAATTAGAGTAGATTGTGCGAATGAATTAAAATGGATCGTATGAATGAATTAGAATGGATAGTGCGAATGAATTAGAATGGATCGTACGAATGAATTAGAATGGATACATTCGTGCAAATGAATTAGAATTGATCGTATAAATGAATTAAAATGGAAATTAGAATGGATCGTGCGAATGAATTCGAATGGATCGTGCAAATGAAATAGAATGGATACAAATGAATTTGAATGGATCATACGAATGAATTAGAATGGATCATATGAGTGAATTCGAATGGATCTTTGCGAATGAATTAGAATGGATTGTACGAATGAATTAGAATGGATCGTCCTAATGAATAAGGATGGATCGTACGAATGAAATAGAATGGATCGTATGAATTAGAATGTATCGTACGAAGGAATTAGAATGGATACATTCGTGCGAATGAATTAGAATGGATCGTACGAATGAGTAAGAAAGATTCGTACGAAGGAATTAGAATTGATCGTATGAAAGAATTAGAATGGATACATTCGTGCGAATGAATTAGAATGGATCGTACGATCCATTCTAATTCATTCATACAACCCATTCTAATTCTTTCACACGATCCATTCTAATTCATTCGTGCGATCCATTCTAATTCCTTCGTACGATCCATTCTCATTCATACGATGCATTCTATTTCATTCATACGATCCATTCTACTTCATTCGCACGATCCATTCTAATTCATTCGTACAATCCATTCTATTTCATTCGTACGATCCATTCTAATTCATTCGCACGATCCATTCTAATTCATTCGTACGATCCATTCTAATTCATTCGCACGATCCATTCTAATTCATTATAATTCATTCGTACGATCCATTCTAATTCATTCGTACGAATATATCCATTCTAATTCATTCGTATGATCCATTCTAATTCATTCGTACGATCCATTCTAATTCATTCGTACAATCCATTCTATTTCATTCGTACGATTCATTCTTACTCATTCGTATGATCCATTCTAATTCATTCGCACGAATGTATCCATTCTAATTCATTCGTACGATCCATTCTAATTCATTTGTATGATCCATTCTAATTCATTCGCACGATCCATTCTAATTCATTCGCATGAATGAATCCATTCTAATTCATTCGTACAATCCATTCTATTTCATTCGTATCAATGAATTAGATTGTACGAAGGAATTAGATTGGATCATACGATTGAAATAGAATGGATCGTAATCTAATTCATTCATACAATCCATTCTAATTCATTCACACAATCTATTCTAATTCATTCATACAATCCATTCTAATTCATTCATACGATCTATTCTAATTCATTCGTACGATCCATTCTAATTCATTAATTAGATTGGATCGTACGAATGAATTAGAATGGATACATTCGTGCGAATGAATTAGAATGGATCGTATGAATGAATTAGATGGGATCTACGATCCATTCTAATTCATTCATACAATCCATTATATTTCATTCGTACGATCCATTCTTACTCATTCGTACGATCCACTCTAATTCATTCGCACGAATGTATCCATTCTAATTCATTCGTACGATCCATTCTAATTCATTCATACGATCCATTCTAATTCATTCACACAATCCATTCTAATTCTTTCACACGCACGAATACATTCATACGATCCATTCTTACTCATTCGTACGATCCATTCTAATTCATTCGCACGAATGTATCCATTCTAATTCATTCGTACGATCCATTCTAATTCATTCGTACGATCCATTCTTACTCATTCGTACGATCCATTCTAATTCATTCGCACGAATGTATCCATTCTAATTCATTCGTATGATCCATTCTAATTCATTCGTACAATCCATTCTATTTCATTCGTACGATCCATTCTTACTCATTCGTACGATCCATTCTAATTCATTCGCACGAATGTATCCATTATAATTCATTCGTACGATCCATTCTAATTCATTCGTACGATCCATTCTAATTAATTCATATGATCCATTCTAATTCATTCATACGATCCATTCTAATTCTTTCACACGATCCATTCTAATTCATTCGTACGATCCATTCTAATTCATTCGTACCATCCATTCTATTTCATTTGTACGATCCATTCTTACTCATTCGTACGATCCATTCTAATTCATTCGCACGAATGTATCCATTCTAATTCATTTGTACGATCCATTCTAATTCATTCGTACAATCCATTCTATTTTATTCGTACGATTCATTCTTACTCATTCGTATGATCCATTCTAATTCATTCGCACGATGAATTAGAATTGATCGTGCGAATGAATTAGAATGGATCGTATGAATGAATTTGAATGGATCATACGAAGGAATTAGAATGGATCGTACGAATGAATTAGAATAGATAGTGCGAATGAATTAGAATGGATCGTACGTAATGAATTAGAAAGGAACGTACGAATGAATTAGAATAGATTGTGCGAATGAATTAGAATGGATCGTATGAATGAGTTAGAATGGATAAATTCGTGCGAATGAATTAGAATGGATTGTACGAATGAATTAGAATGGATCGTACGAATGAATTAGAATCGATCGTACGAATGAATTAGAATGGATACATTCGTGCGAATGAATTTGAATGGATCATACGAATGAGTAAGAATGGATCGTACGAATGAAATAGAATGGATTGTACGAATGAATTAGAATGGATCGTGCGAATGAATTAGAATGGATCGTGCGAATGAATTAGAGTGGATCGTGTGAAAGAATTAGAATGTATTGTATGAATGAATTAGAATGGATCGTATGAATGAATTAGAATGGATCGTGCGAATGAATTCGAATGGATCGTGCGAATGAAATAGAATGGATACAAATGAATTAGAATGGATCATACGAATGAATTAGAATGGATCGTATGAGTGAATTCGAATGGATCGTGCGAATGAATTAGAATGGATCGTACGAATGAATTAGAATGGATACATTCGTGCGAATGAATTTGAATGGATCGTGCGAATGAATTAGAATGGATCGTACGAATGAATTAGAATGGATCGTACGAATGAATTAGAATGAATTAGAATGGATCGTACGAATGAATTAGAATGGATACATTCGTGCGAATGAATTAGAATGGATAATACGAATGAGTAAGAATGGATCGTACGAATGAAATTGAATGGATTGTACGAATGAATTAAAATGGATCGTACGAAAGAATTAGAATGGATACATTTGTGCGAATGAATTAGAATGGATCGTACGAATGAATTAGAATGGATACATTCGTGCGAATGAATTAGAATGGATTATACGAATGAGTAAGAATGGATTGTACGAATGTATTCGTGCAAATGAATTAGAAAGGATCATGCGAATGAATTAGAATGGATCGTATGAATGAATTAGAATAGATTGTGCGAATGAATTAGAATGGATCGTACGAATTAATTTGAATGGATACATTCGTGCGAATGAATTAGAATGGATCGTACGAATGAATTAGAGTGGATCGTGTGAAAGAATTAGAATGGATCGTATGAATGAATTAGAATGGATCGTGCGAATGAATTCGAATGGATCGTGCGAATGAAATAGAATGGATCATACGAATAAATTAGAATGGATCGTATGAGTGAATTCGAATGGATCGTGCGAATGAATTAGAATGGATTGTACGAATGAATTAGAATGGATCGTGCTAATGAGTAAGAATAGATCGTACGAATGAAATAGAATGGATCGTATGAATTATAATGGATCGTATGAAGGAATTAGAATGGATACATTCGTGCGTATGAATTAGAATGGATCGTACGAATGAGTAAGAATGATTCGTACGAAGGAATTAGAATGGATCGTACGAAGGAATTAGAATGGATACATTCGTGCAAATGAATTAGAATGGATCGTACGAATGAAATAGAATGGATCGTACGAATGAATTAGAATGGATCGTACGAATGAATTAGAATGGATCGTGTGAAAGAATTAGAATGGATTGTACGAATGAATTAGAATGGATCATACGAATGAATTATAATAGATCGTACGAATGAATTAGAATGGATCGTATGAATGAATTAGAATGGATTGTATGAATGAATTAGAATGGATCGTATGAATGACGATCCATTCTAACTCATTCGTACGATCCATTCTAATTCATTCGTATGATCCATTCTAATTCATTCACACGAATGTATCCATTCTAATTCATTCGTACGATCCATTCTAATTCATTCGTACGATCCATTCTATTTCATTCGCACGATCCATTCTAATTCATTCGCATGATCCATTCTAATTCATTCGCACAATCCATTCTAATTCATTCGTACGATCCATTCTAATTCATTCGTATGATCCATTCTAATTCATTCGTACAATCTATTCTATTTCATTCATACGATCCATTCTTACTCATTCGTACGATCAATTCTAATTCTTTCGCACGAATGTATCCATTCTAATTCATTCGTACGATCCATTCTAATTCATTCGTACGATCCATTCTAATTCATTAGTATGATCCATTCTAATTCATTCGTACGATCCATTCTTACTCATTCGAACGATCCATTCTAATTCATTCGCACGAATGTATCCATTCTAATTCATTCATACGATCCATTCTAATTCATTCGTATGATCCATTCTAATTCATTCGCACGAATGTATCCATTCTAATTCATTCGTATGATCTATTCTAATTAAATCGCACGATCCATTCTAATTCATTGGATTGTGCGAATGAATTAGAATAGATCGTACGAATGAATTAGAATGGATCGTGTGAATGAATTAGAATGGATTGTACGAATGAATTAGAATAGATTGTGCTCCATTCTAATTCATTCATAAGATCCATTCTAATTCATTCGCACGAATGTATCCATTCTAATTCATTCATACGATCCATTCTAATTCATTCGCACAAATGTATCCATTCTAATTCATTCATACATGTATGAATGAATTAGAATAGATCATGCGAATGAATTAGAGTGGATCGTATGAATGAATTAGAATGGATCATACGAATGAGTTAGAATAGATACATTCGTGCGAATGAATTATAATGGATCGTACGAATGAATTAGAATGGATAATACGAATGAAATAGAATGTATCGTACGAATGATGAATTAGAATGGATCGTGTGGGGGGTTCTGAATCGAACCGGGCGGTTCGGGTGGCGAGCACAATCCAACAAGCCAAATGCAAAGAAGAGACGGTGGTTACGTGGAAAAACCCCTTCGCAACGTCAAAGGGGAAAAAACCACGGGCGGGGCGAGAATGCACTAACCACCCCCCCCTTTTGGTCTGGTGACATGCCGACCCAAGTAGAGAGAGGGGGGGGGGGGTGCTGCCCTCTTTTGTCTTGTGACATGCTGACTGACCACCCCCCCCTTTTGGTCTGGTGACATGCCGACCCAAGTAGAGAGAGGGGGGGGGGAGGGGTGCTGCCCCCTTTTGTCTGGTGACATGCCAACCGACCCCCCCTTTGTCTGATGACATGCCGATCGAGCCCCATGGGTAGGGGTGCTGCCCCCTCCTTTGTCTTATGACCTGCCGACCGAAGCCCATGGGGGGGGGGGGGGGTGTTTGTTGCGTGGCCAACCCCGAGAGAGAAAGGTACACACAATACCCCCTCCTGACCGGGCGGTCTTCGGTCCCGTCCGGTCAGGATCACTTTGCCTCGATTTGTGTGCAGCCTCATTCCGCGTATCAGCCTCGACTTGCGCGCCCGCCTCAGTTTGCATGCATGCCTCAGTTTGTATGTGTACCCCGACGTGCGTGCCCATCTCGATTTGTGTGCCCGCCTTAGTTTGTGTTGGTCGGTCGATCGTACGAAGGAATTAGAATCGATCGTACGAATGAATTAGAATGGATTATACGAATGAATTAGAATGGATCGTACGAATGAATTAGAATGGATCGTACGAATGAATTAGAATGGATACATTCGTGAGAATGAATTAGAATGGATCATACGAATGAGTAAGAATGGATCGTACTTATGAATTAGATTGGATCGTATGAATGAATTAGAATGGATCGTACGAATGAATTATAATAGATCGTACGAATGAATTAGAATGGATCGTACGAAAGAATTAGAATTGATCGTACGAATGAATTAGAATAGATTGTGCGAATGAATTAGAATGGTGCGAATGAATTAGAATGGATCGTGCGAATGAATTAGAATGGATCGTACGAATGAATTCGAATGGATTGCGTACAATCCATTCTATTTCATTCGTACGATCCATTCTTACTCATTAGCACAATGCATTCTAATTCATTCGTACAATCCATTCTAATTCATTCGCACGATCCATTCGAATTCACTCATACGATCCATTCTAATTCATTCGTATGATCTATTCTAATTTATTTGTATCCATTCTATCTCATTCGCACGATCCATTCGAATTCATACGCACGATCCATTCTAATTCATTCATATGATCCATTCTAATTCATTCATATAATCCATTCTTACTCATTCGTATGATCCATTCTAATTCATTCGCACGAATGTATCCATTCTAATTCATTCATACGAGCCATTCTAATTCATTCATACGATCCATTCTAATTCATTTGCACGAATATATCCATTCTAATTCATTCATACGATCCATTCTAATTCATTCATACGATCTATTCTAATTCTTTCGCATGAATGTATCCATTCTAATTCATTCGTACGATCCATTCTAATTCATTCATACGATCCATTCTAATTCATTTATACAATCCATTCTAATTCTTTCACACGATCCATTCTAATTCATTCGTACGAGCCATTCTAATTCATTCGTACGATCCATTCTAATTCATTCGTACAATCCATTCTATTTCATTCGTACGATCCATTCTAATTCATTCATACGATCCATTCTAATTCATTCATACGATCCATTCTAATTTATTCGTACGATCCATTCTAATTCATTCGTACAATCCATTCTATTTCATTCGTACGATCCATTCTTACTCATTCGTATGATCCATTCTAATTCATTCGTACGATCCATTCTAATTCATTTGTACGATCCATTCTAATTCCTTCGTATGATCCATTCTAATTCATTCGCACGAATGTATCCATTCTAATTCATTCATACGATCCATTCTAATTCATTCGTACGATCCATTCTAATTCATTCGTACGAAGGAATTAGAATGGATTGTATGAATGAATTACAATGGATCGTATGAATGAGTAAGAATGGATCGTACGAATGAAATAGAATGGATTGTACGAATGAATTAGAATGGATCGTACGAATGAATTAGAATGCATCGTACGAAGGAATTAGAATGGATCATACGAAAGAATTAGAATAGATTGTACGAATGAATTAGAATGGATGGTATGAATGAATTAGATTGGATCGTATGAATGAATTAGAATAGATCGTATGAATGAATTAGAATGGATCGTATGAATGAATTAGAATGGATCGTACGAATGAAATAGAATGGATTATACGAATGATTTAGAATGGATCGTACGGATCCATTCTAAGTCATTCGTACGATCCATTCTAATTCATTCGCACGATCCATTCTAATTCATTCGTACAATCCATTCTAATTCTTTCGCACGATCCATTCTAATTCATTCATACGATCCATTCTAATTCATTCACACGATCCATTCTAATTCATTCATACGATCCATTCTAAGTCATTCCTACGATCCATTCTAATTCATTCATACAATCCATTCTAATTCTTTCGCATGATCCATTCTAATTCATTCGTACAATCTATTCTAATTCATTCCTATGATCCATTCAATTCATTCGCACGATCCATTCTAATTCATTCGTACGAAGGAATCCATTCTAATTCATTCGTACGATCCATTCTAATTCATTCGCACAATGCAATGAATTAGAATGGATCGTGCGAATTAGTTAGAATAGATCGTACGAATGAATTAGAATGGATACATTCGTGCGAATGAATTATAATGGATCGTACGAATGAATTAAAATGGATCGTATGAATGAATTAGAATGGATACATTCGTGCGAATGAATTAGAATGGATCGTACAAATGAGTAAGAATGGATCGTACGAATGAATTAGAATGGATCGTACGAATGAATTAGAATGGATCGTACGAATGAATTAGAATGGATACATTCGTGCGAATGAATTAGAATGGATCGTACAGATGAGTAAGAATGGATCGTACGAATGAAATAGAATGGATTGTACGAATAAATTTGAATGGATTGTACGAATGAATTAGAATGGATCGTACGAATGAATTAGAATGGATCGTGCGAATGAATTAGAATGGATCGTGCGAATGAAGTAGAATGGATCGTACGAATGAAATAGAATGGATCGTACGAATGAATTGGAATGGATCGTACGAATGAATTAGAATGGATACATTCATGCGAATGAATTAAAATGGATCATACGAATGAATTAGAATGGATCGTACGAATGAATTAGATTGGATCGTCATTCATTTGATCCATTCTAATTCATTCATACAATCCATTCTAATTCATTCATACGATCCATTCTAATTCATTCGTACGATCCATTCTAATTCATTCGTACACGTGCGAATGAATTAGAATGGATCATACGAATGAGTAAGAATGGATCGTACGAAGGAATTAGAATGGATCGTACGAATGAATTAGAATGGATACATTCGTACGAATGAATTAGAATGGATCGTGTGAATGAATTAGAATGGATCGAATTAGAATGGATACATTCGTGTGAATAAATTAGAATGGATCCTGCGAATGAATTAGAATGGATCGTATGAATGAATTAGAATGGATCGTATGAATGAATTAGAATGGATCGTACGAATGAATTAGAATGGATACATTCGTGCAAATGAATTAGAATAGATCATACGAATGAATTAGAATGGATCGTACGAATGAGTAAGAATGGATTGTACGAATGAATTAGAATGGATCGTACGAATGAATTAGAATTGATTGTATGAATGAATTAGAATGGATACATTCATGCGAATGAATTAGAATGGATCATACGAATGAATTAGAATGGATCGTACGAATGAATTAGAATGGATCGTACGAATGAATTAGAATAGATTGTGCGGAAGAATTAGAATGGATCGTATGCATGAATTAGATTACGATCCATTCTATTTTATTCGTACGATCCATTCTAATTCATTCGTACAATCCATTCTATTTCATTCGTACGATCCATTCTTACTCATTCGTATGATCCATTCTAATTCATTCGCACGAATGTGTCCATTCTAATTCATTCGTACGATCCATTCTAACTCATTCGTACAATCCATTCTAATTCATTCATACGATCCATTCTAATTCATTCATACGATCCATTCTAATTCATTCATACAATCCATTCTAATTCTTTCACACGATCCATCCTAATTCATTCATACGATCCATTCTAATTCATTCGTACAATCCATTCTATTTCATTCGTACGATCCATTCTGACTCATTCGTACGATTCATTCTAATTCATTTGTACATACAATCCATTCTAATTTATTTGCACGAATACATTCGTACGATGCATTCTTACTCATTCGTACGATCTATTCTAATTCATTCGCACGAATGTATCCATTCTAATTCATTCGTACGATCTATTCTAATTCATTCGTACGATCCATTCTAATTCATTCATACAATTCATTCTATTTCATTCGTACAATCCATTCTAATTCTTTCACACGATCTATTCTAAATCATTCGTACGATCAATTCTAATTCATTCGTACAATCCATTCTATTTCATTCGTACGATCCATTCTTACTCATTCGTACGATCCATTCTAATTCATTTGTACATACGATCCATTCTAATTCATTTGCACAAATACATTCGTACGATCCATTCTTACTCATTCGTGCGATCCATTCTAATTCATTCGCATGAATGTATCCATTCTAATTCATTCGTACGATCCATTCTAATTCATTCGTACGATCTATTCTAATTCATTCATACAATCCATTCTATTTCATTCGTATGATCTATTCTATTTCATTCGTACGATCCATTCTTACTCAATCGTATGATCCATTCTAATTCATTCGCACGAATGTATCCATTCTAATTCATTCGTACGATCCATTCTAATTCATTCGCACGATCCATTCTAATTCATTAATACGATCCAATCTAATTCATTCATACGATCCATTCTAATTCATTCGCACGAATGTATCCATTCTAATTCATTCATACGATCCAATCTAATTCATTCATACGATCCATTCTAATTCATTCGTATGTATCCATTCTAATTCATTCATACGATCCATTCTAATTCATTCGTACGATCCATTCTAATTCATTCACACGATCCATTCTAATTCATTAATACGATCCATTCTAATTCATTAGTACGACGCACGATCCATTCTAATTCATTCATACGATCTCCAATCTAATTCATTCATACGATCCATTCTAATTCATTCGTATGTATCCATTCTAATTCATTCATACGATCCATTCTAATTCATTCGTACGATCCATTCTAATTCATTCGCATGATCTATTCTAATTCAATCGTACAATCCATTCTAATTCTTTCACACGATCCGTACGAATGAATTAGAATGGATCGTACGAATGAATTAGAATGGATCGTACAAAGGAATTAGAATGGATCATACGAATGAAATATAATAGGTCGTACAAAGGAATTAGAAGGAATCGTACGAAAGAATTAGAATGGATCGTACGAAGGAATTAGAATGGATCGTACGAATGAGTTAGAATGGATATAATCGTGCGAAAGAATTAGCATAGATCGTATGAATGAATTAGAATGGATCGTATGAATGAATTATAATAGATATATTCGTGCAAATAAATTAGAATGGATCGTATGAATGAATTAGAATGGATCGTACTAATGAATTAGAATGGATACATTCATGCGAATGAATTTGAATGGATCAAACGAATGAGTAAGAATGGATCGTACGAATGAAATAGAATGGATTGTACAAATGAATTAGAATGGATACATTCGTACGAATGAAATAAAATGGATTGTTTGAATGAATTAGAATGGATCGTACGAATGAATTAGAATGGATTGTACGAATGAATTAGAATGAATCATACGAATGAATTAGAATAGATCGAACGAATGAATTAGAATGGATACATTCGTGTGAAAGAATTAGAATAGATCGTATGAATGAATTAGAATTGATCGTATGAGATACACGATCCATTCTAATTCATTCATATGATCCATTCTAATTCATTCGTACAATCCATTCTAATTCATTCTCACGATCCATTCTAATTCATTCGCACGAATGTATCCATTCTATTTCATTCGTACGATCCAGATCCATTCAAATTCATTCATACGATCTATTCTAATTCATTTGTACAATCCATTCTATTTCATTCGTACGATCCAATCTTACTTATTCGTACAATCCATTCTAATTCATTCGTACATACGATCCATTCTAATTCATTTGCACAAATACATTCGTACGATCCATTTTTACTCATTCGTATATTCCATTCTAATTCATTCGCACGAATGTGTCCATTCTAATTCATTCGTACGATCCATTCTAATTCATTCGCACAATCTATTCGAATTCATTCGTACAATCCATTCTAATTCATTCGCACGATCCATTCTAATTCATTCATACGATCCATTCTAATTCATTCATACAATCCATTCTAATTCTTTCACACGATCCATTCTAATTCATTTGTACGATCCATTCTAATTTCCATTCTAATTCATTCATACGATCCATTCAAATTCATTCACACGAATGTATCCATTCTAATTCATTCGTACGATCCATTCTAATTCATTCACACGATCCATTCTAATTTATTCATACGATCCATTCTAATTCATTCGTACAATCCATTCTAATTCATTCGCACGAATGAATTAGAATGGATCGTATGAATGAATTAGAATGGATCGTACGAATGAATTAGAATGGATCGTGTGAAAGAATTAGAATGGATTGTACGAATGAAATAGAATGGATCGTACGAATGAAATAGAATTGATCGTACGAATGAAATAGAATGGATCGTACGAATGAATTAGAATGGATCGTGCTAATGAATTAGAATAGATTGTACGAATGAATTAGAATGGATCGTACGAATGAATTAGATTGGATCGTTTGAATGAATTACAATGGATCGTGCGAATGACTTAGAATGGATCGTATGAATGAATTATAATGGATCGTGCGAATGAATTAGAATGGATTGTACGAATGAATTAGAATGGATACATTTGTGCGAATGAATTAGAATGGATCGTACGAATGAATTTGAATGGATAGTATGAATGAATTAGAATGGATCGTACGAATGAATTAGAATAGATTGTGCGAATGAATTAGAATGAATCGTACGAATGAATTAGAATGGATCGTACGAATGAATTAGAATGGATCATACGAATGAGTAAGAATGGATTGTACGAATGAAATAGAATGGATTGTACGAATGAATTAGAATGGATCGTACGAATGAATTAGAATGGATACATTCGTGTGAATGAATTAGAATGGATCATACGAATGAGTAAGACTGGATTGTACGAATGAAATAGAATGGATTGTACGAATGAATTAGAATGGATCGTACGAATGAATTAGAATGGATCATACGAATGAATTAGAATGGATCATAAGAATGAGTAAGAATGGATCGTACGATTGAAATAGAATGGATTGTATGAATGAATTAGAATGGATCATACGAATGAATTAGAATGGATCGAGTGAAAGAATTAGAATGGATTATATGAATGAATTAGAATGGATCGTATGAATGAGTAAGAATTGATCGAATGAATTAGAATGGATCGGTATTCATTCTAATTCATTCGTACGATCCATTCTAATTCCTTCGTACGATCCATTCTAATTCCTTCGTACGATCCATTCTATTTCATTCGCACGATCCATTCTAATTCATTCGCACGAATGTATCCATTCTAATTCATTCATACGATCCATTCTAATTCATTCATATGATCCATTCTAATTCCTTCGTACGATCTATTCTAATTCCATCGTACGATCCATTCTATTTCATTCGTATGATCCATTCTAATTCATTCGTACGATCCATTCTAATTCCTTCGTACAATCTATTCTAATTCATTTGTACGATCCATTCTTATTCATTCGTACGATCTATTCTAATTCATTCATACGATCCATTCTAATTCACTAACACGATCGTACGAATTAATTAGAATGGTTCGTGCGAATGAATTAGAATAGATTGTGCGAATGAATTAGAATGGATCATACGAATAAATTAGAATGGATCGTGCGAATGAATTAGAATAGATTGTGCGAATGAATTAGAATGGACCGTACGAATGAATTAGAATGGATACATTCGTGCGAATGAATTAGAATGGATACATTCATGCGTACAATCCATTCTAATTCATTCGCACAATCGATTCTAATTCATTCGCACAATCGATTCTCATTCATTCGTGCGATCCATTCTAATTCATTCGCACGATCCATTCTAATTCATTCGCGCGAATGAATCCATTCTAATTCATTCGTACAATCCATTCTATTTCATTCGTATTACAATCCATTCTAATTCATTCGCACGAATGTATCCATTCTAATTTATTCGTATGATCCATTCTAATTCATTTGTACGATCCATTCTAATTCATTCGTACAATCCATTCTATTTGATTCGTACGATCCATTCTTACTCATTCGTACGATCCATTCTAATTCATTCGCATGAATGTATCCATTCTAATTCATTCGTACGATCCATTCTAATTCATTCGTACGTTCCATTCTAATTCATTCATACGATCCATTCTAATTCTTTCACACGATCCATTCTAATTCATTCGTACGATCCATTCTAATTCATTCGTACAATCCATTCTATTTCATTTGTACGATCCATTCTTACTCATTCGTACGATCCATTCTAATTCATTTGCACAAATGTATCCATTCTAATTCATTCGTACGATCCATTCTAATTCATTCGTACAATCCATTCTATTTCATTCGTACGATCCATTCTTACTCATTCGTATGATCCATTCTAATTCATTCGCACGAATGTATCCATTCTAATTCATTCGTACGATCCATTCTAATTCATTCGTATGATCCATTCTAATTTATTCGTACAATCCATTCTAATTCATTCGCACGAATTTATCCATTCTAATTCATTCGTACGATCTATCCTAATTCATTCGCACAATCTATTCTAATTCATTCGTACGTTCCATTCTAATTCATTACGTACGATCCATTCTAATTCATTCGCACAATCTATTCTAATTCATTCGTACGATCCATTCTAATTCCTTCGTATGATCCATTCTAATTCATTCGTACGATCCATTCTAATTCATTCGCACGATCAATTCTAATTCATTAGCACGATCCTTTCTAATTCATTCGTACGATCCATTCTAATTCATTCGCACGATCCATTCAAAATCATTCATACGATCCATTCTAATTCATTCATACGATCTATTCTAATTCTTTCGCACGAATGTATCCATTCTAATTCATTCGCACGAATGTATCCATTCTAATTCATTCGTACGATCCATTCTAATTCATTCGTACGATCCATTCTAATTCATAGTAGAATCCATTCTATTTCATTCGTACGATCCATTCTTACTCATTCGTATGATCCATTCTAATTCATTCGCACGAATGTATCCATTCTAATTCATTCATACGATCCATTCTAATTCATTCGTACAATCCATTCTATTTCATTCTTACGATCCATTCGTACTCATTCGTATGATCCATTCTAATTCATTCGTACGATCCATTTTAATTCATTCGTACGATCCATTCTAATTCATTCGCATAATCTATTCTAATTCATTCGTACGATCCATTCTAATTCATTCGTACGATCGTACGAATGAATTAGAATGGATCGTACGGAATGAATTAGAATGGATCGTACGAATGAATTTGAATGGATACATTCGTGCGAATGAATTAGAATGGATCATACGAATGAGTAAGAATGGATCGTATGAATGAAATAGAACGGATTGTACGAATGAATTAGAATGGATCGTGCTAATGAATTAGAATTGATCGTGCGAATGAATTAGAATGGATCATACGAATGAATTAGAATGGATACATTCGTGCGAATGAATTAGAATGGATCGTATGAATGAATTAGATTGGATCGTATTAATGAATTAGAATGGATCGTATGAATGAATTAGAAAAGATCGTACGAAGGAATTAGAATGGATACATTCGTGCGAATGAATTAGAATGGATCGTATGAATGAATTAGATTGGATCATATGAATGAATTAGAATGGATCGTATGAATGAATTAGATAGGATCTTATGAATGAATTAGAATGGATCGTGGGTCGTACGAATGAATTAGAATGGATCCTATTAATGAATTGGAATGGATCGTGCGAATGAATTAGAATGGATCGTATGAATGAATTAGAATGGATCGTATGAATGAATTAGATTGGATCGTATGAATGAAATAGAATGGATCGTACTAAGGAATTAGGATGGATCGTACGTACGAAGGAATTAGAATGGATCATACGAATGAATTAGAATGGATCGTACGAATTAATTAGAATGGATCGTGCGAATGAATTAGAATGGATCGTACGAATGAATTAGAATGGATCGTACGAAGGAATTAGAATGGATCGGATACATTCGTGCGAATGAATTAGAATGGATCGTACGAATGAATTTGAACGGATCGTACGAATAAATTAGAATGGATCGTATGAATGAATTAGATGGATCGTGCGAATGAATTAGAATGGATCGTGCGAATGAAATAGAATGGATCGTACGAATGAATTAGAAGGAATCGTACGAATGAATTAGAATGGATACATTCGTGCGAATGAATTAGAATGGATCATACGAATGAATTAGAATGGATCGTGCCAATGAATTAGAATAGATTGTGCGATTCTAATTAATTCGCACGAATGTAACCATTCTAATTCATTCGTACGATCCATTCTAATTCATTCGCACAATCCATTCTAATTCATTCATACGATCCATTCTAATTAATGAATTAGAATGGATCGTATGAATAAATTAGAATGGATCGTACGAATGAATTAGTATGGATCGTACAAAGGAATTAGAATGGATCATACGAATGAAATATAATGGGTTGTACAAAGGAATTAGAATGGATCGTACGAAGGAATTAGAATGGATCGTACGAAGGAATTAGAATGCATACATTCGTGCGAATGAATTAGAATGGATCGTGCGAGTGAATAAGAATGGATCGTACGTATGAAGGAATTACAATGGATCGTACGAAGGAATTAGAATGGATCATACGAATGAATTAGAATAGATTGTGCGAATGAATTAGAATGGATCGCATGCGAATGAATTAGAATGGATCGTACGAATCAATTAGAATGGATACATTCGTGCGAATGAATTAGAATGGATCATACGAATGAGCAAGAATGGATCGTACGAATGAAATAGAATGGATTGTACGAATGAATTAGAATGGATCGTACGAATGAATTTGATACGATCCATTCTTACTCATTCGTATGATCCATTCTAATTCATTCACACGAATGTATCCATTCTAATTCATTCATACGATACATTCTAATTCATTCGTATGATCCATTCTAATTCATTCATATGATCCATTCTAATTCATTTATACAATCCAATCTAATTCTTTCACACGATCCATCCTAATTCATTCGTACGATCCATTCTAATTCATTCGTACAATCCATTCTATTTCATTCGTACGATCCATTCTTACTCATTCGTACGATCCATTCTAATTCATTCGCACGAATGTATCCATTCTAATTCATTCGTACGATCCATTCTAATTCATTCGTACAATCCATTCTATTTAATTCATACAATCCATTCTTACTCATTCGTATGATCCATTCTAATTCATTCGCACGAATGTATCCATTCTAATTCATTCGTACGATCCATTCTAATTCATTCGTACGATCCATTCTAATTCATTCGTACAATCTATTCTATTTCATTCGTACGATCTATTCTTACTCATTCATATGATCCATTCTAATTCATTCACACGAATGTATCCATTCTAATTCATTCGTACGATCCATTCTAATTCATTCATACGATCCATTCTAATTCATTCATACGATCCATTCTAATTCATTCGTACGATCCATTCTAATTCATTCGCACGAATGTATCCATTCTAATTCACTCGTACGATCCATTCTAATTCATTCATACAATCTATTCTATTTCATTCGTACGATCCATTCTTACCCATTCGTATGATCCATTCTAATTCATTCATACGATCCATTCTAATTCATTCATACGATCCATTCTAATTCATTCATACAATCCATTCTAATTCTTTCACACGATCCATTCTAATTCATTCGTAAGATCCATTCTAATTCATTCGTACAATCAATTCTATTTTATTCGTACGATCCATTCTTACTCATTCGTATGATCCATTCTAATTCATTCGCACGAATGTATCCATTCTAATTCATTCGTACGATCCATTCTAATTCATTTGTACGATCCATTCTAATTCATTCATATGATCCATTCTAATTCATTTATACAATCCATTCTAATTCTTTCACACGATCCATTCTAATTCATTCGTACTATCCATTCTAATTCATTCGTACAATCCATTCTATTTCATTCAAACGATCTATTCTTACTCATTCGTACGATCCATTCTAATTCATTCGACGAATGTATCCATTCTAATTCATTCGTACGATCCATTCTAATTCATTCGTACAATCCATTTTATTTCATTCGTACGATCCATTCTAATTCAATGGATTCATTCGTGCGAATGAATTAGAATGGATTGTATGAATGAATTAGATTGGATCGTATAAATGAATTTGAATGGATCGTGCAAATGAATTAGAATGGATCGTACGAAGAAATTAGAACGGATCGTACGAATGAATTAGAATGGATCGTATGACGTGTGAAAGAATTAGAATGGATTGTATGAATGAATTAGAATGGATTGTACGAATGAATTAGAATAGATACATTCGTGCGAATGAATTAGAATGGATCATACGAATGAGTAAGAATGGATCGTACGAATGAAATAGAATGGATTGTACGAATGAATTAGAATGGATCGTACGAATAAATTAGAATTCATTCACACGATCCATTCTAATTCATTCGTACGATCCATTCTAATTCATTCGTACGATCCATTCTAATTAATTCGTACGATCCATTCTAATTCATTCGTACAATCCATTCTATTTTATTCATACGATCCATTTTTACTCATTCGTATGATCCATTCTAATTCATTCGCACGAATGTATCCATTCTAATTCATTTGCACGATCCATTCTAATTCATTCCTACGATCCATTCTAATTCATTCGTACGATCCATTCTAATTCATTCGTACAATCCATTCTATTTCATTCGTATGATCCATTCTTACTCATTTGTATGATCCATTCTAATTCATTCGTACGATCCATTCTAATTCATTCATACGATCTATTCTAATTAATTCATACGATCCATTCCAATTCATTCGCACGAATGTATCCATTCTAATTCACTCATACGATCCATTCTAATTCATTTATACGATCCATTCTAATTTATTCGCACGATCCATTCTAATTCATTAATACGATCCATTCTAATTCATTCGTACGACGCACAATCCATTCTAATTCATTCATACGATCCAATCTAATTCATTCATACGATCCATTCTAATTCATTCGTATGTCTCCATTCTAATTCATTCATACTATCCATTCTAATTCATTCGTACAATCCATTCTATTTCATTCGTACGATCCATTCTTACTCATTCGTATGATCCATTCTAATTCATTCGCACGAATGTATCCATTCTAATTCATTCGTACGATCCATTCTAATTCATTCGTACGATCCATTCTAATTCATTAATACAATCCATTCTAATTCATTCGTACGATCCATTCTACGCACGAATGTATCCATTCTAATTCATTCGCACAATCTATTCTAATTCATTCGTACGATCCATTCTAATTCATTCGTACGATCCATTCTAATTCATTCGTACAATCGATTCTATTTCATTCGTACGATCCATTCTTACTCATTCGTACGATCCATTCTAATTCATTCATACAATCCATTCTAATTCATTCATACGATCCATTCTAATTCATTCGTATGATCCATACTAATTCCTTCGTACGATCCATTCTATTTCATTCTTACGATCCATTCTTACTCTTTCGTATGATCTATTCTAATTCATTCGCACGAATGTATCCATTCTAATTCATTCGTATGATCCATTCTAATTCATTCGTACGATCCAATCTAATTCATTTGTACAATCCATTTTATTTCATTCGTACGATCGCACGATCCATTCTAATTCATTCGTACGATCCATTATAATTCATAAGTACGATCCATTCTATTTCATTCGTACGATCCATTCTAATGAAATAGAATGGATTGTACGAATGAATTAGAATGGATCGTACGAATGATTTAGAATGGATCGTGTGAAAGAATTAGAATGGATTGAATTCATTCGTAAGACGCACGATCCATTCTAATTCATTTATACGATCCAATCTAATTCATTCGTACGATCCATTCTAATTCATTCGCACGATCCATTCTAATTCATTAATACGATCCTTTCTAATTCATTCGTACGACGCACGATCCATTCTAATTCATTCAGACGATCCAATCTAATTCATTCATACGATCCATTCTAATTCATTCGTATGTATCCATTCTAATTAATTCATACGATCCATTGAATTAGAATGGATATATTCGTGCAAATGAATTAGAATGGATCATACGAATGAGTAAGAATGGATTGTATGAATGAATTAGAATGGATCGTATGAATAAATTAGAATGGATCGTGCGAATGAATTCGAATGGATCGTGCGAATAAAATAGAATAGATAAAAATGAATTAGAATAGATCATACAAATGAATTAGAATGGATCGTACGAGTGAATTCGAATGGATCGTGCGAATGAATTAGAATGGATCATACGAATGAATTAGAATGGATCGTACGAATGAATTAGGATAGATCGTACGAATAAATTAGAATGGATCGTACGAATGAATTAGAATAGATTGTACGAACGAGTAAGAATGGATTGTACGAATGAAATAGAATGAATTGTACGAATGAATTAGAATGGATCGTACGAATGAATTAGAATGGATCGTGTGAAAGAATTAGAATGGATTGTATGAATGAATTAGAATAGATCGTGCGAATGAATTAGAATGGATCATACGAATGAGTAAGAATGGATCGTACGAATGAAATAGAATGGATTGTACGAATGAATTAGAATGGATCGTACGAATGAATTAGAATGGATCATGTGAATGAATTAGAATGGATCGTATGAATGAATTAGAATGGATCGTACGAATGAATTAGAATGGATCGTACGAATGAATTAGAATGGATACATTCGTGCGAATGAATTAGAATGGATCATACGAATGAGTAAGAATGGATCGTACGAATGTAATAGAATGGATTGTACGAATGAATTCGAATGGATCATACGAATGAATTAGAATGGATTGAATTAGAATGAATCGTACGAATGAATTAGAATGGATCGTATGAATGAATTAGAACAAAGGAATTAGATTGGATCGTACGAAAGAATTAGAATGGTACGAATGAATTAGAATAGATCATACGAATGAATTAGAATGGATCGTATGATTGAATTAGAATGGATCGTATGCGAATGAATTAGAATGGATCGTACGAATGAATTAGAATGGATCATATGAATGAATTAGAATGGATCGTGCGAATGAATTAGATTGGATCGTATGAATGAATTAGAATGGATCGTGCGAATGAATTAGAATGGATAGTACGAATGAATTAGAATGGATCGTATAAATGAATTAGAATGGATCGTACAAAGGATGGATACATTCGTGCGAATGAATTAGAATGGATCATACGAATGAATTAGAATGGATCGTATGAATGAGTAAGAATGGATCGTACGAATGAAATAGAATGGATTGTACGAATGAATTAGAATGGATCGTGCTAATGAATTAGAATTGATCGTGCGAATGAATTAGAATGGATCGTACGAATGAATTAGAATGGATCGTGTGTCATTCGCACGATCCATTCTAATTCATTCGCACGAATGAACCCATTCTAATTCATTCATACGATCCATTCTAATTCATTCGCACAATCCAATGAATTAGAATTGATCGTGCGAATGAATTAGAATGGATCGTAAGAATGAATTAGAATGGATCGTGTGAATGAATTAGAATGGATCGTGCGAATGAATTAGAATGGATTGTACGAATGAATTAGAATGCATACATTCATTTGAATGAATAAGAATGGATCGTACGAATGAAATAGAATGGATCGTACGAATGAATTAGAATGGATCGTACGAATGAATTAGAATAGATCGTACGAAGGAATTAGAATGGATCATACGAATGAATTAGAATGAATGGATCGTACGAATGAATTAGAATGGATCGTATACGAATGAATTAGAATGGATTGTACGTATGAATTAGAATGGATACATTCATGGGAATGAATAAGAATGGATCGTACGAATTAATTAGAATGGATCGGATTCATACGATCCATTCTAATTCCTTCGTACGATCCATTCTAATTCATTCGCATGATCCATTCTAATTCATTCATACGATCCATTCTAATTCATTCGTACGATCCATTCTAATTTATTCGCACAATCTATTCTAATTCATTCGTACGATCCATTCTAATTCATTTGTACGATCATTTCTAATTCATTCGTACAATCCATTCTATTTCATTAGAAATGATCGTACGAATGAAATAGAATGGATCGTACTTATGAATTAGAATGGATCGTATGAATGAATTAGATCCATTCTAATTCATTCGAACAATCTATTCTATTTCATTCGTACGATCCATTCTTACTCATTTGTATGATCCATTCTAATTCATTCGTACGATCCATTCTAATTCATTCGTACGATCCATTCTAATTCATTCATACAATCCATTCTATTTCATTCGTACGATCCATTCTTACTCATTCGTATGATCCATTCTAATTCATTCGCATGAATGTATCTATTCTAATTCATTCGTACGATCCATTCTAATTCATTCGTACAATCCATTCTATTTCATTCGTACGATCCATTCTTACTCATTCGTATGATCCATTCTAATTCATTCGTACAATCTATTCTAATTCATTCGTACGATCCATTCTAATTCATTCGCACGATCTATTCTAATTCATTCGTACGATCCATTCAATTTCATTCGTACGATCCATTCTAATTCATTCACACGAATGTATCCATTCTAATTCATTCGTACGATCCATTCTAATTCATTCGCACGCTCCATTCTAATTCATTCATACGTACGATCCATTCTAATTCATTCGCACGATCCATTATAATTCATTCATACGATCCATTCTAATTCATTCGTACGATCCATTCTAATTCATTCGCACGATCCATTCTAATTCATTCACACAATCCATTCTAATTTATTCGTACGATCCATTCTAATTCATTCATTCGTATGATCCATTCTAATTCATTTGTATCCATTCTATTTCATTCGCATGATCCATTCGAATTCATTCGCACGATCCATTCTAATTCATTCATACGATCCATTCTAATTCATTCACACGATCCATTTTAATTCATTCGTACGATCCATTCTAATTCATTCATATGATCCATTCTAATTCATTCGTGCGAATGAATTAGAATGGATCGTACGAATGAATTAGAATGGATACATTCGTGTGAATGAATTAGAATGGATCGTACGAATGAATTAGAGTGGATCGTGTGAAAGAATTAGAATGGATTGTATGAATGAATTAGAATGGATCGTGCGAATGAAATAGAATGGATACAAATGGATTAGAATGGATCATACGAATGAATTAGAATGGATCGTATGAGTGAATTCGAATGGATCGTGCGAATGAATTAGAATGGATTGTACGAATGAATTAGAATGGATCGTGCTAATGAGTAAGAATGGATCGTACGAATGAAATAGAATGGATCATATGAATTAGAATGGATCGTACAAAGGAATTAGAATGGATACATTCGTGCGAATGAATTAGGATGGATCGTACGAATGAGTAAGAATGATTCGTACGAAGGAATTAGAATGGATCTTACGAAGTAATTAGAATGGATACATTCGTGCGAATGAATTAGAATGGATCGTACGAATGGATTAGAATGGATACATTCGGGCGAATGAATTAGAATGGATCGTACGAATGAATTAGAATAGTTCGTACGAATGAATTAGAATGGATCGTACGAATGAATTAGAATGGATCGTGTGAAAGAATTAGAATGGATTGTACGAATGAATTAGAATGGATCGTACTAATGAATTAGAATCGATCGTATGAATGAATTAGAATGGATACATTCGTGCGAATGAATTAGAATGGATCATACGAATGAGTAAGAATGGATCGTTCGAATGAAATAGAATGGATTGTACGAATGAATTAGAATTGATCGTACGAATGAATTAGAATGGATCGTGTGAAAGAATTAGAATGGATTGTATGAATGAATTAGAATGGATCGTATGAATGAATTAGAATGGATCGTGCGAATGAATTCGAATGGATTGTGCGAATGAAATAGAATGGATACAAATAAATTAGAATGGATCATACGAATGAATTAGAATGGATCGTATGAGTGAATTCAAATGGATCGTGCGAATGAATTAGAATGGATTGTACGAATGAATTAGAATGGATCGTGCGAATAAAATAGAATGGATCGTATGAATGAATTAGAATGGATCGTACGAATGATTTAGAATGGATACATTCGTGCGAATGAATTAGAATGGATCATACGAATGAATTAGAATGGATCGTGGGAATGAATTTGAATGGATACATTCGTGCGAATGAATTAGAATGGATCGTACGAATGAGAAAGAATGGATCGTACGAATGAAATAGAATGGATTGTACGAATTATTAAGAATGGATCGTACGAATGAATTAGAATGGATCGTACGAATGAATTAGAATGGATGCATTCGTGCGAATGAATTAGAATGGATCATACGAATGAATTAGAATGGATCGTACGAATGAATTAGAAAGGATCGTGCATACGTACGAAGGAATTAGAATGGATCGTACGAAGGAATTAGAATGGATCGTACGAATGAATTAGAATGGATCGTGTGAAAGAATTAGAATGAATTGTATGAATGAATTAGAATGGATCGTACGTACGATCCATTCTAATTCATTCGTACGATCCATTCTAATTCATTCGTATGATCGATTCTAATTCATTCGTACGATCCATTCTTACTCATTCGTACGATCCATTCTAATTCATTCGTACATATGATCCATTCTAATTCATTTGCACGAATACATTCGTAGGATCCATTCTTACTCATTCGTATGATCCATTCTAATTCATTCGCACGAATGTATGCATTCTAATTCATTCGTACGATCGATTCTAATTCATTCGCACGAATGTATCCATTCTAATTCATTCGTACGATCCATTCTAATTCATTCGTACGATCCATTCTAATTTATTCGTACAATCCATTCTATTTCATTCATACGATCCATTTTTACTCATTCGTATGATCCATTCTAATTCATTCGCACGAATGTATCCATTCTAATTCATTCGTACAATCCATTCTATTTCATTCGTATGATCCATTCTTACTCATTCGTACGAATCATTCTAATTCATTCGTGCGAATGAATTAGAATGGATACATTCGTGCGAATGAATTAGAATGGATACATTCGTGCGAATGAATTAGAATGGATCATACGAATGAGTAAGATCCATTCTAATTCATTCGCATGAATATATCCATTCTAATTTATTCGTACGATCCATTCTTATTCATTCGTACGATCCATTCTAATTCATTCATACAATCCATTCTATTTTATTCGTACGATCCATTCTAATTCATTTGCACGAATATATCCATTCTAATTCATTCGCATGATCCATTCTAATTCATTCGTACGATCCCTTCTAATTCATTTGTACAATCCATTATATTTCATTCGTACGATCCATTCTAATTCATTCATACAATCCATTCTATTTCATTCGTACGATCCATTCTTACTCATTCGTATGATCCATTCTAATTCATTCGCATGAATGTATCCATTCAAATTCATTCGTACGATCCATTCAAAATTCGTTCGTACGATCCATTCTAATTCATTCATACGATCCATTCTAATTCATTCATACGATCCATTCTAATTCATTCGCACGATCCATTCTAATTCATTCGCACGATCCATTCTAATTCATTCCGTACGATCCATTCTAATTCATTCGTAAGATCCATTCTAATTCATTTGTATCCATTCTATTTCATTCGTACGATCCATTCGAATTCATTCGTACGATCCATTCTAATTCATTCGTACAATCCATTCTTTTTCATTCGTACGATCCATTCTTACTCTTTCGTATGATCCATTCTAATTCATTCGCACGAATGTATCTATTCTAATTCATTCGTACGATCCATTCTAATTCATTCGCACGATCCATTCTAATTCATTCGTACAATCCATTCTAATTCATTCGTACAATCCATTCTATTTCATTCGTACGATCCATTCTTACTCATTTGTACGATCCATTCTAATTCATTTGCATAATCTATTCTAATTCATTCGTTCGATCCATTCTAATTCATTAGCACGATCCATTCTAATTCATTCATACAATCCATTCTAATTCTTTTGCACGAATGTATCCATTCTAATTCATTCGTACGATCCATTCTAATTCATTCGTACGATCCATTCTAATCCATTCGCACGATCCATTCTAATTCATTCATACGATCCAATCTAATTCATTCGTACGATCCATTCTAGTTCATACGTACGATCCATTCTAATTCATTTATATGATCCAATCTAATTCATTCATACAATCCATTCTAATTCATACGCACGAATTTATCCATTCTAATTCATTCGTACGATCCATTCTAATTCATTCGCACAATCTATTCTAATTCATTCGTACGTTCCATTCTAATTCATTCGCACGATCCATTCTAATTCATTCGTACGATCCATTCTATTTCTTTCGCACGATCCATTCTAATTCATTCGCACTATCCATTCTAACTCATTCGCACGATCTATTCTAATTCATTCGCACGATCCATTCTAATTCATTCGTACGATCCATTCAAATTCATTCGTATGATCCATTCTAACTCATTCGTACGATCCATTCTATTTCATTCGTACGATTTATTCTTACTCATTCGTATGATCGATTCTAATTCATTCGTACAATCCATTCTATTTCATTCGTACGATCCATTCTTACTCATTCGTACGATCCATTCTAATTCATTCGCACGAATGTATCCATTCTAATTCATTCGTACGATCCATTCTAATTCATTCGCACGATCCATTCTAATTCCTTCGTACGATCCGTACGAATGAATTAGAATGGATCGTATGAGTGAATTAGAATGGAACATACGAATGAATTAGAATAGATTGTGCGAATGAATTAGAATGGATCGTATGAATGAATTATAATGGATAAATTCGTGCGAATGAATTAGAATGGATTGTATGAATGAATTAGATTGGGTTGTATAAATGAATTAGAATGGATCGTACGAATGAATTAGAATGGATCGTCCGAATGAATTAGAATGGATTGTACGAATGAATTAGAATGGATACATTCGTGTGAATGAATTACAATGGATCGTATGAATGAATTAGATTGTACGAAGGAATTAGAATGGACCATACGAATAAAATAGAATGGATCGTAATCTAATTCATTCATAGGATCCATTCTAATTCATTCGCACAATCTATTCTAATTCATTTGTACGATCCATTCTAATTCAATCGTACGATCTATTCTAATTCATTCGTACGATCCATTCTAATTCATTCGCACGAATGTATCCATTGTAATTCATACGATCCAATCTAATTCGTTCGTACGATCCATTATAATTCATTCGTATGATCCATTCTAATTCCTTCGTACAATCCATTCTATTTCCTTCGTACGATTCATTCTAATTCATTCGTACAATCCATACATTCGTACAAAGGAATTAGAATGGATCGTACGAATGAATTAGAATGGATCGTACGAATGAATTAGATCTGATCGTATGAATGAATTAGAATGGATCGTGCGAATGAATTAGAAAGGATCGTACGAATGAATTGGAATGGATCGTATGAATGAATTAGAATGGATCGTACAAAGGATAGATACATTCGTGCGAATGAATTAGAATGGATCGTACGAATGAATTAGAATGGATCGTGTGAAAGAATTAGAATGGATTGTATGAATGAATTAGAATTGATCGTGCGAATGAATTAGAATGGATCCGTACGATCCATTCTAATTCATACGATCCATTCTATTTCATTCATACGATCCATTCTAATTCATTCGCACGATCCATTCTAATTCATTCATATGATCCATTCTAGTTCCTTCGTACGATCCATTCTAATTCCTTCGTACGATCCATTCGAATTCATTCATACGATCCATTCTAATTCATTCGTACGATCCATTAGAATGGATCGTATGAATGAATTAGATTGGATCGATTATATGAATGAATTAGAATGGATCGTGCGAATGAATTAGAATGGATCGTATGAATGAATTAGAATAGATCGTATGAGTGAATTCGAATGGATCGTGCGAA
Source organism: Chamaelirium japonicum (assembly GCA_947650365.1). NCBI lineage: Eukaryota > Viridiplantae > Streptophyta > Magnoliopsida > Liliales > Melanthiaceae > Chamaelirium > Chamaelirium japonicum. The sequence goes on along the minus strand of CANTAL010000131.1, from coordinate 395,576 downwards.
TGAATTAGAATGGATTGTACGAATGAATTAGAATAGATCGTGCGCACGATCAATTCTAATTCATTAATACGATCCATTCTTACTCATTCGTACGATCCATTCTAATTCATTCGTACGATCCATTCTAATTCATTAATACGATCCAATCTAATTCATTCATACGATCCATTCTAATTCCTTCGTACGATCCATTCTAATTCATACGATCCATTCTATTTCATTCATACGATCCATTCTAATTCATTCGGATGATCCATTCTAATTCATTCATACGATCCATTCTAATTCATTCGCACGATCCATTCTAATTCATTCGCATGATCCTTTCTAACTCATTCGTACGATCTATTCTAATTCCTTCGTAAGATCTATTCTAATTCATTCGTACGATCCGTTCTAATTCATTCGTACGATCCAATCTAATTCATTCGTACGATCCATTCTAATTCCTTCGTACGATCCATTCTAATTCCTTCGTACGATCCATTCTAATTCCTTTGTATGACCCTTTATATTTCATTCGTATCGTACGATCCATTCTAATTCATTCACACGATCCATTCTAATTCACTAATACGATCCAATCTAATTCATTCATACGATCCATTCTAATTAATTCGCACGATCCATTCTAATTTATTCATACGATCCATTCTAATTCATTCGTACGATCCATTCTAATTCAGTCATACGATCCAATCTAATTCATTCATACGATCCATTCTAATTCATTTGCATGATCCATTCTAATTCCATTCAATTTCATTCGTACGATCCATTATTATGATCCATTCTAATTCATTCGTACGATCCATTCTAATTCATTCGCACGAATGTATCCATTCTAATTCATTCGTACGATCCATTCTAATTCATTCGCACGATCCATTCTAATTCATTCGTACGATCCATTCTAATTCATTCGCACGATCCATTCTAATTCATTCGCACAATGTATTCTAATTCATTCATACGATCCATTCTAATTCATTAGCACGAATGTATACATTCTAATTCATTCGTACGATCCATTCTAATTCATTCGTACAATCCACTCTATTTCATTCGTACGATCCATTCTTACTCATTCGTACGATCCATTCTAATTCATTTGCACGAATGTATCCATTCTAACTCCTTCGTACGATCCATTCTAATTCCTTCGTATGATCTATTCTAATTCATTCGTACGATCCATTCTAATTCATTCATACGATCCAATCTAATTCATTCATACGATCCATTCTACGATCCATTCTAATTCATTCGCACGAATGTATCCATTCTAATTCATTCGTACGCGTACGATCCATTCTAATTCATACAATCCATTCTATTTCATTTATACGGATCCATTCTAATTCATTCGCACGATCCATTCTAATTCATTCGTATGATCCATTCTAATTCCTTTGTACGACCCATTATATTTCATTCGTATGATCCACGTGCTAATGAATTAGAATTGATCGTACGAATGAATTAGAATGGATCGTGCTAATGAATTAGAATGGATCGTACGAATGAATTAGAATGGATCGTACAAATGAATTAGAATGGATACATTCGTCCGAATGAATTAGAATGGATCATACGAATGAATTAGAATGGATCGTGCGAATGAATTAGAATGGATCGTGCGAATGAATTAGAATGGATCGTACGAATGAAATAGAATGGATCGTATGAATGAATTAGAATGGATTGTGCGAATTAATTAGAATGGATCGTACGAATGAATTAGAATGGATTGTATGAATGAATAAGAATGGATCGTGCGAATGAATTAGAATGGATCGTGCGAATGAATTAGAATGGATCGTACGAATGAATTAGAATGGATATATTTGTGCAAATGAATTAGAATGGATCATACGAATGAATTAGAATAGATCGTACGAATGAATTAGATTAGATCGTATAAATGAATTAGAATGGATCGTACGAATGAATTAGAATGGATACATTCGTGCGAATGAATTAGAATGGATCGTACGAATGAATTAGAATAGATTATGCAAATGAATTAGAATGGATCATACGAATGAGTAAAAATGGATCGTACGAATGAAATAGAATGGATTGTACAAATGAATTAGAATGGATTGTACGAATGAATTAGAATGGATACATTCGTGCGAATGAATTAGAATGGATCGTGCTAATGAATTAGAATTGATCGTACGAATGAATTAGAATGGATTGTACGAATGAATTAGAATGGATCGTACGAAGGAATTAGAATGGATCGTACGAATGAATTAGAATAGATTGTGCGAATGAATTAGAATGGATACATTCGTGCGAATGAATTAGAATGGATCGTATGAATGAAATAGAATGGATTGTAATAATGGATCGAACGTATGAATTTGTACATATTAATGAATTAGAATGGATCGAATTAGAATAGATCGTACCAATGAAATAGAATGGACCGTATGTATCAATTAGAATGGATACATTCAAGGGAATGAATTAGAATAGATCGTACGAAGGAATTAGAATTGATCGTACGATCGAATTAGAATGGATCGTACGAATGAATTAGAATAGATACATTCGTGCGAATGAATTAGAATGGATCGTACGAATGAATTAGAATGGATCGTAATAATGGATCGTACGAATGAATTAGAATGGATACATTCGTGCAAATGAATTAGAATGGATCGTACGAATGAGTAAGAATGGATCGTACGAATGAAATAGAATGGATTGTACGAATGAATTAGAATGGATTCATTCGTACGAATAAATTAGAATGGATCGTGCGAATGAATTAGAATGGATCGTATGAATGAATTAGAATGGATACATTCATGCGAATGAATTAGAATGGATCGTACGAATGAATTAGAATGGATCGTACGAATGAATTATAATGGATCGTACTAAGGAATTAGAATGGATCATACGAATGAAATAAAATGGGTCGTACAAAGAAATTAGAATGGATCGTGCGAATGAATTAGAATGGATACATTCGTGAAAAGAATTAGAATGGATTGTATGAATGAATTAGAATGGATCGTGCTAATGAATTAGAATGGATCGTACGAATGAATTAGAATAGATTGTGCGAATGAATTAGAATGGATCATACGAATGAATTAGAATGGATCATAATAATGGATCGTACGAATGAAATATAATAGATCGTATGAATGAATTAGCATGGATCATGCTAATGAATCAGAATGGAATGTACGAATGAATTAGAATAGATTGTGCGAATGAGTTAGAATGGATCGTACGAATGAATTAGAATGGATCGTACGAATGAATTAGAATGGATCGTACGAATGAGTAAGAATGGATCGTACGAATGAAATAGAATGGATTGTACGAATGAATTTGAATGGATTCATTCGTGCGAATGAATTAGAATGGATCGTATGAATGAATTAGAATGGATACATTCGTGCGAATGAATTAGAATGGATCTTACGAATGAATTAGAATGGATCGTACGAAGGAATTAGAATGGATCGTAGAATGAATTAGAATGGATACATTCGTGCGAATGAATTAGAATGGACCGTACGAATGAGTAAGAATGGATCGTACGAATGAAATAGAATGGATTGTACGAATGAATTCGAATGGATACATTCGTGACGATCCATTCTAATTCATTCATACGATCCATTCTAATTCATTCGCACGTACGAATGAATTAGAATGGATTGTACGAATGAATTAGAATGGATCATACGAATAAAATAGATGGATACATTCGTGCGAATGAATTAGAATAGATCGTATGGATAAATTAGAATGGATCGTGCAAATGAATTAGAATGGATCGTACGAATGAATTAGAATGGATCGTATGAATGAATTAGAATGGATCGTACAAAGGATGGATACATTCGTGCGAATGAATTAGAATGGATTGTACGAATGAATTAGAATGGATTGTGTGAAAGAATTAGAATGGATTGTATGAATGAATTAGAATTGATCGTGCGAATGAATTAGAATGGATCGTATGAATGAATTAGAATGGATCGTATGAATGAAATAGAATGGATCGTATGAATTAGAATGGATCGTACGAATGAAATAGAATAGATCGTACAAATGAATTAGAATGGATACATTCGTACGAATGAATTAGAATGGATCGTACGAATGAATTAGAATGGATCGTGCGAAAGAATTAGAATGGATCGTACGAATGAGTAAGAATGGATCGTACGAATGTATTCATGCGTGTCAAAGAGTTAGAATGGATTGTGCGAATGAATTAGAATGGATACATTCGTGCGAATGAATTAGAATGGATCGTATGAATGAATTAGATTGGATCGATTGTATAAATGAATTAGAATGGATCGTGCGAATGAATTAGAATGGATCGTATGAATGAATTAGAATGGATCGTATGAGTGAATTCGAATGAATCATGCGAATGAATTAGAATGGATTGTACGAATGAATTAGAATGGATCGTATGAATGAATTAGAATGGATCGTGCGAATGAATTAGAATGGATCGTACGAATGAATTAGAATGGATCGTATGAATGAATTAGAACGGATCATGGTACGATCCATTCTAATTCATTCGCACGATCCATTCTAATTCAATCATATGATCCATTCTAATTCATTCGCACGATCCATTCTAATTCATTCACACGATCCATTCTAATTCATTCGTACGATCCATTCTAATTCATTCATACGATCCATTCTAATTCATTCGCACGATCCATTCAAATTCATTCGTATGATCCATTCTAATTCATTCGCACGATCTATTCTAATTCATTCGTCGTACGAAGGAATGGATCGTACGAATGAATTAGATTGGATCATTTGAATAAATTAGATTGGATCGTGCGAATGAATTAGAATGGATCGTACGAATGAATTAGAATGGATTGTATGAATGAATTAGAATGGATCGTACGAATGAATTAGAATGGATAGTATGAATGAATTAGATTGGATCGTATGAATGAATTAGAATGGATCGTACGAATAAAATAGAATGGGTCGTACGAATGAATTAGAATGGATCGTGTGAATGAATTAGAATGGATCGTACGAATGAATTTGAATAGATTGTGCGAATGAATTAGAATGGATCATACAAAGGAATTAGAATGGATCGTACGAAGGAATTAGAATGGATCGTACAAATGAATTAGAATGGATACATTCTAATTCCTTCGTACGATCCATTCTAATTCATACGAACCATTCTATTTCATTCATACGATCCATTCTAATTCATTCATACGATCCATTATAATTCATTCGCACGATCCTTTCTAATTCATTCGTACGACCTATTCTAATTCATTCATACGATCCATTCTAATTCATTCGTACGATCCATTCTAATTCATTCGCACAATCTATTCTAATTCATTCGTACAATCAATTATAATTCATTCATACGATCCATTCTAATTCATTCGCACAATCTATTCTAATTAATTCGTACGATCCATTCTAATTCATTTGCACGAATATATCCATTCTAATTTATTCGTACGATCCATTCTAATTCATTCGTACGATCCATTCTAATTCCTTCGTACAATCCATTCTAATTCATTCGCACGATCCATCCTAATTCATTCGCTCGATCCATTCTAATTCATTCATACGATCCAATCTAATTCATTTGCGAATGAATTAGAATGGATCGTACGAATGAATTAGAATGGATACATTCGTGCGAATAAATTAGAATGGATCATATGAATGAAATAGAACGCACGAATGTATCCATTCTAATTCTTTCGTACGATCCATTCTAATTCATTCGCACGATCCATTCTAATTCATTCGCACAATCTATTCTAATTTATTTATACGATCAATTCTAATTCATTCGCACGAATGTATCCATTCTAATTTACTCGTACGATCCATTCTAATTCCTTCGTACGAATGTACCCACTCAAATTCATTCGTATGATCCATTCTAATTCCTTCGTACGATCCATTCTAATTCGATCCATTCTAATTCATTCATACGTACAAATTCATACGTACGATCCATTATTACGATCCATTCTAATTCATTCGTACGATCCATTCTAATTCATTCGTACGATCCATTCTAATTCATTCGTACGATCCATTCTAATTCCTTCGTACGATCTATTCTAATTCATTCGCACGATCCATTCTAATTCCTTCGTACGATCCATTCTAATTCATTCGTACGATCCATTCTAATTCATTCGCACGATCCATTCTAATTCATTAATACGATCCAATCTAATTCATTCATACGATCCATTCTAATTCATTCATACAATCCATTCTAATTCTTTCACACGATCCATTCTAATTCATTCGTACGATCCATTCTAATTCATTCGTACGATCCATTCTAATTCATTCGCACGAATGTATCCAGATCCATTCTAATTCATTCGCACGATCCATTCAAATACATTCGCACGATCCATTCTAATTCATTCGTACAATCCATTCTTACTCATTCGTACAATCCATTCTTACTCATTCGTACGATCCATTCTAATTCTTTTGCACGAATGTATCCATTCTAATTTATTCGTACGATCCATTCTAATTCCTTCGTACGGTCCATTCTAATTCATTCACACGATCCATTCTAATTCATTCACACAATCCATTCTAATTCATTCGTACGATTCATTCTAATTCACTCGCACGAATGTATACAGATTCATTCTAATTCATTCGCACGATCCATTCTAATTCATTCGTACAATCCATTCTTACTCATTCGTACGATCCATTCTAATTCATTCATACAATCCATTCTAATTCTTTTGCACGAATGTATCCATTCTAATTCATTCGTACGATCCAATCTAATTCATTCATACAATCCATTCTATTTCATTCGTATGATCCATTCTAATTCTTTTGCACGAATATATCCATTCTAATTCATTCGTACGATCTATTCTAATTCATTCGCACGAATGTATCCATTCTAATTCATTCGTACGATCCATTCTAATTCATTCATACGATCCATTCTAATTCATTCATACGATCCATTCTAATTCATTCGTACGATCCATTAAAATTCATTCGTACGATTCATTCTAATTCATTCATACAATCTATTCTAATTCATTCGCACGATCCATTCGAATTCACTCATACGATCCATTCTAATTCATTCGTATGATCCATTCTAATTCATTTATATCCATTCTATTTCATTCGCACGATCCATTCGAAGTCATTCGTACGATCCATTCTAATTTCCATTCTAATTCATTCATACGATCCATTTTAATTCATTCGCACTAATGTATCCATTCTAATTCATTCGTACGATCCATTCTAATTCCTTCGTACGATCCATTCTAATTCCTTCGTACAATCCATTCTAATTCATTCGCATGATCCATTCTAATTCATTCGCACGATCCATTCTAATTCATTCATATGATCCAATCTAATTCATTCATACGATCCATTCTAATTCATTCGTATGATCCATTCTAATTCCTTTGTACGATCCATTCTAATTCATTCGTACGATCCATTCTAATTCATTCGTATGATCCATTCTAATTCCTTTGTACGATCCATTTTAATTCCTTCGTATGATCCATTCTAATTCTAATTCATTCGCACAATCTATTCTAATTCATTCATACGATTTATTCTAATTCATTAGCACGATCCATTCTAATTCATTTGTATGATCCATTCTAATTCATTCGCACGAATGTATCCATTCTAATTCATTCGCACGATCCATTCTAATTCATTCGTACAATCCATTCTATTTCATTCGTACGATCCATTCTTACTCATTCGTATGATCCATTCAAATTCATTCATACGATCCATTCTAATTCATTTGTACGATCCATTCTAATTCATTCGTACGATCCATTCTAATTCATTCGTACATTCCATTCTAATTCATTCGCACGAATGTATCCATCATTTGTACGAGCCAATTCTAATTCATTCGTACGATCCATTCTAATTCATTCGCACGATCCATTCTAATTCATTCATATGATCCAATCTAATTCATTCGTACGATCCATTCTAATTCATTCGTACTATCCATTCTAATTCTGTCACACGATCCACTCTAATTCATTCGTACGATCCATTCTAATTCATTCGTACGATCCATTCTAATTCATTCATATGATCCATTCTAATTCATTCGTACGATCCATTCTAATTCATTCGCATGATCCATTCTAATTCCTTCGTACGATCCATTCTTTTTCATTTCCATGAATGTATCCAATCTAATTCATACGTACGATCCATTCTAATTCATTTATACGATCCATTCTAATTCTTTCACACGAATGTATCAATTCTAATTCATTAATACGATCCATTCTTACTCATTCGTACGATCCATTCTAATTCATTCGTACGATCCATTCTAATTCATTAATACGATCCAATCTAATTCATTCATACGATCCATTCTAATTCCTTCGTACGATCCATTCTAATTCATACGATCCATTCTATTTCATTCATACGATCCATTCTAATTCATTCGGATGATCCATTCTAATTCATTCATACGATCCATTCTAATTCATTCGCACGATCCATTCTAATTCATTCGCATGATCCTTTCTAACTCATTCGTACGATCTATTATAATTCCTTCGTAAGATCTATTCTAATTCATTCGTACGAACCATTCTAATTCATTCGTACGATCCAATCTAATTCATTCGTACGATCCATTCTAATTCCTTCGTACGATCCATTCTAATTCCTTCGTACGATCCATTCTAATTCCTTTGTACGACCCTTTATATTTCATTCGTATCGTACGATCCATTCTAATTCATTCACACGATCCATTCTAATTCACTAATACGATCCAATCTAATTCATTCATACGATCCATTCTAATTAATTCGCACGATCCATTCTAATTTATTCATACGATCCATTCTAATTCATTCGTACGATCCATTCTAATTCAGTCATACGATCCAATCTAATTCATTCATACGATCCATTCTAATTCATTTGCATGATCCATTCTAATTCCATTCTATTTCATTCGTACGATCCATTATTATGATCCATTCTAATTCATTCGTACGATCCATTCTAATTCATTCGCATGAATGTATCCATTCTAATTCATTCGTACGATCCATTCTAATTCATTCGCACGATCCATTCTAATTCATTCGTACGATCCATTCTAATTCATTCGCACGATCCATTCTAATTCATTCGCACAATCTATTCTAATTCATTCATACGATCCATTCTAATTCATTCGCAGGAATGTATACATTCTAATTCATTCGTAGGATCCATTCTAATTCATTCGTACAATCCACTCTATTTCATTCGTACGATCCATTCTTACTCATTCGTACGATCCATTCTAATTCATTTGCACGAATGTATCCATTCTAACTCCTTCGTACGATCCATTCTAATTCCTTCGTATGATCTATTCTAATTCATTCGTACGATCCATTCTAATTCATTCATACGATCCAATCTAATTCATTCATACGATCCATTCTACGATCCATTCTAATTCATTCGCACGAATGTATCCATTCTAATTCATTCGTACGCGTACGATCCATTCTAATTCATACAATCCATTCTATTTCATTTATACGGATCCATTCTAATTCATTCGCACGATCCATTCTAATTCATTCGTATGATCCATTCTAATTCCTTTGTACGACCCATTATATTTCATTCGTATGATCCACGTGCTAATGAATTAGAATTGATCGTACGAATGAATTAGAATGGATCGTGCTAATGAATTAGAATGGATCGTACGAATGAATTAGAATGGATCGTACAAATGAATTAGAATGGATACATTCGTCCGAATGAATTAGAATGGATCATACGAATGAATTAGAATGGATCGTGCGAATGAATTAGAATGGATCGTGCGAATGAATTAGAATGGATCGTACGAATGAAATAGAATGGATCGTATGAATGAATTAGAATGGATTGTGCGAATGAATTAGAATGGATCGTACGAATGAATTAGAATGGATTGTATGAATGAATAAGAATGGATCGTGCGAATGAATTAGAATGGATCGTGCGAATGAATTAGAATGGATCGTGCGAATGAATTAGAATGGATCGTACGAATGAATTAGAATGGATATATTTGTGCAAATGAATTAGAATGGATCGTACGAATGAATTAGAATAGATCGTACGAATGAATTAGATTAGATCGTATAAATGAATTAGAATGGATCGTACGAATGAATTAGAATGGATACATTCGTGCGAATGAATTAGAATGGATCGTACGAATGAATTAGAATAGATTGTGCAAATGAATTAGAATGGATCATACGAATGAGTAAGAATGGATCGTACGAATGAAATAGAATGGATTGTACAAATGAATTAGAATGGATCGTACGAATGAATTAGAATGGATACATTCGTGCGAATGAATTAGAATGGATCGTGCTAATGAATTAGAATTGATCGTACGAATGAATTAGAATGGATTGTACGAATGAATTAGAATGGATCGCAGGAAGGAATTAGAATGGATCGTACGAATGAATTAGAATAGATTGTGCGAATGAATTAGAATGGATACATTCGTGCGAATGAAATAGAATGGATTGTAATAATGGATCGAACGTATGAATTTGTACATATTAATGAATTAGAATGGATCGAATTAGAATGGATCGTACCAATGAAATAGAATGGACCGTACGTATCAATTAGAATGGATACATTCATGGGAATGAATTAGAATAGATCGTACGAAGGAATTAGAATTGATCGTACGATCGAATAAGAATGGATCGTACGAATGAATTAGAATAGATACATTTGTGCGAATGAATTAGAATGGATCGTACGAATGAATTAGAATGGATCGTAATAATGGATCGTACGAATGAAATAGAATGGATCGTACGAATGAATTAGAATGGATACATTCGTGCAAATGAATTAGAATGGATCGTACGAATGAGTAAGAATGGATCGTACGAATAAAATAGAATGGATTGTACGAATGAATTAGAATGGATTCATTCGTACGAATAAATTAGAATGGATCGTGCGAATGAATTAGAATGGATCGTATGAATGAATTAGAATGGATACATTCATGCGAATGAATTAGAATGGATCGTACGAATGAATTAGAATAGATCGTACTTATGAATTATAATGGATCGTACAAAGGAATTAGAATGGATCATACGAATGAAATATAATGGGTCGTACAAAGAAATTAGAATGGATCGTGCGAATGAATTAGAATGGATACATTCGTGAAAAGAATTAGAATGGATTGTATGAATGAATTAGAATGGATCGTGCTAATGAATTAGAATGGATCGTACGAATGAATTAGAATAGATTGTGCGAATGAATTAGAATGGATCATACGAATGAATTAGAATGGATCATAATAATGGATCGTACGAATGAAATATAATAGATCGTACGAATGAATTAGCATGGATCATGCTAATGAATCAGAATGGAATGTACGAATGAATTAGAATAGATTGTGCGAATGAGTTAGAATGGATCGTACGAATGAATTAGAATGGATCGTACGAATGAATTAGAATGGATACATTCGTGCGAATGAATTAGAATGGATCGTACGAATGAGTAAGAATGGATCGTACGAATGAAATAGAATGGATTGTACGAATGAATTTGAATGGATTCATTCGTGCGAATGAATTAGAATGGATCGTATGAATGAATTAGAATGGATACATTCGTGCAAATGAATTAGAATGGATCTTACGAATGAATTAGAATGGATCGTACGAAGGAATTAGAATGGATCGTAGAATGAATTAGAATGGATACATTCGTGCGAATGAATTAGAATGGACCGTACGAATGAGTAAGAATGGATCGTACGAATGAAATAGAATGGATTGTACGAATGAATTAGAATGGATACATTCGTGACGATCCATTCTAATTCATTCATACGATCCATTCTAATTCATTCGCACGTACGAATGAATTAGAATGGATTGTACGAATGAATTAGAATGGATCATACGAATAAAATAGATGGATACATTCGTGCGAATGAATTAGAATAGATCATATGGATGAATTAGAATGGATCGTGCAAATGAATTAGAATGGATCGTACGAATGAATTAGAATGGATCGTATGAATGAATTAGAATGGATCGTACAAAGATGGATACATTCGTGCGAATGAATTAGAATGGATTGTACGAATGAATTAGAATGGATTGTGTGAAAGAATTAGAATGGATTGTATGAATGAATTAGAATTGATCGTGCGAATGAATTAGAATGGATCGTATGAATGAATTAGAATGGATCGTATGAATGAAATAGAATGGATCGTATGAATTAGAATGGATCGTACGAATGAAATAGAATAGATCGTACAAATGAATTAGAATGGATACATTCGTGCGAATGAATTAGAATGGATCGTACGAATGAATTAGAATGGATCGTGCGAAAGAATTAGAATGGATCATACGAATGAGTAAGAATGGATCGTACGAATGTATTCATGCGTGTCAAAGAGTTAGAATGGATTGTGCGAATGAATTAAAATGGATACATTCGTGCGAATGAATTAGAATGGATCGTATGAATGAATTAGATTGGATCGATTGTATAAATGAATTAGAATGGATCGTGCGAATGAATTAGAATGGATCGTATGAATGAATTAGAATGGATCGTATGAGTGAATTCGAAGGAATCATGCGAATGAATTAGAATGGATTGTACGAATGAATTAGAATGGATCGTATGAATGAATTAGAATGGATCGTGCGAATGAATTAGAATGGATCGTACGAATGAATTAGAATGGATCGTATGAATGAATTAGAACGGATCATGGTACGATCCATTCTAATTCATTCGCACGATCCATTCTAATTCAATCATATGATCCATTCTAATTCATTCGCACGATCCATTCTAATTCATTCACACGATCCATTCTAATTCATTCGTACGATCCATTCTAATTCATTCATACGATCCATTCTAATTCATTCGCACGATCCATTCTAATTCATTCGTACGATCCATTTTAATTCATTCGCACGATCCATTCTAATTCATTCGTCGTACGAAGGAATGGATCGTACGAATGAATTAGATTGGATCATTTGAATAAATTAGATTGGATCGTGCGAATGAATTAGAATGGATCATACGAATGAATTAGAATGGATTGTATGAATGAATTAGAATGGATGGTACGAATGAATTAGAATGGATCGTATGAATGAATTAGATTGGATCGTATGAATGAATTAGAATGGATCGTACGAATAAAATAGAATGGGTCGTACGAATGAATTAGAATGGATCGTGTGAATGAATTAGAATGGATCGTACGAATGAATTTGAATAGATTGTGCGAATGAATTAGAATGGATCATACAAAGGAATTAGAATGGATCGTACGAAGGAATTAGAATGGATCGTACAAATAAATTAGAATGGATACATTCTAATTCCTTCGTACGATCCATTGTAATTCATACGAACCATTCTATTTCATTCATACGATCCATTCAAATTCATTCATACGATCCATTCTAATTCATTCGCACGATCCTTTCTAATTCATTCGTACGACCTATTCTAATTCATTCATACGATCCATTCTAATTCATTCGTACGATCCATTCTAATTCATTCGCACAATCTATTCTAATTCATTCGTACAATCAATTCTAATTCATTCATACGATCCATTCTAATTCATTTGCACAATCTATTCTAATTAATTCGTACGATCCATTCTAATTCATTTGCACGAATATATCCATTCTAATTTATTCGTACGATCCATTCTAATTCATTCGTACGATCCATTCTAATTCCTTCGTACAATCCATTCTAATTCATTCGCACGATCCATCCTAATTCATTCGCTCGATCCATTCTAATTCATTCATACGATCCAATCTAATTCATTTGCGAATGAATTAGAATGGATCGTACGAATGAATTAGAATGGATACATTCGTGCGAATGAATTAGAATGGATCATATGAATGAAATAGAACGCACGAATGTATCCATTCTAATTCTTTCGTACGATCCATTCTAATTCATTCGCACGATCCATTCTAATTCATTCGCACAATCTATTCTAATTTATTCGTACGATCCATTCTAATTCATTCGCACGAATGTATCCATTCTAATTTACTCGTACGATCCATTCTAATTCCTTCGTACGAATGTACCCACTCAAATTCATTCGTATGATCCATTCTAATTCCTTCGTACGATCCATTCTAATTCGATCCATTCTAATTCATTCATACGTACAAATTCATACGTACGATCCATTATTACGATCCATTCTAATTCATTCGTACGATCCATTCTAATTCATTCGTACGATCCATTCTAATTCATTCGTACGATCCATTCTAATTCCTTCGTACGATCTATTCTAATTCATTCGCACGATCCATTCTAATTCCTTCGTACGATCCATTCTAATTCATTCGTACGATCCATTCTAATTCATTCGCACGATCCATTCTAATTCATTAATACGATCCAATCTAATTCATTCATACGATCCATTCTAATTCATTCATACAATCCATTCTAATTCTTTCCCACGATCCATTCTAATTCATTCGTACGATCCATTCTAATTCATTCGTACGATCCATTCTAATTCATTCGCACGAATGTATCCAGATCCATTCTAATTCATTCGCACGATCCATTCAAATACATTCGCACGATCCATTATAATTCATTCGTACAATCCATTCTTACTCATTCGTACAATCCATTCTTACTCATTCGTACGATCCATTCTAATTCTTTTGCACGAATGTATCCATTCTAATTCATTCGTACGATCCATTCTAATTCCTTCGTACGGTCCATTCTAATTCATTCACACGATCCATTCTAATTCATTCACACAATCCATTCTAATTCATTCGTACGATTCATTCTAATTCACTCGCACGAATGTATCCAGATTCATTCTAATTCATTCGCACGATCCATTCTAATTCATTCGTACAATCCATTCTTACTCATTCGTACGATCCATTCTAATTCATTCATACAATCCATTCTAATTCTTTTGCACGAATGTATCCATTCTAATTCATTCGTACGATCCAATCTAATTCATTCATACAATCCATTCTATTTCATTCGTATGATCCATTCTAATTCTTTTGCACGAATATATCCATTCTAATTCATTCGTACGATCTATTCTAATTCATTCGCACGAATGTATCCATTCTAATTCATTCGTACGATCCATTCTAATTCATTCATACGATCCATTCTAATTCATTCATACGATCCATTCTAATTCATTCGTACGATCCATTAAAATTCATTCGTACGATTCATTCTAATTCATTCATACAATCTATTCTAATTCATTCGCACGATCCATTCGAATTCACTCATACGATCCATTCTAATTCATTCGTATGATCCATTCTAATTCATTTATATCCATTCTATTTCATTCGCACGATCCATTCGAAGTCATTCGTACGATCCATTCTAATTTCCATTCTAATTCATTCATACGATCCATTCTAATTCATTCGCACTAATGTATCCATTCTAATTCATTCGTACGATCCATTCTAATTCATTCGTACGATCCATTCTAATTCCTTCGTACAATCCATTCTAATTCATTCGTATGATCCATTCTAATTCATTCGCACGATCCATTCTAATTCATTCATATGATCCAATCTAATTCATTCATACGATCCAGTCTAATTCATTCGTATGATCCATTCTAATTCCTTTGTACGATCCATTCTAATTCATTCGTACGATCCATTCTAATTCATTCGTACGATCCATTATAATTCGTTTGTACGATCCATTTTAATTCCTTCGTATGATCCATTCTAATTCTAATTCATTCGCACAATCTATTCTAATTCATTCATACGATTTATTCTAATTCATTAGCACGATCCATTCTAATTCATTTGTATGATCCATTCTAATTCATTCGCACGAATGTATCCATTCTAATTCATTCGCACGATCCATTCTAATTCATTCGTACAATCCATTCTATTTCATTCGTACGATCCATTCTTACTCATTCGTATGATCCATGCAAATTCATTCATACGATCCATTCTAATTCATTCGTACGATCCATTCTAATTCATTCGTACGATCCATTCTAATTCATTCGTACATTCCATTCTAATTCATTCGCACGAATGTATCCATCATTTGTACGATCCAATTCTAATTCATTCGTACGATACATTCTAATTCATTCGCACGATCCATTCTAATTCATTCATATGATCCAATCTAATTCATTCGTACGATCCATTCTAATTCATTCGTACTATCCATTCTAATTCTGTCACACGATCCACTCTAATTCATTCGTACGATCCATTCTAATTCATTCGTACGATCCATTCTAATTCATTCATATGATCCATTCTAATTCATTCGTATGATCCATTCTAATTCATTCGCATGATCCATTCTAATTCCTTCGTACGATCCATTCTTTTTCATTTCCATGAATGTATCCAATCTAATTCATACGTACGATCCATTCTAATTCATTTATACGATCCATTCTAATTCTTTCACACGAATGTATCAATTCTAATTCATTCGTACGATCCATTCTAATTCATTCGCACAATCTATTCTAATTCATTCTTACGATCCATTCTAATTCTAATTCGCACGATCCATTCTAATTCATTTGCACAATCTATTTCATTCGTACGATTCATCCTAATTCATTCGCATGATCCATTCTAATTCATTCGTACGATCCATTCTATTTCATTCGTACGATCCATTCTAATTCATTCGCACGATCCATTCTAATTCATTCGCACGATCCATTCTAATTCATTCGCAAGATCCATTCTAATTCATTCATACGATCGATTCTAATTCATTCATACAATCCATTCTTATTCTTTCACATGATCCATTCTAATCCATTCGTACGTTCCATTCTAATTCATTAGCACGATCCATACTAATTCATTCGTACGATCCATTCTAATAATTCATTCGCACGATCCATTATAATTCATTCGCACGAATGTATCTATTCTAATTCATTCGTACGATCCATTCTAATTCATTCGTATGATCCATTCTAATTCATTCATACGATCCATTCTAATTCATTCGTACGATCCATTCTAATTCATTCGTACGATCCATTCTAATTTATTCATACGATCCATTCTAATTCATTCGCACGAATGTATCCATTCTAATTCATTCGTACGATCCATTCTAATTCATTCGCATGAATGTATCCATTCTAATTCCTTCGTACGATCCATTCTATTTCATTCGTACAATCTATTCTATTTCATTCGTAAGATCCCATACGATCCATTCTTACTCATTCGTACGATCCATTCTAATTCATTCGCACGATCTATTCTAATTCATTCATACGATCCATTCTAATTCATTCATACGATCCATTCTAATTCATTTGTACGATTCATTCGAAATTATTCACACGATCCATTCTAATTCATTCATACGATCCATTCTAATTCATTCGCACGAATGTATCCATTCTAATTCATTCGTACGATCCATTCTAATTCATTCGCACGAATGTATCCATTCTAATTCCTTCGTACGATCCATTCTAATTCATTCATACAATCCATTCTAATTCTTTCGCACAATCTATTCTAATTCATTCGTACGATCCATTCTAATTCATTAGCACGATCTATTCTAATTCATTCATACGATCCCATACGAATGAATTAGAATGGATCGTATGAATGAATTAGATTGGATCGTATGAATGAATTAGAATGGATCGTGCGTCATATGAATGAATTAGAATGGATCGTATTAATGAAAAAGAATGGATCGTGCAAATGAATTAGAATGGATCGTACGAATAAATTAGAATGGATCGTACGAATGAATTAGAATGGATCGTACGAATGAATTAGAATGGATCATACGAATGAATTAGAATGGATACATTAGTGCGAATGAATTAGAATGGATCGTATGAATGAATTAGATTGGATCATATGAATGAATTAGAATGGATCGTGCGAGTGAATTAGATTGGATCGTATGAATGAATTACAATGGATCATATGAATGTATTAGATTGGATCGTATGAATGAATTAGAATGGATCGTATGAATGAATTAGATTGGATCGTATGAATGAATTAGAATGGATCGTGCGAATGAATTAGAATGGATCGTGCGAATGTATTAGAATGGATCGTACGAATGAATTAGAATATTTCATACGAATGAATTAGAATGGATACATTCGTGCGAATGAATTAGAATGGATCGTATGAATGAATTAGATTGGATCGTATGAATGAATTAGAATGGATCGTGCGAGTGAATTAGATTGGATCGTATGAATGAATTAGATTGGATCGTATTAATGAATTAGAATGAATCGTATGAATGAATTAGAATGGATCGTACGAATGAATTAGAATGGATACATTCGTGCAAATGAATTAGAATGGATCGTACGAAGGAATTAGATTGGATCGTACGAATGAATTAGAATGGATTATTCGTGCTAATGAATTAGAATGGATCGTATGAATGAGTAAGAATGGATCGTACGAATGAAATAGAATGGATCGTACGAATGAATTAGAATGGATAAATTCATGCAAATGAATTAGAATGGATCGTATGTATGAATTAGAATGGATACATTCATGGAAATGAATAAGAATGGATCGTACGAATGAATTAGAATGGATCGTACGAATAAATCAGAATGGATCGTACGAATGAAATAGAATGGATCGTACGTATGAATTAGAATGGATCGTGCGAATGAATTTGAATGGATCGTTTGAATGAATTAGAATGGATTGTACGAATGAAATAGAATGGATCGTGCGAATGAATTAGAATGGATCGTGCGAATGAATTAGAATGGATCTAGATACATTCGTGCGAATGAATTAGAATGGATCGTACGAATGAATTAGAATGGATCGTACGAGTACGAATGAGTAAGAATGGATCGTACGAATGAAATTGAATGGATTGTACGAATGAATTAGAATGGATCGTACGAATGAATTAGAATGGATTGTGTGAATGAATTAGAATGGATCGTATGAATGAATTAGAATGGATCGTGCGAATGAATTAGAATGGATCGTATGAATGAAATAGAATGGATCGTATGAATTAGAATAGATCGTACGAAGGATTTAGAATGGATCGTATGAATGAATTAGAATGGATACATTCGTGCGAATGAATTAGAATGGATCGTACGAATGAAATAGAATAGATTTTACGAATGAATTAGAATGGATTCATTCGTGCGAATGAATGAGAATGGATCGTGCGAACGAATTAGAATGGATCATACGAATGAATTAGAATGGATACATTCGTACGAAGGAATTAGAATGGATCGTGCGAATGAATTAGAAAGGATCGTACGAATGAATTAGAATGGATCGTATGAATGAATTAGAATGGATCGTATGATGGAATTAGAATGGATCATACGAATGAATTAGAATGGATCGTACGAATGAATTAGAATGGATCGTACGAATGAATTAGAATGAATCGTACGAATGAAATAGAATGGATACATTCATGCGAATGAATTAGAATGGATCGTACGAATGAATTAGAATGGATCGTGTGAATGAATTAGAATGTATCATACGAATGAATTAGATTGGATCGTACGAATGAATTAGAATGGATCGTACGAATGAATTAGAATGGAAACATTCGTGCGAATGAATTAGAATGGATTGTACGAATGAGTAAGAATGGATCATACGAATGAAATAGAATGGATTGTACGAATGAATTAGAATGGACGTACGAATGAATTAGAATCGATCGTGCGAATGAATTAGAATGGATCGTGCGAATGAAATAGAATGGATCGTGCGAATGAAATAGAATGGATCGTACGAATGAATTCGAATGGATCATACAAATGAATTAGAATGGATCGTACGAATGAATTCGAATAGATTGTGCGAAGGAATTAGAATGGATCGTACGAAGGAATTTGAATGGATCGTACGAATGAATTAGAATGGATATATTCGTGCAAATGAATTAGAATGGATCGTACGAATCAATTAGAATGGGTCATATGAATGAATTAGAATGGATCGTGCGAATGAATTAGAATGGATCGTGCGAATGAATTAGAATGGATCGTACGATTGAATTAGAATGGATACATTCGTGCGAATGAATTAGAATAGATTGTGCGAATGAATTAGAATGGATCGTGCGAATGAATTCGAATGGATCGTACGAATGAATTATAATAGATCGTGCGAATGAATTAGAATGGATCCTACGAAGGACTTAGAATGGATCATATGAATGAATTAGAATGGATCCTACGAATGAAATAGAATGGATCGTACGAATTAATTAGAATGGATCGTACGAATGAATTAGAATGGATACATTCGTGCGAATGAATTAGAATGGATCGTACGAATGAATTAGAATGGATCGTACGAATGAATTAGAATGGATCGTATGAAGGAATTAGAATGGATCGTATGAATGAAATAGAATGGATCGTACGAATGAATTAGAATGGATCGTGCGAATGAATTAGAATGGTTCGTACGAATGAATTAGAATAGATTGTGCGAATGAATTAGAATGGAATGTACGAATGAATTAGAATAGATTGTGCGAATGAATTAGAATGGATCGTACGAATGAATTAGAATGGATAAATTTGTGTGAATGAATTAGAATGGATTGTATGAATGAATTAGATTAGATCGTATAAATGAATTAGAATGGATCGTATGTATGAATTAGAATGGATACATTCATGGGAATGAATAAGAATGGATCGTACGAAGGAATTAGAATGGATCATACGAATGAAATAGAATGGATCTGTACGATCCATTCCAATTCATTCGCACGATCCATTCTAATTCATTAATACGATCCAATCTAATTCATTCATACGATCCATTCTAATTCATTCATACAATCCATTCTAATTCTTTCACACGATCCATTGTAATTCATTCATACGATCCATTCTAATTCATTCGTACGATTCATTCTAATTCAATCCATTCTAATTCATTCGTACGATCCATTCTTACTCATTCATACAATCCATTCTAATTCATTCGCACGAATTTATCCATTGTAATTCATTCGTACGATCCATTCTAATTCATTCGCACAATTTATTCTAATTCATTCGCACGAATGAATCCATTCTAACTTATTCGTACAATCCATTCTATTTCATTTGTACGATCTATTCTTACTCATTCGTATGATCCATTCTAATTCATTCGCACGAATGTATCCATTCTAATTCATTCGTATGGATATATTCGTGTGAATGAATTAGAATGGAACGTATGAATGAATTAGAATAGATTGTACGAATGAATTAGAATGGATCGTACGAATGAATTAGAATGGATACATTCGTGCGAATGAATTAGAATAGGTCGTACGAATGAGTAAGAATGGATCGTACGAATGAAATAGAATGGATTGTACGAATGAATTAGAATGGATCATACGAAAGAATTAGAATGGATCGTACGAATGAATTAGAATGGATCGTATGAATGAATTAGAATGGATCGTGCGAATGAATTAGAATGGATCGTACGATACAAATGAAATATAATGGGTCGTACAAAGGAATTAGAATGGATCATACGAAGGAATTAAAATGGATCGTACGAAGGAATTAGAATGGATCGTACGAATGAATTAGAATGGATACATTCGTGCGTACGAATGAATTAGAATGGATACATTCGTGCGAATGAATTAGAATGGATCGTATGAATGAATTAGATTGGATACATTCGTATGAATGAATTAGAATGGATCGTACGAATGAATTAGAATGGATAGATTCGTGTGAATAAATTAGAATGGATCATATGAATGAATTAGAATGGATCGTATGAGTGAATTCGAATGGATCATGCGAATGAATCGTACGAATGAATTAGAATGGATCGTGCGAATGAATTAGAATGGATCGTACGAATGAATTAGAATGGATACATTCGTGCGAATGAATTAGAATGGATCATATGAATGAATTAGATTGGATCGTATTGATGAATTTGAATGGATCGTGTGAATGAATTAGAATGGTTCGTACGAATGAATTAGAATGGATACATTCGTGCGAATGAATTAGAATGGATCATACGATTGAGTAAGAATGGATCGTACGAATGAAATAGAATAGATCGTACGAATGAATTAGAATGGATCGTACGAATGAATTAGAATGGATCGTACGAATGAAATAGAATGGATACAAATGAATTAGAATGGATCATACAAATAAATTAGAATGGATCGTACGGAATGAATTAGAATAGATCGTGCAAATGAATTATAATGGATCGTGCGAATGAATTAGAATGGATCGTACGAATGAATTAGAATAGATTCTGCGAATGAATTAGAATGGATCGTATGAATGAATTAGATTGGATCGTATGAATGAATTAGAATGGATCGTACGAATGAATTAGAATGGATACATTCGTACGAATGAATTAGAATGGATCGTACGAATGAATTAGAATGGATCGTAATAATGGATCGTACGAATGAAATAGAATGGAATTAGAATGGATCGTGGAAATGAATTAGAATGGATCGTATGAATGAATTAGAATGGATCGTACTTATGAATTAGAATGGATCGTACGAATGAATTAGAATGGATACATTCGTGCGAATGAATTAGAATGGATCGTATGAATGAATTAGAATGGATAAATTCATGTGAATGAATTAGAATGGATTGTACGAATGAATTAGAATGGATCGTACGAATAAATTGGAATGGATCGTACGAATGAATTAGAATGGATACATTCGTGCGAATGAATTAGAATGGATCATACGAATGAATAAGAATGGATCGTACGAATGAAATAGAATCGATTGTACGAATGAATTAGAATGGATTCATTCATGCGAATGAATTAGAATGGATCGTACGAATTAAATTGAATGTATCGTACGTATGAATTAGAATGGATCGTGCGAATGAATTAGAATGGATCGTATGAATGAATTAGAATGGATCGTACGAATGAATTAGAATGGATCGTGCGAATGAATTAGAATGGATCGTACGAATGAATTAGAATGGATGCATTCGTCCGAATAAATTAGAATGGATCGTACGAATGAATTAGAATGGATCGTACGAATGAATTAGAATGGATCGTGTCAAAGAAT
The DNA here is from genome assembly GCA_947650365.1 of Chamaelirium japonicum. NCBI lineage: Eukaryota > Viridiplantae > Streptophyta > Magnoliopsida > Liliales > Melanthiaceae > Chamaelirium > Chamaelirium japonicum. The sequence goes on along the minus strand of CANTAL010000131.1, from coordinate 372,290 downwards.
TAGAATAGATTGTATGAATGAATTAGAATGGATCGTATGAATGAAATAGAATGGATTGTACGAATGAATTAGAATGGATCGTACGAATGTATTAGAATGGATCGTACGAATGAATTAGAATGGATCGTATGAATGAATTAGAATGGATCGTATGAATGAATTAGATTGGATCATATGAATGAATTAGATTGGATCGTATAAATGAATTAGAATGGATCCTACGTATAAATTAGAATGGATACATTCATGGGAATGAATTAGAATGGATCGTACGAATGAATTAGAATGGATAAATTCGTGCGAATAAATTAGAATGGATCGTATGAATGAATTAGAATGGATCGTATGAATGAATTAGAATGGATCGTAAGAATGAAATAGAATGGATCGTACGAATGAATGAATTTGGATCATGCTAATGAATTAGAATGGATCGTACGAATTACGAATAAATTAGAATGAATTAGAATGGATCGTACGAATGAATTAGAATGGATCATACGAATGAATTAGAATGGATCGTATGAGTGAATTCGAATGGATCGTGCGAATGAATTAGAATGGATCATACAATCCATTCTATTTCATTCGTACGATCCATTCTTACTAATTCGCATGATCCATTCTAATTCATTCGTACGATCCATTCTAAATCATTCATACGATCCATTCTAATTCATTCATACGATCCATTCTAATTCATTCGTACGATCCATTCTAATTCATTCGCACTATCCATTCTAATTCATTCATATGATCCAATCTAATTCATTCGTACGATCCATTCTTATTCATTCGCACAATCTATTCTAATTCATTAGCACGATCCATTCTAATTCATTCGTACGATCCATTCTATTTCATTCGTACGATCCATTCTAATTCATTCGTACGATCCATTCTAATTCATTCGGACGAATGTATCCATTCTAATTCATTCGTACGATCCATTCTAATTCATTCATACGATCCATTCTAATTCATTCATACGATCCATTCTAATTCATTCGTACGATCCATTCTAATTCATTCATTCAATTCATTCTAATTCATTCGCATGGATTTATCCATTCTAATTCATTCATACGATCCATTCTAATTCATTCGCACAATCTATTCTAATTCATTCATACGTTCCATTCTAATTCACTCATACGATCCATTCTAATTCATTCGTACGGATCGTACGAAGGAATTAGGGTGGATCGTGCGAATGAATTAGAATGGATCGTACGAATGAATTAGAATGGATTGTATGTATCCATTCTAATTCATTCGTACGATCCATTCTAATTCCTTCGTACAAATGTATCCACTCTAATTCATTCGCATGATCCATTCGAATTCATTCGCACGAATGTATCCGATCCATTCTAATTCCTTCGTACGATCCATTCTAATTCATTCGTACGATCCATTCTAATTCATTCGTACGATCCATTCTTATTTATTCGCACGAATGTATCCATTCTTATTCATTCATATGATCCATTCTAATTCCTTCGTACGATCCATTCTAATTCCTTCGTACGATCCATTCTAATTTCATTCGTATGATCCATTCTAATTCCTTCGTACGATTCATTCTTATTCATTCCCATGAATGTATCCATTCTAATTCATATGTACGATCCATTCTAATTCATTTATACGATCCAATCTAATTCATTCATACAATCCACTCTAATTCATTCGCACGAATGTACGATCCATTCTTACTCATTCGTACGATCCATTCTAATTCATTCGCACGAATGTATCCATTCTAATTTATTCGTACAATCCATTCTAATTCATTCGCACGAATGTATCCATTCTAATTCATTCGTACGATCCATTCTAATTCATTCGCACAATCTATTCTATTTCATTCATACGATCCATTCTAATTCATTCGTACGATCCATTCTAATTCATTCGTACGATCCATTCTAATTCATTCGCACGATCCATTCTAATTCATTCGAATTCACTCATATCCATTCTTATTCATGAATTAGAATGAATCGTACGAATTAATTAGAATGGATCGTATGACATGTGCAAGAATTAGAATGGATCCATTCTAATTCAACTCTAATTCATTCTCACAATCCATTCTAATTCATTCGTACGATTCATTCGTATGATCCATTCATTCGTACGACCCATTATATTTCATTCGTATGATCCATTCTAATTTCTTTGTACAATCCATTCTAATTCCTTCGTACGATCCATTCCGTATGATCTATTCTATTTCATTCGTACGATACATTCTTACTCAATCGTATGATCCATTCTAATTCGATCCATTCTAATTCATTCGCACGATCCATTATAATTCATTCGCACGAATGTATCCATTCTAATTCCTTCGCACGATCCATTCTAATTCAATCATACAATCCAATCTAATTCATTCATACGATCCATTCTAATTCATTCGCACGAATGTATCCATTCTAATTCATTATTATGATCCATTCTAATTAATTCATACGATCCATTCTAATTCATTCGTACGATCCATTCTAATTCATTCGCACGATCCATTCTAATTCATTCATACGATCCAATCTAATTCATTCATACGATCCATTCTAATTCATTCACACGAATGTATCCATTCTAATTCATTTGTACGATCTATTCTAATTCATTCGTACGATCTATTCTAATTCATTCGTACGATCTATTCTAATTCATTCGTACTATCCATTCTAATTCTTTCGCACGATCCATTCTAATTCATTCGTACGATCCATTCTAATTGATCGAACGAAGGAATTAGAATGGATCGGATACATTCGTGCGAATTAATTAGAATGGATCGTACGAAGGAATTAGAATGGATCGTACAAAGGAATTAGAATAGATCGTGCGAATGAATTAGAATGGATCGTACGAATGAATTAGAGTGGATACATTCGTACGAAGGAATTAGAATGGATCGTACGAATGAATTAGAATGGATCATACGAATGAGTAAGAATGGATCGTACGAATGAAATAGAATGGATTGTATGAATGAATTAGAATGGATCGTATGAATGAATTAGAATGGATACATTCGTGCGAATGAATTAGAATGGATCATACGAATGAATTAGAATGGATCATACGAATGAATTAGAATGGATCGTATGAATGAATTAGAATAGATTGTGCGAATGATTTAGAATGGATCGTACGAATGAATTAGAATGGATACATTCGTGCGAATGAATTAGAATGGATCGTACGAATAAGTAAGAATAGATCGTACGAATGAAATAGAATGGATTGTACGAATGAATTAGAATGGATTCATTCGAATGAATTAGAATGGATCGTGTGAAAGAATTATAATGGATTGTATGAATGAATTTGAATGGATCGTATGAATGAATTAGAATGAATACATTCGTGTGAATGAATTAGAATGGATCATACGAATGAATTAGAATGGATCATACGAATGAATTAGAATGGATCGTACGAATGAATTAGAATAGATTATGCGAATGAGTAAGAATGGATCGTACGAAGGAATTAAATTGGATCGTATAAATGAATTAGAATGGATCGTGCGAATGAATTAGAATAGATCGTACGAATGAATTAGAGTGGATCGTATGAATGAATTAGAATGGATCGTACAAAGGATTTAGAATGGATCGTACGAATGAATTAGAATGGATCATACGAATGAATTAGAATGGATCGTATGAATGAATTAGATTTGATCGTATGAATGAATTAGAATGGATCGTGCGAATGAAGTAGAATGGATCGTATGAATGAATTAGAATAGATCGTACGAATGAATTATAATGGATACATTCGTGCGAATGAATTAGAATAGATCGTACGAATGAATTAGAAGGGATAATTCGTGCGAATGAATTAGAATGGATCGTATGAATGAATTAGAATGGATCATATGAATGAATTAGAATGGATCGTGCGAAGGAATTAGAATGGATCGTACGAATGAATTAGAATGAATCGTATGAATGAATTAGAATGGATCGTGCGAATGAATTAGAATGGATCGTACAAATGAGTAAGAATGGATGTATGAATGAAATAGAATGGATCGTACGTATCAATTAGAATGGATACATTCATGGGAATGAATTAGAATGGATCGTAAGAAGGAATTAGAATGGATCGTACAAAGAAATTAGAATGGATCGTACGAATGAATTAGAATGGATACATTCGTGCAAATCCATTCTATTTCATTCGTACGATCCATTCTAATTCATTCGTACGATCCATTCTTACTCATTCATATGATCCATTCTTACTCATTCGTATGATCCATTCTAATTCATTCACACGAATTTATCCATTCTAATTTATTCGTACGATCCATTCTATTTCATTCGTACGATCCATTCTAATTCATTCGCACGATCCATTCTAATTCTAATTCCTTCGTACGTACGATCCATTCTAATTCCTTCATACGATCCATTCTATTTCATTCATACGATCCAATCTAATTCATTCATACGATCCATTCTAATTCATTCGCACGAATGTATCCATTCTAATTCATTCGCACGAATGTATCCATTCTAATTCATTCGTACGATCCATTCTATTTCATTCGTACGATCCATTCTTACTCATTCGTACGATCCATTCTAATTCATTCGCACGATCCATTCTAATTCATTCGTACAATCCATTCTATTTTATTCGTACGATCCATTCATACTCATTCGTATGATCCATTCTAATTCATTCGCACGAATGTATCCATTCTAATTTATTCGTACGATCCATTCTAATTCATTCGTACGATCTATTCTAATTCATTCGTACGATCCATTCTAATTCATTCATACGATCCATTCTAATTCTTTTGCACGAATGTATCCATTCTAATTCATTCGTGCGTTCCATTCTAATTCATTCGCACGAATGTATCCATTCTAATTCATTCATACGATCTACTCTAATTCATTCGCACAATCTATTCTAATTCATTCGCACGATCCATTCTAATTCATTCATACGATCCATTCTATTTCATTCGCACGATCCATTATAATTCTAATTCATTCGCACGAATGTATCCATTCTAATTGATTCGTACATGTATGAATTCATTCGTACGATCCATTCTAATTCATTCGTACGATCCATTCTAATTCATTCGTACGATCCATTCTTACTCATTCGTATGATCCATTCTAATTCATTCGCACGAATGTATCTATTCTAATTCATTCGTACGATCCATTCTAATTCATTCGTACGATCCATTCTAATTCATTCATACGATCCATTCTAATTCTTTCACACTACGATCCATTCTTACTCTTTCGTACGATCAATTCTTACTCATTCGTATGATCCATTCTAATTCATTCGCACGAATTTATCCATTCTAATTCAGTCGTACGATCCATTCTATTTCATTCGTACGATCCATTCTAATTCATTCGCACGATCCATTCTAATTCTAATTCCTTCGAACGTACGATCCATTCTAATTCGTTCGTACGATCCATTCTATTTCATTCATACGATCCAATCTAATTCATTCATACGATCCATTCTAATTCATTCGCACGAATGTATCCATTCTAATTCATTCGTACTATCCATTCTATTTCATTCGTACGATCCATTTTTACACATTCGTACGATCCATTCTAATTCATTCGCACGATCCATTCTAATTCATTCGTACAATCCATTCTATTTCATTCGTACGATCCATTCTTACTCATTCGTATGATCCATTCTAATTCATTCGCATGAATGTATCTATTCTAATTCATTCGTACGATCCATTCTAATTCATTCGTACGATCTATTCTAATTCATTCGTACGATCCATTCTAATTCATTCATACGATCCATCCTAATTCTTTCGCACGAATGTATCTATTCTAAATCATTCGTACGTTCAAATCTAATTCATTCGCACGAATGTATCCATTCTAATTCATTCGTACGATCTATTCTAATTCATTCACACAATCTATTCTAATTCATTCGTACAATCCATTCTTACTCATTCGTACGATCCATTCTAATTCATTCGTACGACCCATTCTAATTCATTCGCATGATCCATTCTAATTCATTCGTACAATCCATTCTTACCGATCCATTCTATTTCATTCGTACGATCCATTCTAATTCATTCGCACAATCTATTCTAATTCATTCGTACGATCCATTCTAATTCATTCGCACGATCCATTCTAATTCATTTGCACGATCCATTCTAATTCATTCATACAATCCATTCTAATGAATTAAAATAGATTGTGCGAATGAATTAGAATGGATCGTATGAATGAATTAGATTACGATCCATTCTAATTCACTCATACGATCCATTCTAATTCATTCGCACGAATGTATCCATTCTAATTCCTTCGTACGATCCATTCTAATTCCTTCGTACGATCTATTCTAATTCATTCGTACGATCCATTCTAATTCATTCATACGATCCAATCTAATTCATTCGCACGATCCATTTTAATTCATTCATTCGATCCATTCTAATTCATTCGATCCATTCTAATTCAATCATACAATCCATTCTAATTCTTTTGCACGAATGTATCCATTCTAATTCATTCGTACGATCCATTCTAATTCCTTCGTACGATCCATTTTAATTCCTTCGTACAATCTATTCTAATTCCTTCGTACGATCCATTCTATTTCATTCGTACGAATGAATTCTAATTCATTCGTATGATCCATTCTATTTCATTCGTACGATCCATTATTACGATCCATTCTAATTCATTTGTATGATCCATTCTAATTCATTCGCACAATCTATTCTAATTAATTCGTACGATCCATTCTAATTCATTCGCACGGATCGTATGAATGAATTAGATTGGATCGTATTAATGAATTAGAATGGATCGTACGAATGAATTAGAATGGATCGTATGATTGAATTAGAATAGATACATTCGTGCGAATGAATTAGAATGGATCGTACGAAGGAATTAGAATGGATCGTACGAATGAATTAGAATGGATATATTCGTGCAATAAATTAGAATAGATCGTACGAATGAGTAAGAATGGATCGTACGAATGAAATAGAATGGATCGTACGAATGAATTAGAATGGATCGTACGAAAGAATTAGAATGGATCGTATGAGTGAAATAGAATGGATTGTACGAATGAATTAGAATAGATTGTGCGAATGAATTAGAATAGATCGTACAAATGAATTAGAATGGATACATTCGTGCGAATGAATTAGAATGGAACGTACGAATAAATTAGAATGGATACATTCGTGCGAAAGAATTAGAAACGATCGTATGAATGAATTAGAATGGATCGTACGTATGAATTAGAATGGATACATTCATGGGAATGAATAAGAATGGATTGTACGAAGGAATTAGAATGGATCGTATGAATGAATTAGATTGGATCGTATGAATGAATTAGAATGGTTCGTGAGAATGAATTAGATATAGATCGTATTAATGAATTAGAATGGATCGTATGAATGAATTAGAATGGATCGTGCGAATGAAATAGAATGGATCGTACGAATGAGTAAGAATGGATCGTACGAATGAGATAGAATGGATCGTACGAATGAATTAGAATGGATATATTCATGCAAATGAATTAGAATGGATCATACGAATGTGTAAGAATGGATCGTATGAATGAATTAGAATGAATCGTACTTATGAACTAGAATGGATCATACGAATGAATTAGAATGGATACATTCGTACGAATGAATTAGAATAGATCGTACGAATGAATTAGAATGGATCGTACGAATGAATTAGAAAGGATCGTATGAATGAATTAGAATGGATCGTGCAAATGAATTAGAATGGTTCGTATGAATGAATTAGAATGGATCGCACTTATGAATTAGAATGGATCGTATGAATGAATTAGAATGGATCGTACAAATGAATTAGAATGGATCATACGAAGGAATTAGAATGGATCGTACGAAGGAATTAGATTGGATCGTGTGAAAGAATTAGAATGGATTGTATGAATGAATTAGAATGGATCGTATGAATGAATTAGATTGGATCGTATTAGTGAATTAGATAGGATCATGCGAATGAATTAGAATGGATCGTACGAATGAATTAGAATGGATCGTACGAAGGAATTAGAATGGATTGTATGAATGAATTAGAATGGATCGTATGAATGAATTAGAATGGATACATTCGTGCGAATGAATTAGAATGGATCGTATGAATGAGTAAGAATGGATCGTACGAATAAAATAGAATAGATCGTGCGAATGAATTAGAATGGATCGTGCTAATGAATTAGAATTGATCGTACGAATGAATTTGAATAGATTGTGCGAATGAATTAGAATGGATCGGGCGAATGAATTAGAATGGATCGTACGAATGAATTAGAATGGATACATTCATTCGAATGAATTAGAATGGATCGTACGAATGAGTAAGAATGGATCGTACGAATGAAATAGAATGGATAGTGCTAATGAATTAGAATGAATTAGAATGGATCGTACGAATGAGTAAGAATGATCGTATAAATGAATTAGAATGGATCGTACAAAGGATGGATACATTCGTGCGAATGAATTAGAATGGATCGTACGAATGAATTAGAATGGACCGTATGAATAAATTAGAATGGATACATTCGTGCGAATGAATTAGAATGGAACGTACGAATGAATTAGAATGGATACATTTGTGCGAAAGAATTAGAATGGATCATATGATTGAATTAGAATGGATCGTACGAAGGAATTAGAATGGATCGTACGAAGGAATTAGAAGGGATATATTCGTGCAAATGAATTAGAATGGATCGTACGAATGAAATAGAATGGATCGTAATAATGGATCGTACGTATGAATTTGTACGATCCATTCTAATTCATTCGTAAAATACATTCGTCCGAATGAATTAGAATGGATCGTACGAAGGAATTAGAATGGATCGTACGAAGGAATTAGAATGGATCGTATGAATGAATTCGAATGGATCATATGAATGAATTAGAATGGATCGTATGAGTGAATTAGAATGGATCGTATGAGTGAATTCGAATAGATCGTACGAATGAGTAAGAATGGATCATGCGAATGAATTAGAATGGATCGTACGAATGAATTAGAATGGATCATATGAATGAATAAGAATGGATCATACCAAGGATGGATACATTCGTGCGAATGAATTAGAATGGATCGTACGAATGAATTAGAATGGATCGTATGAATGAATTAGAATGGATCGTACGAATAAATTAGAATAGATCGTACGAATGAATTACAATGGATCATACGAATGAATTAGACGTATGATCCATTCTAATTCCTTCGTACGATCCATTCTAATTCATTCGTACGATCCATTCTATTTCATGCGTACGATCCATTCTAATTCATTCATACGATCCATTCTAATTCATTCGCACGATCCATTCTAATTTATACGTACGATTCATTCTATTTCATTCGTACGATCCATTCTAATTCATTCATACGATCCATTCTAATTCATTCATACGATCCAATCTAATTCATTCATACGATCCATTCTAATACATTTGCACGATCTATTCTAATTCCTTCGTACGATCCATTCTAATTTCTTTGTACGATCCATTCTAATTCATTCATACGATCCATTCTAATTCATTCGTACAATCCATTCTAATTCATTCGCACGAATCTATCCATTCTAATTCATTCGTACGATCCATTCTAATTCATTCGCACGATCTATTCCAATTCATTTATACAATCCATTCTAATTCTTTCACACGATCCATTCTAATTCATTCGTACGATCCATTCTATTTCATTCGTACGATCCATTCTAATTCATTCGTACGATCCATTCTAATTCATTCGCACGATCCATTCTTATTCATTCATACGATCCAATCTAATTCATTCATACGATCCATTCTAATTCATTCGTACGATCCATTCTAATTCATTCGCACGAATGTATCCATCCTTTGTACGATCCATTCTAATTCATTCATACGATCCATTCTAATTCAGTAGTACGATCCTGTCTAATTCATTCGCACGATCCATTCTTACTCATTCATACGATCCATTCGAATTCACTCATACGATCCATTCTAATTCATTCATACGATCCATTCTAATTCATTCGTATGATCCATTCTAATTCATTCGTACGATCCATTCTAATTCATTCGCACGATCCATTCTAATTCACTAATACGATCCAATCTAATTCATTCATATGATCCAGTCTAATTCATTCATATAATCCATTCTAATTCTTTCACATGATCCATTCATTCGAATGAGTAAGAATGGATCGTACGAATGAATTAGAATGGATCGTATGAATGAATTAGAATTGATCGTGAGAATGAATTAGAATGGATTGTGCGAATGAATTAGAATGGATCGTGTGAATGAAATAGAATGGATCGTACGAATGAATTAGAATGGATCGTACGAATGAATTAGAATGGATCATACGAATGAAATAGATGGATACATTCGTGCGAATGAATTAGAATAGATCGTACAAATGAGTAAGAATGGATCGTACGAATGAAATAGAATGGATTGTACGAATGAATTAGAATGGATCGTACGAATGAAATAGAATGGATCGTACGTATGAATCAGAATGGATCGTGCGAATGCATTAGAATGGATCGTACGAATGAATTAGAATAGATCGTACGAATGAAATAGAATGGATCGTGCGAGTGAATTAGAATGGATCGTGCGAATGAATTAGAATGGATCGTGCGAATGAAATAGAATGGATACAAATGAATTAGAATGGATCATACGAATGAATTAGAATGGATCGTACGAATAAAATAGAATGGATTGTACGAATGAAGTAGAATGGATCGTACAAATGAATTAGAATGGATACATTCGTGCGAATGAATTAGAATGGATCGAACGAATGAATTAGAATGGATCGTACGAATGAATTAGAATGGATCGTATGAGTGAATTCGAATGGATCGTGCGAATGAATTAGAATGGATCGTACAAATGATTTAGAATGGATACATTCGTGCGAATGAATTAGAATGGATCCCATTCTAATTCATTCGTATGATCCATTCTAATTCATTTATACGATCCAATCTAATTCATTCATACAATCCATTCTAATTCATTCGCACGAATTTATCCATTCTAATTCATTCGTACGATCCATTCTAATTCATTCGCACAATCTATTCTAATTCATTTGTACGTTCCGTTCTAATTCACTCATACAATCCATTCTAATGCATTCGTACGGATCGTACGAAGGAATTAGAATGGATCGTGCGAATGAATTAGAATGGATCGTACGAATGAATTAGAATGGATACATTCGTGCGAATGAATTAGAATGGATCGTACGAATGAGTAAGAATGGATCGTACGAATGAAATAGAATGGATTGTACGAATGAATTAGAATGGATTCATTCGTGCTAACGAATTAGAATGGATCGTGCGAATGAATTAGAATGGATCGTACGAATGAAATATAATGCGTCGTACAAAGGAATTAGAATGGATCGTATGAAGGAATTAGAATGGATCGTACGAATGAATTAGAATGGATATATGCATTCTAATTCATTCATACGATCCATTCTAATTCATTCGTACGATCCATTCTAATTCATTCGCACAATCTATTCTAATTCATACGTACGATCCATTCTAATTCATTCGTACGATCTATTCTAATTCATTCGTAAGATCTATTCTAATTCATTCGTACGATCCATCCTAATTCCTTTGTACGACACATTATATTTCATTCGTACGATCCATTCTAATTCATTCGTACGATCCATTCTAATTCATTCGCACGATCCATTCTAATTCATTCGCACGAATGAATCCATTCTAATTCATTCGTATGATCCATTCTAATTCATTCATACGATCCATTCGAATTCCTTCATACGATCCATTCTAATTCCTTCGTACGATCCATTCTAATTCCATTCTAATTCTTTCATGAATGTATCGATTCTAATTCATTCGTACGATCCATTCTAATTCATTCATACGATCCAATCTAATTCATTCGTACGATCCATTCTAATTGATTCGTACGATCCATTCTAATTCATTCGCACAATCTATTCTAATTCATTCGTACGATCAATTCTAATTCATTAGCACGATCCATTCTAATTCATTCGTACGATCTATTCTATTTCATTCGTACGATCCATTCTTACTCATTCGTACGATCCATTCTAATTCATTCATGAATTAGAATGGATCGTACGAATGAATTAGAATGGATACATTCGTACGAATGAATTAGAATGGATACATTCGTGCGAATGAATTAGAATGGATCGTGCGAATGAATTAGAATGGATCGTACGAATGAATTAGAGTGGATACATTCGTACGATGGAATTAGAATGGATCGTATGAATGAATTAGAATGGATACATTCGTGCGAATGAATTAGAATGGATCGTATGAATGAATTAGAATAGATTGTACATTCGTGCGAATGAATTAGAATGGATTGTATGAATGAATTCGAATGGATCGTACGAATGAATTAGAATGGTAACATTCTAATTGATCGTGCGAGAATGGATCGTACGAATGAAATAGAATGGATCGTACGAATGAATTAGAATGGATCGTGCGAATGAATTAGAATGGATTGTATGAATGAATTAGAATGGATCGTAGGAATGAATTAGAATAGATCGTACGAATGAATTAGAATGGATCGTATGAATGAATTAGAATGGATCGTACGAAGGAATTAGAATGGATCATACGAATGAAATAGAATGGATTCTACGAATGAATTAGATTGGATCGTATAAATGAATTAGAATGGATCGTGTGAAAGAATTAGAATGGATTGTATGAATGAATTAGAATTGATCGTGCGAATGAATTAGAATGGATCGTATAAATGAATTAGAATGGATCATACGTATGAATTAGAATGGATACATTCATGGAAATGAATAAGAATGGATCGTACGAAGGAATTAGAATGGATCATACAAATAAAATTAGAATGGATCGTACGAAGGAAAAAGGATCATACGAAGGAATTAGAATGGATCGTACGAATGAATTAGAATGGATCGTATGAATGAATAAGAATGGATATATTCGTGCGAATGAATTAGAATGGATCGTACGAATGAGTAAGAATGGATCGTACGAATGAAATAGAATGGATTGTACGAATGAATTAGAATGGATCATACGAATGAATTAGAATGGATCGTATGAATGAATTAGAATGGATCGTGTGAAAGAATTAGAATGGATTGAATGAATGAATTAGAATGGATCGTATGAATGAATTAGAGTGGATCGTGTTTTTTCGTGCTAATGAATTATAATGGATCGTACGAATGAATTAGAATGGATACATTCGTGCGAAAGAATTAGAATGGCTCGTATGAATGAATTAGATTGGATCGTATGAATGAATTAGAATGGATCGTGCGAAGGAATTAGAATGGATACTGTGCGAATGAATTAGAATGGATCGTGCGAATGAATTAGAATGGATCGAATTAGAATGGATACATTCGTTCGAATGAATTAGAATGGATCATACAATTTAGTAAGAATGGATCGTACGAATAAAATAGAATAGATCGTGCGGGATGGATCGTACGAAGGAATTAGAATGGATCGTACTAAGGAATTAGAATGGATCATACGAATGAAATATAATGGATCATATGAATGAATGGATCATACAAATGAATCGTACGAATGAATTAGAATGGATCGTGTGAATGAATTAGAGTTGATACATTCGTGCGAATGAATTAGAATGGATCGTACGAATGAGTAAGAATGGATCATACGAATGAATTAGAACGGATCGTATGAATGAATTAGAATGGATCGTACGAATGAATTAGAATGGATCGTATGATTGAATTAGAATAGATTGTGCAAATGAATTAGAATAGATCGTATGAATGAGTTAGAATGGATCGTACTTATGAATTAGAATGGATCGTACGAATGAATTAGAATGGATCGTACGAATGAATTAGAATGTATCGTACGAATGAATTAGAATGGATCGTACGAATGAATTAGAATGGATCGTATGAATGAATTAGATTGGATCGTATGAATGAATTAGAATGGATCGTGCGTCGTACGAATGAATTAGAATGGATCGTATTAATGAATTAGAATGGATCGTGTGAATGAATTAGAATGGATCGTAATAATGGATCGTACGAATGAAAAAGAATGGATTGTACGAATAAATTACAATGGATCGTGCATTAATGAATTAGAATGGATCGTACGAATGAATTAGAATGGATTGTGTGAAAGAATTAGAATGGATCGTACGAAGGAATTAGAATGGATCGTATGAATGAATTAGATTGGATCGTATTAATGAATTAGAATGGTACGTACGAATGAATTAGAATGGATCGTACGAATGAGTAAGAATGGATCGTATTAATGAATTAGAATTGATCGTGCGAGAATGGATCGTACGAATGAAATAGAATGGATCGTACGAATGAATTAGAATGGATCGTGCGAATGAATTAGAATGGATCATATGAATGAATTAGAATGGATCGTATGAATGAATTAGAATGGATCGTACGAATGAATTGGAATAGATCGTACAAATGAATTAGAATGGATCGTATGAATGAATTAGAATGGATCGTACGAAGGAATTAGAATGGATCATACAAATGAAATAGAATGGATTATAGGAATGAATTAGATTGGATCGTATAAATGAATTAGAATGGATCGTGTGAAAGAATTAGAATGGATTGTATGAATGAATTAGAATAGATCGTGCGAATGAATTAGAATGGATCGTACGAATGAATTAGAATGGATCATACGAATGAGTAAGAATGGATCGTACGAATGAAATAGAATGGATCGAACGAATAAATTAGAATGGATAAATGAAATAAAATGGATTGTACGTGATCCATTCTAATTCATTCGTATGATCCATTCTAATTCATTCGCACGATCGATTCTAATTCATTCGCACCATTCTAATTCATTCGCACAATCTATTCTAATTCATTCCCACGATCCATTCTAATTCATTCATACGATCCATTCTAATTCATTCGCACGAATTTATCCAATCTAATTCATTCGTACGATCCATTCTAATTCATTCGTATGATCCATTCGAATTCATTCGTATGATCCATTCTAATTCCTTCGTACGATCCATTCTTACTCATTCGTACGATCCATTCTTACTCATTCGTACGATCCATTCTAATTCATTTGCACGAATGTATCAACTCTAATTCATTCGCACGATCCATTCTAATTGATTCGTACGATTCATTCGTATGATCCATTCTAATTCATTCGTACGAATGTATCCACTCTAGAATGGATCGTCTGTATGAATGAATTAGATTGGATCGTATAAATGAATTAGAATGGATCGTATGTATGAATTAGAATGGATACATTCATGGGAATGAATAAGAATGGATCGTACGAAGCAATTAGAATGGATCATACGAATGAAATTAGAATGGATCGTACGAAGAAATTAGAATGGATCATACGAAAGAATTAGAATGGATCGTATGAATGAATAAGAATGGATACATTCTTGCGAATGAATTAGAATGGATCATACGAATGAGTAAGAATGGATCGTACGAATGAAATAGAATAGATTGTACGAATGAATTAGATTGGATTATACGAATGAATTAGAATGGATCGTATGAATGAATTAGAATGGATCGTGTGAAAGAATTAGAATGGATTGTATGAATGAATTAGAATGGATCGTATGAATGAATTAGAGTGGATCGTGTTTTTTCGTGCTAATGACTTAGAATGGATCGTACGAATGAATTAGAATGGATACATTCGTGCGAAAGAATAAGAATGGATCGTATGAATGAATTAGATTGGATCGTATGAATGAATTTGAATGGATCGTGCGAAGGAATTAGAATGGTTATATTCGTGCGAATGAATTAGAATGGATCGAATTAGAATGGATACATTCGTTCGAATGAATTAGAATGGATCATACGATTGAGTAAGAATGGATCGTACGAATGAAATAGACTAGATCGTACGGAATGGATCGTAGGAAGGAATTAGAATGGATCGTAAAAAGGAATTAGAATGAATCGTACGGATGAATTAGATTGGATACATTCGTGCGAATGAATTAGAATGGATCGTACGTATGAATTTGTACATATGAATGAATTAGAATGGATCGAATTAGAATGGATCGTACGAAGGAATTAGAATGGATCGTACGAATAAATTAGAATAGATCGTACAAATGAATTAGAATGGATACATTCGTGCGAATGAATTAGAATGGATCGTGCGAATGAATTAGAATGGATACATTCGTGCGAATGAATTAGAATGGATCGTATAAAGGAATTAGAATGGATGAGAATGAGTTAGAATGGAATGGATCGTACTTATGAATTAGAATGGATCGTACGAATGAATTAGAATGAATCGTACGAATGAATTAGAATAGATCGTGCGAATGAACTAGAATGGATCGTATGAATGAATTAGATTACGATCCATTCTAGTTCATTCGTATGATCCATTCTAATTCCTACGAATGAATTAGAATGGATCGTACAAATGTATTCGTGCGTGTGAAAGAATTAGAATGGATTGTGCGAATGAGTAAGAATGGATCGTACGAAGGAATTAGAATGGATCATACGAATGAATTAGAATGGATCGTATGAATGAATTAGAATGGATCGTGCGAATGAATTAGAATGGATCGTATGAATGAATTAGAATAGATTGTGCGAATGAATTAGAATGGATCGTGCGAATGAATTAGAATGGAGCGTACGAATGAGTTAGAATGGATACATACGAATGAATTAGAATGGATCGTATGAATGAATTAGATTGGATTGTATGAATGAATTAGAATGGATCGTGCAAATAAATTAGAATGGATCGTATGAATGAATTAGAATGGATCGTATGAATGAATTAGAATGAATTAGAATGGATCGTATGAATGAATTAGAATAGATTGTGCGAAACGTACGAATGAATTAGAATAGATTGTGCGAATAAATTAGAATGGATCGTACGAATGAATTAGAATGGGTAAATTCGTGCGAATGAATTAGAATGGATTGTACGAATGAATTAGAATGGATCGTACGAATGAATTAGAATGGATCGTACGAATGAATTAGAATGGATACATTCGTGCGAATGAATTAGAATGGATCATACGAATGAGTAAGAATGGATCGTACGAATGAAATAGAATGGATTGTACGAATGAATTAGAATGGATTAATTCGTGCGAATGAATTAGAATGGATCGTACGAATGAAATATAATAGATCGTACGTATGAATTAGAATGGATCGTACGAATGTATCCACTCTAATTCATTCATACGATGCTAATTCATTCGTACGATCCATTCTAATTCATTCGCACGATCCATTCTAATTCATTCATACGATCCATTCTAATTCATTTGTACGATCCATTCTAATTCATTCGCACAATCTATTCTAATTCATTCGTACGATCCATTCTAATTCATTCGCACGATCCATTCTAATTCATTTGTACGATCCATTCTATTTCATTCGCATGATCCATTCTAATTCCTTCGTACGAACCATTCTAATTCCTTCGTACGATCCATTCTAATTCATTCATACAATCCATTCTAATTCTTTTGCACGAATGTATCCATTCTAATTAATTCGTACGATCCAATCTAATTCATTCATACGATCCATTCTTCTTCATTCCCATGAATGTATCCATTCTAATTTATACGTACGATCCATTCTAATTCATTTATACGATCCAATCTAATTCATTCATACAATCCATTCTAATTCATTCGCACGAATTTATCCATTCTAATTCATTTATATGATCCATTCTAATTCATTCGCACGATCCATTCTTACTCATTCATACGATCTATTCTAATTCATTCGTACGATCCATTCTAATTCATTCGCACGATCCATTCTAATTCATTCATACAATCCATTCTAATTCTTTTGCACGAATGTATCCATTCTAATTCATTCATTCGATCCATTCTAATTCATTCGTACAATCCATTCTAATTCATTCGCACATACGATCCATTCTAATTCCTTCGCACGATCCATTCTAATTCATTCATACGATTCAATCTAATTCATTCATACGATCCATTCTAATTCATTCGTACGAATATATCCATTCTAATTCATTCGTACGATCCATTCTAATTCATTCGCACAATCTATTCTAATTCATTCGTACGATCCATTCTAATTCATTTGCATGATCCATTCTAATTCATTCGCACGATCCATTCTAATTCATTCATATGATCCATTCTAATTCATTCGCACGATCCATTCTAATTCATTCATACGATCCATTCTAATTCATTCGTACGATCCATTCTAATTCATTCGCACAATCTATTCTAATTCATTCGTACGATCCATTCTATTTCATTCGTACGATCCATTCTTACTCATTCGTATGATCCATTCTAATTCATTCGCACGAATGTATCCATTCTAATTCATTCGTACGATCCATTCTAATTCCTTCGTACGATCCATTCTAATTCATTCATACGATCCATTCTAATTCAATCATACGATCCATTCTAAATCATTCGTACGATCCATTCTAATTCCTTTGTACGATCCATTCTAATTCATTCATACGATCCATTCTAATTCATTCGTACGATCCATTCTAATTCTTTCGCATGATCCATTCTAATTCATTCATACGATCCAATCTAATTCCTTCGTACGATCCATTCTTACTCATTCGCACAATCTATTCTAATTCATTCGTACGATCCATTCTAATTCATTCGTACGATCCATTCTAATTCATTCGCACGAATGTATCCATTCTAATTCATTCGTACGATCCATTCGAATTCATTCGCACGATCCATTCTAATTCATTCATACGATCCATTCTAATTCATTCGTACGATCCATTCTAATTCATTCGTACGATCCATTCTAATTCAATTGCACGATCCGTTCTAATTCCTTCGTACGATCCACTCTAATTCCTTCGTACGATCTATTTTAATTCCTTCGTACGATCCATTCTAATTCCTTCGTACGATCCATTCTAATTCATTCGTCCGATCCATTCTAATTCATTCACGATCCATTCTAATACCTTCGTACGATCCATTCTAATTCAATCGTATGATCCATTCTAGTCCATTCTAATTCATTCATACAATCCATTCTAATTCATTCGCACGATCCATTCTAATTCATTCGTATGATCCATTCTATTTCATTTGTACGATCCATTCTTACTCTTTCATACGATCCATTCTAATTCATTTGTACGATCCATTCTAATTAATTTGCACGAATGTTTCCATTCTAATTCATTCTTACGATCCATTCTAATTCATTCCCATGAATGTATCCATTCTAATTCATACGTACGATCCATTCTAATTCACTTATACGATCCAATCTAATTCATTCGTACGATCCATTCTAATTCATTCGTACGATCCATTCTAATTCATTCGTACGATCCATTCTAATTCATTCGTACGATCCATTCTAATTCATTCAAACGATCCATTCTAATTCATTCGCACGAATGTATCCATTCTAATTCATTCGTACGATCCATTCTAATTCATTAATATGATCCAATCTAATTCATTCGTACGATCCATTCTAATTCATTCGTACGATCCATTCTAATTCATTCGTACGATCCATTCTAATTCATTCATACGATCCATTCTAATTCATTCGTACAATCCATTCTAATTCTTTCACACGATCCATTCTAATTCATTCGTACGATCCATTCTAATTCATTCGCACGAATGTATCCAATCTAATTCATTCATACGATCCATTCTAATTCATTCGTACAATCCATTCTAATTCATTCGCACGAATGTATCCATTCTAATTCATTCGTACGATCCATTCTAATTCATTCCCATGAATGTATCCATTCTAATTCATACGTACGATCCATTCTAATTCACTTATACGATCCTATCTAATTCATTCATACGATCCAATCTAATTCATTCGTACGATCCATTCTAATTCATTCGTACGATCCATTCTAATTCATTCATACGATCCACTCTAATTCATTCATATGATCCAATCTAATTCATTCGCACGATCCATTCTAATTCATTCGCACGAATGTATCCATTCTAATTCATTCATACGATCCATTCTAATTCATTCATACAATCTATTCTAATTCTTTCACACGATCCATTCTAATTCATTCGTACGATCCATTCTAATTCATTCGTACAATCCATTCTATGTCATTCATACGATTTATTCTAATTCATTCGTACGATCCATTCTAATTCATTCGTACGATCCATTCTAATTCATTCGCACGAATGTATCCATTCTAATTCATTCATACGATCCATTCTAATTCATTCATACGATCCATTCTAAGTCATTCGTACGATCCATTCTAATTCATTCGTACGATCCATTCTAATTCATACGATCCATTCTATTTCATTCATACGATCCATTCTAATTCCTTTGTACGACCCATTATATTTCATTCGTATGATCCATTCTAATTCCTTTGTACGATCCATTCTAATTCTTTCATACGATCCATTCTTAGTCATTCGTATGATCCATTCTAATTCATTCGCACGAATGTATACATTCTAATTCATTCGCACGATCCATTCTAATTCATTCGTACGATCCATTCTAATTCATTCGCACAATCTATTCTAATTCATTCATACAATCCATTCTAATTCTTTCACACGATCCACTCTAATTCATTCATACGATCCATTCTAATTCATTCGTACGATCCATTCTAATTCATTCATACGATCTATTCTAATTTATTCGTACGATCCATTCTAATTCATTCGCACGATCCATTCTAATTCCTTCGTACGATCCATTCTTATTCTTTCCCATGAATGTATCCATTCTAATTCATACGTACGATCCTTTCTAATTTATTTATACGATCCAATCTAATTCATTCATACAATCCATTCTAATTCATTCACACGAATTTATCCATTCTAATTCATTCGTACGATTCATTCTAATTCATTCACACGATCCATTCTAATTCATTTGTACGATCCATTCTAATTCATTCGCACGATCCATTCTAACTTATTCATGCGAATGAATTAGAATGGATCGTACGAATGACTTAGAATGGATCGTATGAATGAATTAGAATGGATCGTGCGAATGAAATATAATGGATCGTACGAATGAATTAGAATGGATCATGTGAAAGAATTAGAATGGATTGTATGAATGAATTAAAATGGATCGTATGAATGAATTAGAATGGATCGTGCGAATAAATTAGAATGGATCGTACGAATGAATTAGAATGGATACATTCGTGCGAATGAATTAGAATGGATCGTACGAATGAGTAAGAATGGATCGTACGAATGAAATAGAATGGATCATACGAATGAATTAGTCATTCGTGCGAATGAATTAAAATGGATCGTGCGAATGAATTAGAATGGATCGTATGAATGAATTACAATGGATTGTGCGAATGAATTAGAATGGATCGTACGAATGATGTACGATCCATTCTAATTCCTTCGTACGATCCATTTTAATTCTAATTCATTCGCACAATCTATTCTAATTCATTCGTACAATCCATTCTAATTCATTAGCACGATCCATTCTAATTCATTCGTATGATCCATTCTAATTCATTCGTACGATCCATTCTATTTCATTCGTATGATCCATTCTAATTCATTCATACGATCCATTCTAATTCATTCGCACGATACATTCTAATTCATACGTACGATCCATTCTATTTCATTCGTACGATCCATTCTAATTCATTCATACGATCCATTCAAATTAATTCATATGATCCAATCTAATTCATTCATACGATCCATTCTAATTCATTTGCACGATCCATTCTAATTCATTCGTACGATCCATTCTAATTCCTTCGTACGATTCATTCTAATTCCTTCCTACGATCCATTCTAATTCCTTCGTACGATCCATTCTAATTCATTCATACGATCCATTCTAATTCATTCGTACAATCCATTCTAATTCATTCGCATGAATGTATCCATTCTAATTCATTCGTACGATCCATTCTAATTCATTCCCACGATCCATTCTATATCATTCATACAATCCATTCTAATTCTTTCACACGATCCATTCTAATTCATTCGTACGATCCAATCTAATTCATTCATACGATCCATTCTAATTCATTCGTACGATCCATTCTAATTCATTCGCACGAATGTATCCATCCTTTGTACGATCCATTCTAATTCATTTATACAATCCATTCTAATTCATTCGTACGATCCATTCTAATTCATTCGCACGATCCATTCTTAATCATTCGTACGATCCATTCGAATTCACTCATACGATCCATTCTAATTCATTCATACGATCCATTCTAATTAATTCATACGATCTATTCTAATTCCTTCGTACGATCCATTCTAATTCATTCGTACGATCCATTCTAATTCATTCGCACGATCCTTTCTAATTCACTAATACGATCCAATCTAATTCATTCATACGATCCATTCTAATTCATTCATACAATCCATTCTAATTCTTTCACACGATCCATTCTAATTCATTCGTACGATCCATTCTATTTCATTCGTACGATCCATTCTAATTCATTTGTACGATCCATTCTAATTCATTCGCACGATCCATTCTAATTCATTCATACGATCCAATCTATTCATTCATACGATCCATTCTAATTCATTCGTACGATCCATTCTAATTCATTCGCACGATCCATTCTTAATCATTCGTACGATCCATTCAAATTCACTCATACGATCCATTCTAATTCATTCATACAATCCATTCTAATTAATTCATACGATCTATTCTAATTCCTTCGTACGATCCATTCTAATTCATTCGTACGATCCATTCTAATTCATTCGCACGATCCTTTCTAATTCACTAATACGATCCAATTTAATTCATTCATACGATCCATTCTAATTCATTCATACAATCCATTCTAATTCTTTCACACGATCCATTCTAATTCATTCGTACGATCCATTCTATTTCATTCGTACGATCCATTCTAATTCATTTGTACGATCCATTCTAATTCATTCGCACGATCCATTCTAATTCATTCATACGATCCAATCTATTCATTCATACGATCCATTCTAATTCATTCGTACGATCCATTCTAATTCATTCGCACGAATGTATCCATCCTTTGTACGATCCATTCTAATTCATTCATACGATCCATTCTAATTCATTCGTACGATCCATTCTAATTCATTCGCACGATCAATTCTTACTCATTAGTACGATCCATTCGAATTCACTCATACGATCCATTCTAATTCATTCATACGATCCATTCTAATTCATTCATACGATCCATTCTAATTCCTTAGTACGATCCATTCTAATTCATTTGTACGATCCATTCTAATTCATTCGCACGATCTATTCTAATTCACTAATACGATCCAATCTAATTCATTCATACGATCCATTCTAATTCATTCATACAATCCATTCTAATTCTTTCGCACGATCAATTCTAATTCATTCGTACGATCCATTCTATTTCATTCGTATGATCCATTCTAATTCATTCGTACGATCGATTCTAATTCATTCGTACGATCCATTCTAATTCATTCGCACGAATGTATCCATCCTTTGTACGATCCATTCTAATTCATTCATACGATCCATTCTAATTTATTCGTACGATCCATTCTAATTCATACGTACGAAGGAAGTAGAATGGATAATATGAATGAATTAGAATGGATCGTACGAATGAATTAGAATAGATCGTATGAATGAATTAGAATGGATCGTACGAACGAATTAGAATAGATTGTCCAAATGAATTAGAATGGATCGTATAAATGAATTAGAATGGATCGTATGAATGAATTAGAATGGATCGTGCGAATGAATTAGAATGTATCGTACGAATGAATTAGAATGGATCGTACGAATGAATTAGAATGGATACATTCGTGCGAATGAATTAGAATAGATTGGATCGTATGAATGAATTAGAATGGATCGTACGAAGGAATTAGAATGGATACATACGAATGAATTAGAATGGATCGTATAAATGAATTAGATTGGATCGTATGAATGAATTAGAATGGATCGTGCAAATAAATTAGAATGGATCGTATGAATGAATTAGAATGGATCGTATGAATGAATTAGAATGAATTAGAATGGATCGTATGAATGAATTAGAATAGATTGTACGAAACGTACGAATGAATTAGAATAGATTGTGCGAATAAATTAGAATGGATCGTACGAATGAATTAGAATGGGTAAATTCGTGCGAATGAATTAGAATGGATTGTACGAATGAATTAGAATGGATCGTACGAATGAATTAGAATGGATCGTACGAATGAATTAGAATGGATACATTCCTGCGAATGAATTAGAATGGATCATACGAATGAGTAAGAATGGATCGTACGAATGAAATAGAATGGATTGTACGAATGAATTAGAATGGATTAATTCGTGCGAATGAATTAGAATGGATCGTACGAATGAAATAGAACAGATCGTACGTATGAATTAGAATGGATCGTACGAATGTATCCACTCTAATTCATTCATACGATGCTAATTCATTCGTACGATCCATTCTAATTCATTCGCACGATCCATTCTAATTCATTCATACGATCCATTCTAATTCATTTGTACGATCCATTCTAATTCATTCGCACAATCTATTCTAATTCATTCGTACGATCCATTCTAATTCATTCGCATGATCCATTCTAATTCATTTGTACGATCCATTCTATTTCATTCGCATGATCCATTCTAATTCCTTCGTACGAACCATTCTAATTCCTTCGCACGATCCATTCTAATTCCTTCGCACGATCCATTCTAATTCATTCATACGATCCAATCTAATTCATTCATACGATCCATTCTAATTCATTCGTACGAATATATCCATTCTAATTCATTCGTACGATCCATTCTAATTCATTCGCACAATCTATTCTAATTCATTCGTACGATCCATTCTAATTCATTTGCATGATCCATTCTAATTCATTCGCACGATCCATTCTAATTCATTCATATGATCCATTCTAATTCATTCGCACGATCCATTCTAATTCATTCATACGATCCATTCTAATTCATTCGTACGATCCACTCTAATTCATTCGCTTAATCTATTCTAATTCATTCGTACGATCCATTCTATTTCATTCGTACGATCCATTCTTACTCATTCGTATGATCCATTCTAATTCATTCGCACGAATGTATCCATTCTAATTCATTCGTACGATCCATTCTAATTCCTTCGTACGATCCATTCTAATTCATTCATACGATCCATTCTAATTCAATCATACGATCCATTCTAAATCATTCGTACGATCCATTCTAATTCCTTTGTACGATCCATTCTAATTCATTCATACGATCCATTCTAATTCATTCGTACGATCCATTCTAATTCTTTCGCATGATCCATTCTAATTCATTCATACGATCCAATCTAATTCCTTCGTACGATCCATTCTTACTCATTCGCACAATCTATTCTAATTCATTCGTACGATCCATTCTAATTCATTCGTACGATCCATTCTAATTCATTCGCACGAATGTATCCATTCTAATTCATTCGTACGATCCATTCGAATTCATTCGCACGATCCATTCTAATTCATTCGTACGATCCATTCGAATTCATTCGTACGATCCATTCTAATTCATTCGTACGATCCATTCTAATTCAATTGCACGATCCGTTCTAAATCCTTCGTACGATCCACTCTAATTCCTTCGTACGATCCATTTTAATTCCTTCGTACGATCCATTCTAATTCCTTCGTACGATCCATTCTAATTCATTCGTCCGATCCATTCTAATTCATTCACGATCCATTCTAATACCTTCGTACGATCCATTCTAATTCAATCGTATGATCCATTCTAGTCCATTCTAATTCATTCATACAATCCATTCTAATTCATTCGCACGATCCATTCTAATTCATTCGTATGATCCATTCTATTTCATTCGTACGATCCATTCTTACTCTTTCATACGATCCATTCTAATTCTTTTGTACGATCCATTCTAATTCATTCGCACGAATGTATCCATTCTAATTCATTCGTACGATCCATTCTAATTCATTCCCATGAATGTATCCATTCTAATTCATACGTACGATCCATTCTAATTCACTTATACGATCCATTCTAATTCATTCGTACGATCCATTCTAATTCATTCGTATGATCCATTCTAATTCATTCGTACGATCCATTCTAATTCATTCAAACGATCCATTCTAATTCATTCGCACGAATGTATCCATTCTAATTCATTCGTACGATCCATTCTAATTCATTAATACGATCCAATCTAATTCATTCGTACAATCCATTCTAATTCATTCGTACGATCCATTCTAATTCATTCGTACGATCCATTCTAATTCATTCGTACGATCCATTCTAATTCATTCGTACAATCCATTCTAATTCTTTCACACGATCCATTCTAATTCATTCGTACGATCCATTCTAATTCATTCGCACGAATGTATCCAATCTAATTCATTCATACGATCCATTCTAATTCATTCGTACAATCCATTCTAATTCATTCGCACGAATGTATCCATTCTAATTCATTCGTACGATCCATTCTAATTCATTCCCATGAATGTATCCATTCTAATTCATACGTACGATCCATTCTAATTCACTTATACGATCCTATCTAATTCATTCATACGATCCAATCTAATTCATTCGTACGATCCATTCTAATTCATTCGTACGATCCATTCTAATTTATTCGTACGATCCATTCTAATTCATTCATACGATCCACTCTAATTCATTCATACGATCCACTCTAATTCATTCATACAATCCATTATAATTCATTCGCACGATCCATTCTAATTCATTCGTACGATCCATTCTATTTCATTCGCACGATCCATTCTAATTCATTCGTACGAATGTATCCATTCTAATTCATTCATACGATCCATTCTAATTCATTCATACAATCTATTCTAATTCTTTCACACGATCCATTCTAATTCCTTCGTACAATCCATTCTAATTCATTCGTACAATCCATTCTATTTCATTCATACGATTTATTCTAATTCATTCGTACGATCCATTCTAATTCATTCGTACGATCCATTCTAATTCATTCGCACGAATGTATCCATTCTAATTCATTCATACGATCCATTCTAATTCATTCATACGATCCATTCTAAGTCATTCGTACGATCCATTCTAATTCATTCGTACGATCCATTCTAATTCATTCGATCCATTCTATTTCATTCGTACGATCCATTCTAATTCCTTTGTACGACCCATTATATTTCATTCGTATGATCCATTCTAATTCCTTTGTACGATCCATTCTAATTCTTTCATACGATCCATTCTTACTCATTCGTATGATCCATTCTAATTCATTCGCACGAATGTATACATTCTAATTCATTCGCACGATCCATTCTAATTCATTCGTACGATCCATTCTAATTCATTCGCACAATCTATTCTAATTCATTCATACAATCCATTCTAATTCTTTCACACGATCCACTCTAATTCATTCATACGATCCATTCAAATTCATTCGTACGATCCATTCTAATTCATTCACACGATCCATTCTAATTTATTCGTACGATCCATTCTAATTCATTCGCACGATCCATTCTAATTCCTTCGTACGATCCATTCTTATTCTTTCCCATGAATGTATCCATTCTAATTCATACGTACGATCCATTCTAATTTATTTATACGATCCAATCTAATTCATTCATACAATCCATTCTAATTCATTCACACGAATTTATCCATTCTAATTCATTCGTACGATTCATTCTAATTCATTCACACGATCCATTCTAATTCATTCGTACGATCCATTCTAATTCATTTGCACGATCCATTCTAATTTATTCATGCGAATGAATTAGAATGGATCGTACGAATGACTTAGAATGGATCGTATGAATGAATTAGAATGGATCGTGCGAATGAAATATAATGGATCGTATGAATGAATTAGAATGGATCATGTGAAAGAATTAGAATGGATTGTATGAATGAATTAGAATGGATCGTATGAATGAATTAGAATGGATCGTGCGAATGAATTAGAATGGATCGTACGAATGAATTAGAATGGATACATTTGTGCGAATGAATTAGAATGGATCGTACGAATGAATTTGAATGGATCGTACGAATGAATTAGAATGGATCGTATGAAGGAATTAGAATGGATCGTATGAATGAAATAGAATGGATCGTACGAATGAATTAGAATGGATCGTATGAATGAATTAGAATGGATCGTGCGAATGAATTAGAATGGATCGTACGAATGAATTAGAATGGATACATTCGTGCGAATGAATTAGAATGGATCGTACGGATGAGTAAGAATAGATCGTACGAATGAAATAGAATGGATCATACGAATGAATTAGAATGGATTCATTCGTGCGAATGAATTAAAATGGATCGTGCGAATGAATTAGAATGGATCGTATGAATGAATTAGAATGGATTGTGCGAATGAATTAGAATGGATCGTACGAATGACGTACGATCCATTCTAATTCCTTCGTACGATCCATTTTAATTCTAATTCATTCGCACAATCTATTCTAATTCATTCGTACGATCCATTCTAATTCATTAGCACGATCCATTCTAATTCATTCGTATGATCCATTCTAATTCATTCGTACGATCCATTCTATTTCATTCGTACGATCCATTCTAATTCATTCATACGATCCATTCTAATTCATTCGCACGATACATTCTAATTCATACGTACGATCCATTCTATTTCATTCGTACGATCCATTCTAATTCATTCATACGATCCATTCTAATTAATTCATATGATCCAATCTAATTCATTCATATGATCCATTCTAATTCATTTGCACGATCCATTCTAATTCATTCGTACGATCCATTCTAATTCCTTCGTACGATTCATTCTAATTCCTTCCTACGATCCATTCTAATTCCTTCGTACGATCCATTCTAATTCATTCATACGATCCATTCTAATTCATTCGTACAATCCATTCTAATTCATTCGCATGAATGTATCCATTCTAATTCATTCGTACGATCCATTCTAATTCATTCCCACGATCCATTCTATATCATTCATACAATCCATTCTAATTCTTTCACACGATCCATTCTAATTCATTCGTACGATCCAATCTAATTCATTCATACGATCCATTCTAATTCATTCGTACGATCCATTCTAATTCATTCGCACGAATGTATCCATCCTTTGTACGATCCATTCTAATTCATTTATACAATCCATTCTAATTCATTCGTACGATCCATTCTAATTCATTCGCACGATCCATTCTTACTCATTCGTACGATCCATTCGAATTCACTCATACGATCCATTCTAATTCATTCGTACGATCCATTCTAATTAATTCATACGATCTATTCTAATTCCTTCGTACGATCCATTCTAATTCATTCGTACGATCCATTCTAATTCATTCGCACGATCCTTTCTAATTCACTAATACGATCCAATCTAATTCATTCATACGATCCATTCTAATTCATTCATACAATCCATTCTAATTCTTTCACACGATCCATTCTAATTCATTCGTACGATCCATTCTATTTCATTCGTACGATCCATTCTAATTCATTTGTACGATCCATTCTAATTCATTCGCACGATCCATTCTAATTCATTCATACGATCCAATCTATTCATTCATACGATCCATTCTAATTCATTCGTACGATCCATTCTAATTCATTCGCACGAATGTATCCATCCTTTGTACGATCCATTCTAATTCATTCATACGATCCATTCTAATTCATTCGTACGATCCATTCTAATTCATTCGCACGATCAATTCTTACTCATTAGTACGATCCATTCGAATTCACTCATACGATCCATTCTAATTCATTCATACGATCCATTCTAATTCATTCATACGATCCATTCTAATTCCTTAGTACGATCCATTCTAATTCATTCGTACGATCCATTCTAATTCATTCGCACGATCTATTCTAATTCACTAATACGATCCAATCTAATTCATTCATACGATCCATTCTAATTCATTCATACAATCCATTCTAATTCTTTCGCACGATCAATTCTAATTCATTCGTACGATCCATTCTATTTCATTCGTATGATCCATTCTAATTCATTCGTACGATCGATTCTAATTCATTCGTACGATCCATTCTAATTCATTCGCACGAATGTATCCATCCTTTGTACGATCCATTCTAATTCATTCATACGATCCATTCTAATTTATTCGTACGATCCATTCTAATTCATACGTACGAAGGAAGTAGAATGGATAATATGAATGAATTAGAATGGATCGTACGAATGAATTAGAATAGATCGTATGAATGAATTAGAATGGATCGTACGAACGAATTAGAATAGATTGTCCAAATGAATTAGAATGGATCGTATAAATGAATTAGAATGGATCGTATGAATGAATTAGAATGGATCGTGCGAATGAATTAGAATGGATCGTACGAATGAATTAGAATGGATCGTACGAATGAATTAGAATGGATACATTCGTGCGAATGAATTAGAATAGATTGGATCGTATGAATGAATTAGAATGGATCGTACGAAGGAATTAGAATGGATCGTATGAATGAATTAGAATGGATCGTACGAACGAATTAGAATAGATTGTGCGTATGAATGAATGGATCGTGCGAATGAATTAGAATGGATCATACGAATGAGTAAGAATGGATCGTACGAATGAAATAGAATGAATTGTACTAATGAATTAGAATGGATCGTACGAATGAATTAGAATGGATTGTACGAATGAATTAGAGTGGATACATTTGTGCGAATGAATTAGAATGGATCGTACGAATGAGTAAGAGTGGATCGTACGAATGAAATAGAATGGATTGTACGAATGAATTAGAATGGATCGTACGAAAGAATTAGAATGGATTGTATGAATAAATTAGAATGGATCGTATGAGTGAATTCGAATGGATCGTGCGAATGAATTAGAATGGATTGTACGAATGAATTAGAATGGATCGTACGAATGAATTAGAATGGATACATTCGTGCAAAAGAATTAGAATGGATTGTATGAAAGAATTACAATGGATCATGCGAATGAATTAGAATGGATACATTTGTGTGAATGAATTAGAATGGATCGTATGAATGAATTAGATTGGATACATTCGTACGAATGAATTAGAATGGATCGTACGAATGAATTAGAATGGATACGTTCGTGCGAATGAATTAGAATGGATCGTATGAATGAATTAGAATAGATCGTATGAGTGAATTCGAATGGATCGTGCGAATGAATTATAATGAATCGTACGAATGAAATAGAATGGATTCGCACGAATGTATCCATTCTAATTCATTCGTACGATCCATTCTAATTCATTCGTACAATCCATTCTAATTCATTCGCACAATCTATTTGAATTCACTCATACGATCCATTCCAATTCATTCATATGATCCATCCTAATTCATTCGCACGAATGTATCCATTCTAATTTATTCGTACGATCCATTCGTATCCATTCTAATTCATTCGTACGATCCATTCGAAT
This sequence comes from Chamaelirium japonicum, assembly GCA_947650365.1. Lineage (NCBI taxonomy): Eukaryota > Viridiplantae > Streptophyta > Magnoliopsida > Liliales > Melanthiaceae > Chamaelirium > Chamaelirium japonicum. Next base: position 340,496 of record CANTAL010000131.1, on the reverse strand, counting down.
TCATTCGCACGATCCATTCTAATTCATTCGCACGATCCATTCTAATTCATTCGCACGATCCATTCTAATTCATTCGCACAATCTATTTTAATTCATTCGTACGATCCATTCTAATTCATTTGCACAATCTATTCTAATTCATTCATACGATCCATTCTAATTCATTCATACGATTCATTCTAATTCCTTAGTACGATCCATTCTATTTCATTCGTATGATCCATTCTATTTCATTCATACGATCCATTCTAATTCATTCGTACGATCCATTCTAATTCATTCGTACGATCCATTCTAATTCATTCATACGATCCATTCTAATTCATTCGCACGAATGTATCCATTCTAATTCATTCGTACGATCCATTCTAATTCATTAATACGATCCAATCTAATTCATTCGTACGATCCATTCTAATTCATTCGTAACATCCATTCTAATTCATTCGTACGATCCATTCAAATTCATTCATACGATCCATTCTAAGTCATTCGTACGATCCATTCTAATTCATTCGCACGATCCATTCTAATTCATTCATACAATCCATTCTAATTCTTTCGCACGATCCTTTCTAATTCATTCATACGATCCATTCTAATTCATTCGTACATTCCATTCTATTTCATTCGTACGATCCATTCTTACTCATTCGATGATCAATTCTAATTCATTCGCATGAATGTATCCACTCTAATTTATTCGTACGATCCATTCTAATTCATTCATATAATCCATTCTAATTCATTCATACGATCCATTCTAATTCATTCGCACAAATGTATCCATTCTAATTCATTCGTACGATCCATTCTAATTCCTTCGTACGAATGTATCCACTATAATTCATTCGTACGATCCATTCTAATTCATTCGCACGATCCATTCTAATTCATTCGTACGATCCATTCTATTTCATTCGTACGATCCATTCTTACTCATTCGTACGATCCATTCAAATTCATTCGCACGAATGTATCCATTTTAATTCATTTGTACGATCCATTCTAATTCTTTCATACGATCCATTCTAATTCCTTCGTACGATCCATTCTAATTCCTTTGTACGACCCATTATATTTCATTCGTATCATACGATCCCTTCTAATTCATTCGCACAATCCATTCTAATTCATTCATACGATCCATTCTATTTCATTCGTACGATCCATTCTAATTCATTCGCACGATCCATTCTAATTCACTAATACGATCCAATTTAATTCATTCATATGATCCATTCTAATTCATTCATACAATCCATTCTATTTCATTCATACGATCCATTCTTACTCATTTGTACAAATGAATTAGCATGGATCGTGCTAATGAATTAGAATGGAACGTACGAATGAATTAGAATGGATCGTAGAATGGATCGTATGAATGAATTAGATTGGATCGTATGAATGAATTAGAATGGATCATACGAATGAATTAGAATGAATCGTACGAATGAATTAGAATGGATCGTGCGAATGTATTAGAATGGATCGTGCGAATGAATTAGAATGGATCGTACGAATGACTAAGAGTGGATCGTACGAATGAAATAGAATGGATCGTACGAATGAATTAGAATGGATCGTGTGAATGAATTAGAATGGATCGTACGAATAAATTAGAATAGATTCTGCGAATGAATTAGAATGGATCGTACGAATGAATTAGAATGGATCGTAATAATGGATCGTACGAATGAAATAGAATGGATCATACGAATGAATTAGAATTCATTCGTACGAATGAAATAGAATAGATCGTACGAAGGAATTAGAATGGATCGTACGAATGAATTAGAATGGATACATTCGTGCAAAAGAATTAGAATGGATTGTATGAATGAATTAGAATGGATCGAATGAATGAATTAGAATGGATCGTGCGAATGAATTAGATTGGATCGTATGAATGAATTAGAATGGATCGTATGAATGAATTAGAATAGATCGTACGAAGGAATTAGAATGGATCGTACGAAGGAATTAGAATGGATACATTCGTGCGAATGAATTAGAATGGATCGTATGAGTGAATTAGAATGGATCGTACGAATGAATTATAATGGATCGTGCGAATGAATTAGAATGGATCGTACGAATGAATTATAATGGATTTGGATACATTCGTGCGAATGAATTAGAATGGATCGTACGAATGAATTAGAATGGATCGTACGAATGAATTAGAATGGATCGTGTGAATGAATTAGAATGGATCGTACGAAGGAATTAGAATGGATCGTACGAAGGAATTAGAATGGATCGTACGAATGAATTAGAATGGATACATTCGTGCAAAAGAATTAGAATGGATCATGCAAATGAATTAGGATGGATCTGGATACATTCGTGCGAATGAATTAGAATGGATCGTACGAATGAATTAGAATGGATCGTACGAATGAATTAGAATGGATCATGTGAAAGAATTAGAATGGATTGTATGAATGAATTAGAATGGATCGTGCTAGTGAATTAGAATGGATCGTGCAAATGAATTAGGATGGATCTGGATACATTCGTGCGAATGAATTAGAATGGATCGTACGAATGAATTAGAATGGATCGTACGAATGAATTAGAATGGATCATGTGAAAGAATTAGAATGGATTGTATGAATGAATTAGAATGGATCGTGCTAGTGAATTAGAATGGATCGTACGAATGAATTAGAATAGATTGTGCGAATGAATTAGAATGGATCGTACGAATGAATTAGAATGGATCGTAATAATGGATCGTACAAATAAAATAGAATGGACCGTACGAATGAATTAGCATGGATCGTGCTAATGAATTAGAATGGATCGTACAAATGAATTAGAATAGATTGTGCGAATGAATTAGAATGGATCGTACGAATGAATTAGAATGGATACATTCGTGCGAATGAATTAGAATGGATCGTACGAATGAATTAGAATGGATCGTGTGAAAGAATTAGAATGGATTATACGAATGAATTAGACTGGATCGTATGAATGAAATAGAATGGATTGTACGAATGAATTAGAATGGATCGTACGAAAGAATTAGAATGGATTGTATGAATAAATTAGAATGGATCGTATGAGTGAATTCGAATGGATCGTGCGAATGAATTAGAATGGATTGTACGAATGAATTAGAATGGATCGTACGAATGAATTAGAATGGATACATTCGTGCAAAAGAATTAGAATGGATTGTATGAAAGAATTACTGTGGATCATGCGAATGAATTAGAATGGATACATTCGTGCGAATGAATTAGAATGGATCGTATGAATGAATTAGATTGGATACATTCGTACGAATGAATTAGAATGGATCGTACGAATGAATTAGAATGGATACGTTCGTGCGAATGAATTAGAATGGATCGTATGAATGAATTAGAATAGATCGTATGAGTGAATTCGAATGGTTCGTGCGAATGAATTATAATGAATCGTACGAATGAAATAGAATGGATTCGCACGAATGTATCCATTCTAATTCATTCGTACGATCCATTCTAATTCATTCGTACAATCCATTCTAATTCATTCGCACAATCTATTCGAATTCACTCATACGATCCATTCCAATTCATTCATATGATCCATCCTAATTCATTCGCACGAATGTATCCATTCTAATTCATTCGTACGATCCATTCGTATCCATTCTAATTCATTCGTACGATCTATTCGAATTCATTCGCACGATCCATTCTAATTCATTCGCACGATCCATTCTAATTCATTCGCACGATCCATTCTAATTCATTCGCACAATCTATTTTAATTCATTCGTACGATCCATTCTAATTCATTTGCACAATCTATTCTAATTCATTCATACGATCCATTCTAATTCATTCATACGATTCATTCTAATTCCTTCGTACGATCCATTCTATTTCATTCGTATGATCCATTCTATTTCATTCATACGATCCATTCTATTTCATTCGTACGATCCATTCTAATTCATTCGTACGATCCATTCTAATTCATTCATACGATCCATTCTAATTCATTCGCACGAATATATCCATTCTAATTCATTCGTACGATCCATTCTAATTCATTAATACGATCCAATCTAATTCATTCGTACGATCCATTCTAATTCATTCGTAAGATCCATTCTAATTCATTCGTACGATCCATTCTAATTCATTCATACGATCCATTCTAAGTCATTCGTACGATCCATTCTAATTCATTCGCAAAATCCATTCTAATTCATTCATACAATCCATTCTAATTCTTTCGCACGATCCTTTCTAATTCATTCGTACGATCCATTCTAATTCATTCGTACATTCCATTCTATTTCATTCGTACGATCCATTCTTACTCATTCGATGATCCATTCTAATTCATTCGCACGAATGTATCCACTCTAATTTATTCGTACGATCCATTCTAATTCATTCATATAATCCATTCTAATTCATTCATACGATCCATTCTAATTCATTCGCACAAATGTATCCATTCTAATTCATTCGTACGATCCATTCTAATTCCTTCGTACGAATGTATCCACTATAATTCATTCGTACGATCCATTCTAATTCATTCGCACGGTCCATTCTAATTCATTCGTACGATCCATTCTATTTCATTCGTACGATCCATTCTTACTCATTCGTACGATCCATTCAAATTCATTCGCACGAATGTATCCATTCTAATTCATTCGTACGATCCATTCTAATTCCTTCATACGATCCATTCTAATTCCTTCGTACGATCCATTCTAATTCCTTTGTACGACCCATTATATTTCATTCGTATCATACGATCCCTTCTAATTCATTCGCACAATCCATTCTAATTCATTCATACGATCCATTCTATTTCATTCGTACGATCCATTCTAATTCATTCGCACGATCCATTCTAATTCACTAATACGATCCAATTTAATTCATTCATATGATCCATTCTAATTCATTCATACAATCCATTCTATTTCATTCGTACGATCCATTCTTACTCATTTGTACAAATGAATTAGCATGGATCGTGCTAATGAATTAGAATGGAACGTACGAATGAATTAGAATGGATCGTAGAATGGATCGTATGAATGAATTAGATTGGATCGTATGAATGAATTAGAATGGATCATACGAATGAATTAGAATGGATCGTACGAATGAATTAGAATGGATCGTACGAATGAATTAGAATGGATCGTGCGAATGAATTCGAATGGATCGTACGAATGAGTAAGAGTGGATCGTACGAATGAAATAGAATGGATCATACGAATGAATTAGAATGGATCGTGTGAATGAATTAGAATGGATCGTACGAATAAATTAGAATAGATTCTGCGAATGAATTAGAATGGATCGTACGAATGAATTAGAATGGATCGTAATAATGGATCGTACGAATGAAATAGAATGGATCATACGAATGAATTAGAATTCATTCGTACGAATGAAATAGAATGGATCGTACGAAGGAATTAGAATGGATCGTACGAATGAATTAGAATGGATACATTCGTGCAAAAGAATTAGAATGGATTGTATGAATGAATTAGAATGGATCGAATGAATGAATTAGAATGGATCGTGCGAATGAATTAGATTGGATCGTATGAATGAATTAGAATGGATCGTATGAATGAATTAGAATAGATCGTACGAAGGAATTAGAATGGATCGTACGAAGGAATTAGAATGGATACATTCGTGCGAATGAATTAGAATGGATCGTATGAGTGAATTAGAATGGATCGTACGAATGAATTAGAATGGATCATGCGAATGAATTAGAATGGATCGTACGAATGAATTATAATGGATTTGGATACATTCGTGCGAAAGAATTAGAATGGATCGTACGAATGAATTAGAATGGATCGTACGAATGAATTAGAATGGATCGTACGAATGAATTAGAATGGATCGTGTGAATGAATTAGAATGGATCGTACGAAGGAATTAGAATGGATCGTACGAAGGAATTAGAATGGATCGTACGAATGAATTAGAATGGATACATTCGTGCAAAAGAATTAGAATGGATCATGCAAATGAATTAGGATGGATCTGGATACATTCGTGCGAATGAATTAGAATGGATCGTACGAATGAATTAGAATGGATCGTACGAATGAATTAGAATGGATCATGTGAAAGAATTAGAATGGATTGTATGAATGAATTAGAATGGATCGTGCTAGTGAATTAGAATGGATCGTGCAAATGAATTAGGATGGATCTGGATACATTCGTGCGAATGAATTAGAATGGATCGTACGAATGAATTAGAATGGATCGTACGAATGAATTAGAATGGATCATGTGAAATAATTAGAATGGATTGTATGAATGAATTAGAATGGATCGTGCTAGTGAATTAGAATGGATCGTACGAATGAATTAGAATAGATTGTGCGAATGAATTAGAATGGATCGTACGAATGAATTAGAATGGATCGTAATAATGGATCGTACAAATAAAATAGAATGGACCGTACGAATGAATTAGCATGGATCGTGCTAATGAATTAGAATGGATCGTACAAATGAATTAGAATAGATTGTGCGAATGAATTAGAATGGATCGTACGAATGAATTAGAATGGATACATTCGTGCGAATGAATTAGAATGGATCGTACGAATGAATTAGAATGGATCGTGTGAAAGAATTAGAATGGATTATACGAATGAATTATACTGGATCGTATGAATGAATTAGAATGGATCGTACGAATGAATTAGAATGGATCGTACGAATGAATTAGAATGGATACATTCCGTACGATCCATTCTAATTCATTCATACGATCTATTCTAATTCATTCATACAATCCATTCTAATTCATTCGTACGAAGGAATTAGAATGGATCGTACGAATGAATTAGAATGGATCGTACGAATGAAATAGAATGGATCGTACTTATGAGTTAGAATGGATCGTACGAATGAATTAGAATGGATCGTACGAATGAATTAGAATGGATCGTAAGAATGAATTAGAGTAGATTGTGCGAATGAATTAGAATGGATCGTACGAATGAATTAGAATGGATAAATTCGTGCAAATGAATTAGAATGGATTGTATGAATGAATTAGATTGGATCGTATAGATGAATTAGAATGGATCGTACGAATGAATTAGAATGGATACATTCGTGCGAATGAATTAGAATGGATCGTATGAATGAATTAGATTGTACGAAGGAATTAGAATGGATCATATGAATGAAATAGAATGGATCGTAATCTAATTCATTCATACGATCCATTCTAATTTATTCGCACAATCTATTCTAATTCATTCGTACGATCCATTCTAATTCATTCGCACGATCTATTCTAATTCATTCGTACAATCCATTCTAAATCATTCGCACGAATGTATCCATTCTAATTCATTCATACAATCTATTCTAATTCATTCGTACGATCCATTCTAATTCCTTTGTATATTCCATTCTAATTCATTCATACGATCGATTCTAATTCATTTGTACGATCCGTTCTGATTCCTTTGTACGATCCATTCTAATTTATTCATACGATCCATTCTAATTCATTCGTACGATCCATTCTAATTCATTCACACGATCCATTCTAATTCATTCATACGAACCAATCTAATTCCTTCGTACGATCCATTCTTACTCATTCGCACAATCTATTCTAATTCATTCGTACGATCCATTCTATTTCATTAGTATGATCCATTCTAATTCATTCGCACAAATGTATCCATTCTAATTCATTCGTACGATCCATTCTAATTCATTCGCACGATCCATTCTAATTCATTCGTACGATCCATTCTAATTCATTCGCACGATCCATTCTAATTCATTCGCACGAATGAATCCATTCTAATTCATTCGTACAATCCATTCTATTTCATTCGTACGATCCATTCTTACTCATTCGTATGATCCATTCTAATTCATTCGCACGAATGTTTCCATTCTAATTCATTCGTACGATCCATTCTAATTCATTCGTACGATCCATTTTAATTCATTCTAATTCTAATTTATTCGCACGAATGTATCCATTCTAAATCATTCGTACGATCCATTCTAATTCATTCGCACAATCTATTCTAATTCATTCGTACGATCCATTCTAATTCATTCGCACGATCCATTCTAATTCATTTGCACGATCCATTCTAATTCATTCATACAATCTATTCTAATTCTTTTGCACGAATGTATCCATTCTAATTCATTATGAATGAGTAAGAATGGATTATACGAATGAATTAAAATGGATACATTCGTGCGAATGAATTAGAATGGATCATACGAATGAGTAAGAATGGATCGTACGAATGAAATAGAATGGATTGTACGAATGAATTAGAATGGATCGTACGAATGAATTAGCATGGATCGTGCTAATGAATTAGAATGGATTGTACCAATGAATTAGAATGGATTGTAGAATGGATCGTATGAATGAATTAGATTGGATCGTACGAATGAGTAAGAATGGATCGTACGAATGAAATAGAATGGATCGTACGTATCAATTAGAATGGATACATTCATGGGAATGAATTAGAATGGATCGTGCGATGGAATTAGAATGGATCGTACGAATGAATTAGAATGGATACATTCGTGCAAAAGAATTAGAATGGATTGTATGAATGAATTAGAATGGATCGTACGAATGAATTAGACGTACGATCGATTCTAATTCATTCGTACAATCCATTCTAATTCATTCGTACGATCCATTCTAATTCATTCGTACAATCCATTCTAATTCATTCGCACAAATGTATCCATTCTAATTCATTCATACGATCCATTCTAATTCATTCATACAATCCATTCTAATTCATTCGTATGATCCATTCTAATTCATTCGTACGATCCATTCTAATTCCTTCGTACGAATTGTATCCACTCTAATTCATTCGTATGATCCATTCTAATTCATTCGCACGATCCATTTTAATTCATGCGTACGATCCATTCTAATTCATTCATACGATCCATTCTAATTCATTCATACGATCCATTCTAATTCATTCGCACGATCATTTCTAATTCATTCATACGATCCATTCTATTTCATTCGTACGATCCATTCTAATTCATTCGCACGATCCATTCTAATTCATTCATACAATCCAATCTAATTCATTCATACGATCCATTCTAATTCATTCATACGATCCAATCTAATTCATTCATACTATCCATTCTAATTCCTTCATACGATCCATTCTAATTCATACAATCCATTCTAATTCATTCATACGATCCATTCTAATTCATTCGTACGATCCATTCTAATTAATTCGTACGATCCATTCTAATTCATTAATACGATCCAATCTAATTCATTCATACGATCCATTCTAATTCCTTCGTACCATGCATTATAATTACTTCGTACGAATGTATCCACTCTAATTCATTCGTACGATCGTTTCTAATTCATTCGCACGATCCATTCTAATTCATTCGTACGATCCATTCTAATTCTTTCGCATGATCCATTCTAATTCATTCGTCATACGAAGGAATGGATCGTACGAATGAATTAGATTGGATCGTATGAATGAATTAGAATGGATCGTGCAAATGAATTAGAATGGATCGTACGAATAAATTAGAATGGATTGTATGAATGAATTAGAATGGATCGTACGACTGAATTAGAATGGATCGTACGAATAAATTAGAATGGATTGTATGAATGAATTAGAATGGATCGTACGACTGAATTAGAATGGATACATTCGTGCGAATGAATTAGAATGGATCATACGAATGAATTAGAATGGATCATACGAATGAATTAGAATGGATCGTATGAATGAATTAGAATGGATTGTGCGAATGAATTAGAATGGATCGTACGTATGAATTAGAATGGATACATTCATGGGAATGAAAAAGAATGGATCGTACGAAGGAATTAGAATGGATCGTATGAATGAATTAGATTGGATCGTATGAATGAATTTGAATGGATCGTGCGAATGAATTAGATATGGATCGTATTAATGAATTAGAATGGATCGTGTGAATGAATTAGAATGGATCGTGCGAATGAATTAGAATGGATCGTACGAATGAATTAGAATGGATCGTACGAATGAATAGAATAGATCGTACGAATGAATTAGATTGGATCGTGCTAATGAATTAGAATTGGTCGTACGAATGAATTAGAATAGATTGTGCGAATGAATTAGAATGGATCGTACGAATGAATTAGAAAGGATCGTACGAATGAATTAGATTGGATCGTATGAATGAATTAGAATGGATCGTACGAATGAAATAGATGGATACATTCGTGCGAATAAATTAGAATGGATCGTATGAATGAATTAGAATGAATGATTAGAATGAATTAGAATGGATCGTACGAAGGAATTAGAATGGATCGTACGAATGAATTAGAATGGATTATACGAATGAATTAGAATGGATCGTGCGAAAGAAATAGAATGGATCATACGAATGAATTAGAATGGATCGTACGAATGAATTAGAATGGATCGTACGAATGAATTTGAATGGATTGTATGAATGAATTAGAATGGATCGTGCTAATGAATTAAAATGGATCGTACGAATGAATTAGAATAGATTGTGCGAATGAATTAGAATCGATCGTACGAATGAATTAGAATGGATCGTAAGAATGAATTAGAATGGATCGTATGAATGAATTTTAATGAATCGTACGAAGGAATTAGAATGGATCATACGAATGAATTAGAATGGATCGTATGAATAAATTAGATTAGATCGTATGAATTAATTAGAATGGATTGTGCGAATGAATTATAATGGATCGTACGAATGAATTAGAATGGATCGTACGAATGAATTAGAATGGATCATACGAATGAAATAGATGGATACATTCGTGCGAATGAATTAGAATGGATCGTATGATTGAATTAGAATGAATTAGAATGGATCGTATGAATGAATTAGAATGGATCGTGCGAATGAATTAAAATGGATCATCCGAATGAATTAGAATGGATCGTACAAATAAATTAGAATGGATCGTACGAAGGAATTAGAATGGATCGAACGAAGGAATTACAATGGATCGTACGAAGGAATTAGAATGGATCGTACGAATGAATTAGAATAGATTGTGCGAATGAATTAGAATGGATCGTACGAATGAATTAGAATGGATACATTCGTGCGAATGAATTAGAATGGATCGTACGAATGAGTAAGAATGGATCGTACGAATGAAATAGAATGGATTGTATGAATGAATTAGAAGGGATTCATTCGAATGAATTAGAATGGATCGTGTGAAAGAATTAGAATGGATTGTATGAATGAATTAGAATGGATCGTATGAATGAATTAGAATGGATCGTACAAATGAATTAGAATAGATCGTACGAATAAATTAGAATGGATACATTCCGTACGATCCATTCTATTTCATTCGTATGATCTATTCTAATTCATTCATACAATCCATTCCAATTCATTCGTACGAAGGAATTAGAATGGATCGTACGAATGAATTAGAATGGATCATACGAATGAAATAGAATGGATCGTATGAATGAATTAGAATGGATCGTGCGAATGAATTGGAATGGATCGTATGAATGAAATAGAATGGATCGTATGAATTAGAATGGATTGTAAGAATGAATTAGAATGGATCGTGCGTCATACGAATGAATTAGAATGGATCGTATTAATGAATTAGAATGGATCGTATGAATGAATTAGAATGGATCGTGCGAATGAATTAGAATGGATCTTGCGAATGAATTAGAATGGATATATTCGTGAAAATGAATTAGAATGGATCGTATGAATGAATTAGAATGGATCATACGAATGAATTAGAATGGATACATTTGTGCGAATGAATTAGAATGGATCGTACGAATGAGTAAGAATGGATCGTACGAATGAAATAGAATGGATTGTACGAATGAATTAGAATGGATCATACGAATGAGTAAGAATGGATCATACGAATGAAATAGAATGGATTGTACGAATGAATTAGAATGGATCGTACGAATGAATTAGAATGGATACATTCGTGCAAATGAATTTGAATGGATCATACAAATGAATTAGAATGGATCGTATGAATGAATTAGAATGGATCGTGTGAATGAATTAGAATCGATCGTGCGAATGAATTAGAATGGATCGTACGAATGAATTAGAATAGATCGTAGGAATGAATTAGAATGGATCGTACGAAGGAATTAGAATGGATCGTATGAATGAATTAGAATGGATCGTATGAATGAATTAGAATGGATCGTGCGAATGAATTAGAATGGATCGTACGAATTAATTAGAATGGATACATTCGTGCGAATGAATTAGAATGGATCGTACGAATGAATTAGAATGGATCGTACGAATGAAAGAGAATGGATCATACTAATGAATTAGAATGGATCGTGCTAAGGAATTAGAAAAGATTGTGCGAAGGAATTAGAATGGATCATACGAATGAATTAGATTGGATCGTATGAATGAATTAGAATGGATCGTGCGAATAAATTAGAATGGATCGTACCAATGAATTAGAATTGATCGTATGAATGAATTAGAATGGATCGTACAAAGGACGGATACATTCCGTCGTATGATCCATTCTAATTCCTTCGTACGATCTATTCTAATTCCTTTGTTCTAATTCATTCATACGATCCATTCTAATTCATTCGTACGATTCATTCTAATTCAATCCATTCTAATTCATTCGTACGATCCATTCTTACTCATTCATTCACTTCATTCTAATTCATTCGCACAAATTTATCCATTCTAATTCATTCGTACGATCCATTCTAATTCATTCACACAATCTATTCTAATTCATTCGCACGAATGATTCCATTCTAATTCATTCGTACAATCCATTCTATTTTATTCGTACGTATTCAAATTCATTCGCACAATCTATTCTAATTCATTCGTACGATCAATTCTAATTCATTAGCACGATCCGTTCTAATTCTTTTGCACGAATGTATCCATTCTAATTCATTCGTACGATCCATTCTAATTCATTCATACGATCCCTTCTAATTCATTCGCACGATCTATTCTAATTCATTCATACGATCCATTCTAATTCATTCGTACGATCCATTCTAATTAATTCGCACGATCTATTCTAATTCATTCATACGATCCATTCTAATTCATTCGTACGATCCATTCTAATTCATACGTACGATCCATTCTAATTCATTTGTACGATCCATTCTAATTAGAATGGATACATTCGTGCGAATGAATTAGAATGGATCGTATGAATGAATTAGATTGGATACATTCGTACAAATGAATGTGAATGGATCGTACGAATGAATTAGAATGGATACGTTCGTGCGAATGAATTAGAATGGATCGTATGAATGAATTAGAATGGATCGTATGAGTGAATTCGAATGGATCGTGCGAATGAATTAGAATGGATCGTACGTATGAAATAGAATGGATTCGCACGAATGTATCCATTCTAATTTATTCGTACGATACATTCTAATTCATTCGTACAATCCATTCTAATTCATTTGCACGATCCATTCGAATTCACTCATACGATCCATTCTAATTCATTCATATGATACATTCTAATTCATTCGCACGAATGTATCCATTCTAATTCATTCGTACGATCCATTCGTATCCATTCTAATTCATTCATACGATCCATTCTAATTTATTCGCACGATCCATTCTAATTCATTCGCACGATCCATTCTAATTCATTCGTACGATCCATTCTAATTCATTCGCACAATCTATTTTAATTCATTCTTACGATCCATTCTAATTCATTCGCACAATCTATTTTAATTCATTCATACGATCCATTCTAATTCATTCATACGATCCATTCTAATTCCTTCGTACGATCCATTCTATTTCATTCGTTTGATCCATTCTATTTCATTCATACGATCCATTCTAATTCATTCGTACGATCCATTCTAATTCATTCGTACGATCCATTCTAATTCATTTATACTATCCATTCTAATTCATTCGCACGAATGTATCCATTCTAATTTATTCGTACGATCCATTCTAATTCATTAATACGATGCAATCTAATTTATTCGTACGATCCATTCTAAATCATTCGTATGATCCATTCTAATTCATTCGTACGATCCATTCTAATTCATTCATACGATCCATTCTAAGTCATTCGTACGATCCATTCTAATTCATTCGCACGATCCATTCTAATTCATTCATACAATCCATTCTAATTCTTTCCCACGATCCTTTCTAATTCATTCGTATGATCCATTCTAATTCATTCGTACAATCCATTCTATTTCATTCGTACGATCCATTCTTACTCATTCGTATGATCCATTCAAATTCATTCGCACGAATGTATCCACTCTAATTTATTCGTACGATCCATTCTAATTCATTCATATAATCCATTCTAATTCATTCATACGATCCATTCTAATTCATTCGCACGAATGTATCCATTCTAATTCATTCGTACGATACATTCTAATTACTTCGTACGAATGTATCCACTATAATTCATTCGTACGATCCATTCTAATTCATTCGCACGATCCATTCTAATTCATTCGTACGATCCATTCTATTTCATTCGTACGATCCATTCTTACTCATTCGTACGATCCATTCAAATTCATTCGCACGAATGTATCCATTCTAATTCATTCGTACGAACCATTCTAATTCCTTCATACGATCCATTCTAATTCCTTCGTACGATCCATTCTAATTCCTTTGTACGACCCATTATATGTCATTCGTATCATACGATCCCTTCTAATTCATTCGCACGATCCATTCTAATTCATTCATACGATCCATTCTATTTCATTCGTACGATCCATTCTAATTCATTCGCAAGATCCATTCTAATTCACTAATAGGATCCAATCTAATTCATTTATACGATCCATTCTAATTCATTCATACAATCCATTCTATTTCATTCGTACGATCCATTCTTACTCATTCGTACAAATGAATTAGCATGGATCGTGCTAATGAATTAGAATGGAACATACGAATGAATTAGAATGGATCGTAGAATGGATCGTATGAATGAATTAGATTGGATCGTATGAATGAATTAGAATGGATCATACGAATGAATTAGAATGGATCGTGCGAATGAATTAGAATGGATCGTGCGAATGAATTAGAATGGATCGTACGAATGAGTAAGAGTGGATCGTACGAATGAAATAGAATGGATCGTACGAATGAATTAGAATGGATCGTGCGAATGAATTAGAATGGATCGTACGAATGAATTAGAATGGATACATTCGTGCGAATGAATTAGAATGAATCGTATGAGTGAATTAGAATGGATCGTACGAATGAATTAGAATAGATTGTGCGAATGAATTAGAATGGATCGTACGAATGAATTAGAATGGATACATTCATGCGAATGAATTAGAATGGATCGTACGAATGAGTAAGAATGGATCGTACGAATGAAATAGAATGGATTGTACGAATGAATTAGAATGGATTCATTCGAATGAATTAGAATGGATCGTGTGAAAGAATTAGAATGGATTGTATGAATGAATTAGAATGGATCGTATGAATGAATTAGAATTGATCGTACAAATGAATTAGAATGGATCATACGAATGAATTAGAATGGATACATTCCGTACAATCCATTCTATTTCATTCGTATGATCTATTCTAATTCATTCATACAATCCATTCCAATTCATTCGTACGAAGGAATTAGAATGGATCGTACGAATGAATTAGAATGGATCGTACGAATGAAATAGAATGGATCGTATGAATGAATTAGAATGGATCGTGCGAATGAATTAGAATGGATCGTATAATTGAAATAGAATGGATCGTATGAATTAGAATGGATTGTACGAATGAATTAGAATGAATCGTGCGTCGTACGAATGAATTAGAATGGATCGTATGAATGAATTAGAATGGATCGTATGAATGAATTAGAATGGATCGTGCAAATGAATTAGAATGGATCGTACGAATGAATTAGAATGGATATATTCGTGAAAATGAATTAGAATGGATCGTATGAATGAATTAGAATGGATCATACGAATGAATTAGAATGGATACATTCGTGCGAATGAATTAGAATGGATCGTACGAATGAGTTAGAATGGATCGTACGAATAAAATAGAATGGATTGTACGAATGAATTAGAATGGATCATACGAATGAGTAAGAATGGATCGTACGAATGAAATAGAATGGATTGTACGAATGAATTAGAATGGATCGTACGAATGAATTAGAATGGATACATTCGTGCAAATGAATTTGAATGGATCATACAAATGAATTAGAATGGATCGTATGAATGAATTAGAATGGATCATGCGAATGAATTAGAATGGATCGTGCGAATGAATTAGAATGGATCGTACGAATGAATTAGAATAGATCGTATGAATGAATTAGAATAGATCGTACGAAGGAATTAGAATGGATCGTATGAATGAATTAGAATGGATCGTATGAATACATTAGAATGGATCGTGCGAATGAATTAGAATGGATCCTACGAATGAATTAGAATGGATACATTCGTGTGAATGAATTAGAATGGATCGTACGAATGAATTAGAATGGATCGTACGAATGAAATAGAATGGATCTTACGAATGAATTAGAATGGATCGTGCTAAGGAATTAGAATAGATTGTGCGAATGAATTGGAATGGATCATACGAATGAATTAGATTGGATCGTATGAATTAATTAGAATGGATCGTGCGAAGGAATTAGAATGGATCGTACGAATGAATTAGAATGGATCGTACAAAGGAAGGATACATTCCGTCCTATGATCCATTCTAATTCCTTCGTACGATCCATTCTAATTCCCTTGATCTAATTCATTCATACGATCCATTCTAATTCATTCGTATGATTCATTCTAATTCAATCCATTCTAATTCAATCGTACGATCCATTCTTACTCATTCATACAATCCATTCTAATTCATTCGCACGAATTTATCCATTCTAATTCATTCGTACGATCCATTCTAATTCATTCACATAATCTATTCTAATTCATTCGCACGAATGAATCCATTCTAATTCATTCGTACAATCCATTCTATTTCATTCGTACATATTCTAATTCATTCGCACAATGTATTCTAATTCATTCGTACGATCAATTCTAATTCATTAGCACGATCCATTCTAATTCTTTTGCAAGAAAGTATCCATTCTAATTCATTCGTACGATCCATTCTAATTCATTCATACGATCCATTCCAATTCATTCGCACGATCTATTCTAATTCATTCATAAGATCCATTCTAATTCATTCGTACGATCCATTCTAACTCATTCACACGATCTATTCTAATTCATTCATACGATCCATTCTAACTCATTCGTACGATCCATTCAAATTCATACGTACGATCCATTCTAATTCATTCGTACGATCCATTCTAATTCATTCCCACGAATGTATCCATTCTAGTTCATTCGTACGATCCATTCTAATTCCTTCGTACGATCCATTCTAATTCCTTTGTACGATCAATTAGAATGGATCGTACGAATGAATTAGAAAGGATCGTGCGAAAGAATTAGAATGGATTGTCTGAATGAATTAGAATGGATCGTACGAATGAATTAGAATAGATCGTATGAATGAATTAGAATGGATTGTATGTCGCACAATCTATTCTAATTCATTCGCACGAATGTATCCATTCTAATTCATTTGTACAATCCATTCTAATTCATTCGTACGATCCATTCTAATTCATTCGCACGATCCATTCTAATTCATTCATACAATCCATTCTAATTCTTTCGCACGATCCTTTCTAATTCATTCGTACGATCCATTCTAATTCATTCGCACGATCAATTCTAATTCATTAATACGATCCATTCTTACTCATTCGTATGATCCATTCTAATTCATTCGTACGATCTATTCTAATTCATTAATACGATCCAATCTAATTCATTCATACGATCCATTCTAATTCCTTCGTACGATCCATTCTAATTCATACGATCTATTCTATTTCATTCATACAATCCATTCTAATTCATTCGCACGATCCATTCTAATTCATTCATACGATCCATTCTAATTCATTCGCACGATCCATTCTAATTCATTCGCACGATCCTTTCAAATTCATTCGTACGATCCATTCTAATTCATTCATACGATCCATTCTAATTCATTCGTACGATCCATTCTAATTCATTCGCACAATCTATTCTAATTCATTCGTATGATCAATTCTAATTCATTCGTATGATCCATTCTAATTCATTCGCACAATCTATTCTAATTCATTCGTACGATCCATTCTAATTCATTCATACGATCCAATCTAATTCATTTGCACGATCCATTCTAATTCATTCATTCGATTCATTCTAATTCGTTCATACAATCCATTCTAATTCTTTTGCACGAATGTATCCATTCTAATTCCTTCGTACGATCCATTCTAATTCCTTCGTACGATCCATTCCAATTCCTTCGTACGATCCATTCTATTTCATTCGTACGATCCATTCTAATTCATTCATACGATCCATTCTAATTCATTCGCACGATCCATTCTAATTCATTCGCACGATCCTTTCAAATTCATTCGTACGATCCATTCTAATTCATTCATACGATCCATTCTAATTCATTCGTACGATCCATTCTAATTCATTCGCACAATCTATTCTAATTCATTCGTATGATCAATTCTAATTCATTCGTATGATCCATTCTAATTTATTCGCACAATCTATTCTAATTCATTCGTACGATCCATTCTAATTCATTCATACGATCCAATCTAATTCATTTGCACGATCCATTCTAATTCATTCATTCGATTCATTCTAATTCGTTCATACAATCCATTCTAATTCTTTTGCACGAATGTATCCATTCTAATTCCTTCGTACGATCCATTCTAATTCCTTCGTACGATCCATTCCAATTCCTTCGTACGATCCATTCTATTTCATTCGTACGAATGAATTCTAATTCATTCATACGATCCATTCTATTTCATTCGTACGATCCATTATTACGATCCATTCTAATTCATTCGTACGATCCATTCTAATTCATTCGCACAATCTATTCTAATTCATTCGTACGATCCATTCTAAATCATTCGCACGATCCATTCTAATTCATTCGTTTGATCCATTCTAATTCATTCGTACGAATGTATCCACTCTAATTCATTCGTACGATCCATTCTAATTCATTCATACGATCCATTCTAATTCATTCATACAATCCATTCTAATTCTTTTGCATGAATGTATCCATTCTAATTCATTCGTACGATCCATTCTAATTCATTCGTACGATCCATTCTAATTCATTCATACGATCCAATCTAATTCATTCATACGATCCATTCTTACTCATTCGTATGATCCATTCTAATTCCTTCGTACGATCCATTCTTATTCATTCCCATGAATGTATCCATTCTAATTCATACGTAGGATCCATTCTAATTCATTTATACGATCCAATCTAATTCATTCATACAATCCATTCTAATTTATTCGCACGAATTTATCCATTCTAATTCATTTATACGATCCAATCTAATTCATTCATACAATCCATTCTAATTTATTCGCACGAATTTATCCATTCTAATTCATTCGTACGATCCATACGAATTCATTCTCACGAATGTATCCACTCTAATTCATTCGTACGATCCATTCCGTGCGAATGAATTAGAATGGATCGTATGAATGAATTAGAATGGATCGTACGAAGGAATTAGAATGGATCGTACAAAGGAATTAGAATGGATCATACGAATGAATTAGAATGGATATATTCGTCCAAATAAATTAGAATGGATCGTATGAATGAATTAGAATAGATTGTACGAATGAATTAGAATGGATCGTATTAATGAATTAGAATAGATCGTGCGAATGAATTAGAATGGATTGTACGAATGAATTAGGATAGATTGTGCGAATGAATTAGAATGGATCGTACGAATGAATTAGAATGGATACACGATCCATTCTAATTCATTCGTACGATCCATTCTAATTCATTCGTACGATCTATTCTAATTCATTCGTACGATCAATTCTAATTCATTCGTACGATCCATTCTAATTCATTCGCACAATCTATTCTAATTCATTCGTACGATCCATTCTAATTCATTCGCACGAATGTATCCATTCTAATTCATTCGTACGATCCATTCTAATTCATT
Organism: Chamaelirium japonicum; assembly: GCA_947650365.1. Lineage (NCBI taxonomy): Eukaryota > Viridiplantae > Streptophyta > Magnoliopsida > Liliales > Melanthiaceae > Chamaelirium > Chamaelirium japonicum. The sequence goes on along the minus strand of CANTAL010000131.1, from coordinate 320,243 downwards.
TATATGATCCAATCTAATTCATTCATACAATCCATTCTAATTCATTCGTACCATCTATTCTAATTCATTCGTACGATCTATTCTAATTCATTTGCACGAATATTTCCATTCTAATTCATTCGTACGATCTATTCTAATTCATTCGCACGGAATGGATCGTACGAATGAATTAGAATGGATACATTCGTGCGAATGAATTCGAATGGATCGTACGAACGAATTAGAATGGATAAATTCGTGCGAATGAATTAGAATGGATTGCATGAATGAATTAGATTGGATCGTATAAATGAATTAGAATGGATCTTACGTATGAATTAGAATGGATACATTCATGGGAATGAATAAGAATGGATCGTTCGAAGGAATTAGAATGGATCATACGAATGAAATAGAATGGATCGTACGAATGAATTAGAATGGATCGTATGAATGAATTAGAGTGGATACATTCGTACGAATGAATTAGAATGGATCGTACGAATGAATTAGAATGGATCGTATTAATGAATTAGAATGGATCGTGCGAATGAATTAGAATGGATTGTACGAATGAAATAGAATAGAACGTACGAATGAATTAGAATGGATCGTACGAATGAATTAGAATGGATACATTCGTGCGAATGAATTAGAATGAATACATTCATGGGAATGAATTAGAATGGATCATACAAAGGAATTAGAATGGATCATACGAATGAAATATAATGGGTCGTACAAAGGAATTAGAATGGATCGTACGAAGGAATTAGAATGGATCGTACGAAGGAATTAGAATGGATCGTACGAATGAATTAGAATGGATACATTCGTGCGAATGAATTAGAATGGATCGTACGAATGAGTAAGAATGGATCGTACGAATGAAATAGAATGGATCGAACGAAAGAATTAGAATGGATCGTGCGAATGAATTAGAATGGATCGTATGAATGAGTAAGAATGGATCGTATGAATGAATTAGAATGGATCGTGCAAGCGAATTAGAATGGATCGTATGAATGAATTAGAATGGATCGTACGAATGAATTAGAATGGATCGTATGAATGAATTAGAAAGGATCGTATGAATGAATTAGAATAGATTATACGAATGAAATAGAACGGATCATACGAATGAAATAGAATGGATCGTACGAATGAATTAGAATGGGTCGTATGAATGAATTAGAGTGGATACATTCGTGCGAATGAATTCGAATGGATCGTGCGAATGAATTAGAATGGATTGTACGAATGAATTAGAATGGATCATACAAATGAATTAGAATAGATCATACGAATGAATTAGAATGGATACATTCGTGCAAAAGAATTAGAATGGATTGTATGAATGAATTAGAATGGATCGTGTGAATGAATTAGAATGGATGGTACGAATGAATTAGAATGGATACATTCGTGCGAATGAATTAGAATGGATCGGGCGAATGAATTAGAATGGGTCGTACGAATGAATTAGAATGGATCGTATGAATGAATTAGAATGGATCGTGCGAATGAATTAGAATGGATCGTGCAAATGAATTAGAATGGATCGTACGAATGAATTAGAATGGATCGTATGAATGAATTAGATTGGATCATATTAATGAAGTAGAATGGATCGTACGAATGAATTAGAATAGATTATGCGAATAAATTAGAATAGATTATGCGAATGAATAAATTAGAATGGATACATTCGTGCGAATGAATTAGAATGGATCGTATGAATAAATTAGAATAGATTATGCGAATGAATTAGAATGGATCGTACGAATGAATTAGAATGTATACATTCGTGTTAATGAATTAGAATGGATCGTATGAATGAATTAGAATGGATCGTATGAGTGAATTAGAATAGATACGAAGGAATTATAATGGATCGTACGAAGTAATTAGAATGGAGAATGGATCGTGCAAATGAATTGGAATGGTTCGTGCGATAAGAATGGATCGTACGAATGAAATAGAATAGATTGTACGATAGAATGAATTTGGATCGTGCTAATGAATTAGAATGGATCATACGAATGAATTAGAATAGATTGTGCGAATGAATTAGAATGGATCGTACGAATGAATTAGAAAGGATACATTCGTGCGAATGAATTAGAATGGATCGTATGAATGAATTAGATTGGATCGTATTAATGAATTAGAATGGATCGTGCGAATGAATTACACTGGATTGTACAAATGAATTAGAATGGATACATTCGTGCGAATGAATTAGAATGGATCGTACGAAGGAATTTGAATGGATCGTACGAAGGAATTAGAATGGATCGTACGAATGAATTAGAATGGATCATATGAATGAATTAGAATGGATCGTGTGAATGAATTAGAATGGATCGTAGGAATGAAATAGAATGGATCGTATGAATTAGAATGGATCGTCCGAATGAAATAGAATGGATCGTATGAATGAATTAGAATAGATTGTGCGAATGAATTAGAATGGATCATACGATTGAGTAAGAAAGGATCGTACGAATGAAATAGAATAGATCGTACGAATGAATTAGAATGGATCGTGCTAATGAATTAGAATTGATCGTACGAATGAATTAGAATAGATTGTGCGAATGAATTATAATGGATCGTACGAATGAATTAGAATGGATACATTCGTGTGAATAAATTAGAATGGATCGTATGAATGAATTAGAGTGGATACATTCGTACGAATGAATTAGAATAGATCGTACGAATGAATTAGAATGGTTACATTCATGCGAATGAATTAGAATAGATTGTATGAATGAATTAGAATAGATCGTATGAGTGAATTCGAATGGATTGTGCGAATGAATTAGAATGGATTGTACGAATGAATTAGGATGGATCATATGATTGAATTAGAATGGATACAGTCGTGCGAATCCATTCTATTTCATTCGTACGATCCATTCTAATTCATTCGCACGATCCATTCTAATTCATTCATACGATCCATTCTAATTCATTCGTACGATCCATTCTAATTCATTCGTACGATCCATTCTAATTCATTCGCACAATCTATTCTAATTCATTTGTACGATCCATTTTAATTCATTCGCACGATCCATTCTAATTCATTCGTACGATCCATTCTATTTTATTCGTACGATCCATTCTTACTCATTCGTACGATCCATTCTAATTCATTCGCACGAATGTATCCATTCTCATTCCTTCGTACGATCCATTCTAATTCCTTCGTACGATCCATTCTAATTCATTCATACGATCTATTCTAATTCATTCGTACGATCCATTCTAATTCCTTCGTACGATCCATTCTAATTCCTTTGTTCTAATTCATTCATATGATCCATTCTTATTCATTCGTACGATTCATTCTAATTCAATCCATTCTAATTCATTCGTACGATCCATTCTTAGTCATTCGTACGATCCATTCTAATTCATTCGCACGAATGAATCCATTCTAATTCATTCGTATGATCCATTCTAATTCATTCGCACGAATGTATCCATTCTAATTCATTCGTATGATCCATTCTATCTCATTCGTACAATCCATTCTATTTCATTCGTACGATCCATTCTAATTCATTCGTACGATCCATTCTAATTCATTCGCACGATCCATTCTAATTCATTCGTGCGATCCATTCTAATTCATTCATACGATCCATTCTAATTCATTCGCACGAATGTATCCATTCTAATTCATTCGTACGATCCATTCTAATTCATTCGCACAATCTATTCTAATTCATTCATACGATCCATTCTAATTCATTCGCACGATCCATTCTAATTCATTCATACGATCAATTCTAATTCATTCGTATGATCCATTCTAATTCATTCGCACGATCCATTCTTACTCATTCGTAAGATCCATTCTAATTCATTCGCATGATCCATTCTAATTCATTAATACGATCCATTCTAATTCATTCGCACGATCCATTCTAATTCATTCGCACTCATACGATCTATTCTAATTCATTCGCACGAATGTATCCATTCTAATTCATTCATATGATCCATTCTGATTCATTCACACAATCTATTCTAATTCATTCGTACGATCCATTCTAATTTATTCGTACGATCCACTCTAATTCATTCGCACGATCCATTCTAATTCATTCGTACGATCCATTCTAATTCATTAGCACGATCCATTCTAATTCATTCGCATGATCCATTCTAATTCATTCGCACGATCCATTCTAATTCATTCGTACGATCCATTCTAATTCATTAGCACGATCCATTCTAATTCATTCGTACGATCCATTCTAATTCATTCATACGATCCATTCTTACTCATTCATCGGATACATTCATGGGAATGAATAAGAATGGATCGTACGAAGGAATTAGAATGGATCGTGCGAATGAATTAGAATGAATCGTACGAATAAATTAGAATGGATCGTATAAAGGAATTAGAATGGATACATTCGTGCGATTGAATAAGAATGGATCATATGATTGAATTAGAATAGATCGTGCAAATGAATTAGAATAGATCGTACGAATGAATTAGAATGGATACATTCGTGCGAATGAATTAGAATGGATCATACGATTGAGTAAGAATGGATCGTACAAATGAAATAGAATAGATCGTACGAATGAATTAGAATGGATCGTGCTAATGAATTAGAATTGATCATACGAATGAATTAGAATAGATTATGCGAATGAATTAGAATGGATCGTACGAATGAATTAGAATGGATACATTCGTTCGAATGAATTAGAATGGATCGTACTAATGAATTAGAATAGATTGTGTGAATGAATTAGAATGGATCGTACGAATGAATTCGAATGGATACATTCGTGCGAATGAATTAGAATGGATCCTGTATTGTATAAATGAATTAGATTGGATCGTATAAATGAATTAGAATGGATCGTACGAAGGAATTAGAATGGATCGTACGAATGAATTAGAATGGATCGTACGAATGAATTAGAATGGATAAATTTGTGCGAATGAATTAGAATGGATTGTATCAAAGAATTAGATTGGATCGTATAAATGAATTAGAATGGATCGTACGTATGAATTAGAATGGATACATTCATGGGAATGAATAAGAATGGATCGTACGAAGGAAATAGAATGAATTGTGCGAATGAATTAGAATGGATCGTGCGAATGAATTTGAATAGATTGTGCGATTCTAATTCATTCGCACGAATGGATCCATTCTAATTCATTCGTACGATCCATTCTAATTCATTCGCACAATCCATTCTAATTCATTCATACGATCCATTCTAATTCTTTCATACGTTCCATTCTAATTCATTCGCACAATCTATTCTAATTCGTTCGTACGATCCATTCTAATTCCTTCGTACGATCCATTCTAATTCCTTCGTACGTACGATCCATTCTAATTCATTCGCACGATCCATTCTAATTCATTCATACGATCCATTCTAATTCATTCGTATGATCCATTCTAATTCATTCGCACAATCAATTCTAATTTATTCGTACGATCCATTCTATTTCATTCGTACGATCCATTCTAATTCATTCATACGATCTATTCTAATTCATTCGTACGATCCATTCTAATTCATTCGTACGATCCATTCTTATTCATTCCCATGAATGTATCCATTCTAATTCATACGTACGATCCAATCTAATTCATTTATACGATCCAATCTAATTCATTCATACAATCCATTCTAATTCATTCGCACGAATTTATCTATTCTAATTCATTCGTACGATCCATTCTAATTCATTCGCACAATCTATTCTAATTCATTCGTACGATCCATTCTAATTCATTCGCACGATCCAATCTAATTCATTCATACGATCCATTCTAATTCCTTCGTCGTATGAATGAATTAGAATGGATCGTATGAGTGAATTCGAATAGATCGTGCGTGCGAATGAATTAGAATGGATCATACGAATGAGTAAGAATGGATCGTACGAATGAATTAGAATGGATCATACGAATGAAATCGAATAGATCATACGAATGAATTAGAATAGATCGTACGAATGAATTAGAATGGATACATTCATGAATTCTAATTCGTTCATACGATAAATTCTAATTCATTTGCACGAATGTATCCATTCTAATTCATTCGTACGATCCATTCTAATTCATTCGCATGATCCATTCTAATTCGTTCGTACAATCCATTCTAATTCATTCGTACGATCCATTCTAATTCATTCACACGAATGTATCCACGATCCAATCTAATTCATTCATACGATCCATTCTAATTCCTTCGTACGATCCATTCTAATTCATACGATACATTCTATTTCATTCATACGATCCATTCGAATTCATTCGCACGATCCATTCTAATTCATTCATACGATCCATTCTAATTCATTCGTACGATCCATTCTAATTCATTCACACGATCCATTCTAATTCATTCGCACGATCCATTCTAATTCATTCATATGATCCACTCTAATTCATTCGTATGATCCATTCTACTTCATTCGCACGATCCATTCTAATTCATTCATACGATCCATTCTAATTCATTCATACAATCCATTCTAATTCATTCGCACAAATTTATCCATTCTAATTCATTTGTACGATCCATTCTAATTCATTCGCACGATCCATTCTAATTCAATCATACGATCCATTCTAATTCATTTGCACGATCCATTCTAATTCATTCGTACAAACCATTCTAATTCATTCGTACGATCCATTCTAATTCATTCGCACGATCCATTCTAAATCATTCATACGATCCATTCTAATTCATTCGTACGATCCATTCTAATTCATTCATACGATCCATTCTAATTCATTCGCACGATCCATTCTAATTCATTAATACGATCCATTCTAATTCATTCGTACGATCCATTCTAATTCATTCCCACGATCCATTCTAATTCATTCGCACGAATGTATCCATTCTAATTCCTTCGTACGACGAATGAATTAGAATGGATCGTGCGAATGAATTAGAATGGATCATACGAATGAATTAGAATGGATCGTGCGAATGAAATAGAATGGATCGTACGAATGAATTTGAGTGGATACATTCATACGAAGGAATTAGAATGGATCGTACGAATGAATTAGAATGGATACATTCGTGCGAATGCATTAGAATGGATCGTATGAATGAATTAGAATAGATTGTGCGAATGAATTAGAATGGATCGTGCGAATGAATTAGAATGGATACATTCGTGCGAATGAATTAGAATGGATTGTTCGAATGAGTAAGAATGGATCGTACGAATGAAATAGAATGGATAATACGAATGAATTAGAATGGATCGTGCGAATGAATTAGAATGGATCGTACGATTTAATTAGAGTGGATACATTCGTACGAATGAATTAGAATGGATGATACGAATGAGTAAGAATGGATCGTACTCTAATTCATTCATACGATCCAATCTAATTTATTCATACGATCCATTCTAATTTATTCGCACATTCGCACGATCCATTCTAATTCATTCGCACTCATACGATCCATTCTAATATATTCGCACGAATGTATCCATTCTAATTCATTCGTACTATCCATTCTATTTCATTTGTAATTTATTCGTACGATCCATTCTAATTCATTCGTACGATCCATTCTAATTCATTCGCACGAATGTATCCATTCTAATTCATTCGTACGATCCATTCTAATTCATTCGCACGATCCATTCTAATTCATTCGTATGATCCATTCTAATTCATTCGTACAATCCATTCTATTTCATTCGTACGATCCATTCTTACTCATTCATATGATCCATTCTAATTCATTCGCACGAATGTATCCATTCTAATTCATTCGTACGATCCATTCTAATTCATTCCCATGAATGTATCCATTCTAATTGATACGTACGATCCATTCTATTTCATTCGTACAATCAATTCTTACTCATTCGTACGATCCATTCTAATTCATTCGCACGAATGTATCCACTCTAATTCCTTCGTACAATCCATTCTAATTCGATCCATTCTAATTCATTCATACGTACAAAGTCATACGTACGATCCATTATTTCGATCCATTCTAATTCATTCGTATGATCCATTCCAATTCATTCGTACGATCCATTCTAATTCATTCGCACGATCCATTCTAATTCATTAATACGATCCATTCTAATTCATTCATACGATCCATTCTAATTCATTCGCACGAATGTATCCATTCTAATTCATTCATACAATCCATTCTAATTCATTCGCACAATCTATTCTAATTCATTCGTACTCATACGATCCATTTTATTTCATTCATACGATCCATTCTAATTCATTTGTACGATCCATTCTAATTCATTCGCATGATCTATTCTAATTCATTCATATGTTCCAATCTAATTCATTCATACGATCCATTCTAATTTATTCGTGTGATCCATTCTAATTCCTTCGCACGATCCATTCTAATTCGATCCATTCTAATTCATTCGTACGATCCATTCTAATTCATTAGTACGATCCATTCTAATTCATTCGCACGCATTCTAATTCATTCGTACGATCCATTCTATTTCATTCGCACGAATGTGTCCATTCTAATTCATTCGTACGATCCATTCTAATTCATAAGTACGATCCATTCCATTCTAATTCATTCGCATCCATTCTAATTCTTTATACGATCCATTCTAATTCATTCCCATGAATGTATCCATTCTAATTCATTCACACGATCCATTCTAATTCATTCATACGATCCATTCTAATTCATTCATACAATCCATTCTAATTCTTTCACACGATCCATTCTAATTCATTCATACGATCCATTCTAATTCATTCGTACAATCCATTCTAATTCATTCGCACGAATGTATCCATTCTAATTCATTCATACGAACTATTCTAATTCATTCGCACTATCCATTCTAATTCATCCATACAATCCATTCTAATTCTTTTGCACGAATGTATCCATTCTAATTTTTTCGTTCGATCCATTCTAATTCATAAGTACGATCCATTCTAATTCATTCGTACGATCCATTCTAATTCAATCCCATGAATGTATCCATTCTAATTCATCATAATTCCTTCGTACGATCCATTCTAATTCCTTCGTACGATCCATTCTAATTCCTTCGTACGATCCATTCTAATTCATTCGTACGATCCATTCTATTTCATTAGCAGGTATCGTGCTAATGAATTAGAATGGAACGTACGAATGAATTAGAATGGATCGTAGAATGGATCGTACGAATGAATTAGAATGGATTGTACGAATGAATTAGAATGGATCGTACGAATGAAATAGAATGGATTGTATGAATGAATTAGAATGAAATAGAATGGACTGTATGAATGAATTAGAATGGATCGTGCAAATGAATTAGAATGGATCGTATGAATGAATTAGAATTGATCATGCGAATGAATTAGAATGGATCTTACGAATGAATTAGAGTGGATACATTCGTGCGAATGAATTAGAATGGATCGTATTAATGAATTAGAATGGATCGTTCGAATGAATTAGAATGGATCGTACGAATGAATTAGAATGGATACATTCGTGCGAATGAATTATAATGGATCATACGATTGAGTAAAAATGGATCGTACGAATGAAATAGAATAGATCGTACGAATGAATTAGAATGGATCGTGCTAATGAATTAGAATTGATCGTACGAATGAATTAGAATAGATTGTGCGAATGAATTAGAATGGATCGTACGAATGAATTAGAATGGATACATTCATGCGAATGAATTAGAATAGATCGTATGAATAAATTAGAATGGATCGTCCTTATGAATTAGATTGGTTCGTATGAATGAATTAGAATGGATCGTGCGAATGAATTAGAATGGATCGTACGAATGAATTAGAATGGATCGTGCGAATGAATTAGAATGGATCGTACAAATGAATTAGAATGGATCGTACGAATGAATTAGAATGGATCATACGTATAAATTAGAATGGATCGTACGTATGAATTAGAATGTCGTACGAATGAATTAGAATGGATCGTATGAATGAATAAGAATGGATTGTGTGAATGAATTAGAATGGATCGTACGAATGAATTAGAATGGATACATTCGTGCAAATGAATTAGAATGGATCGTATGAATGAATTAGCATGGATATATTCGTGCGAATGAATTAGAATGGATTGTATGAATGAATTAGATTGGATCATATAAATGAATTAGAATGGATCGTACGTATGAATTAGAATGGATACATTCATGGGAATGTATAAGAATAGATCATACGAAGGAATTAGAATGGATCGTGCGAATGAATTAGAATCGATCGTACTAAGGAATTAGAATGGATCGTACGAATGAATTAGAATGGATCGTACGAATGAATTAGAAATGATCGTGCGAAAGAATTAGAATGGATTGTATGAAGGAATTAGAATGGATCGTACGAATGAATTAGAATGGATATATTCGTGCAAATGAATTAGAATGGATCGTACGAATGAATTAGAATGGATCATACGAATGAATTAGAATAGATTGTGCGAATTAATTAGAATGGATCGTATGAATGAATTAGAATGGATACATTCGTGCGAATGAATTAGAATGAGTCGTACGAATGAATTAGATTGGATCGTATTAATGAATTAGAATGGATCGTGCGAATGAATTAGAATAGTTCGTACAAATGAATTAGAATGGATACATTCGTGCGATTAAATTAGAATGGATCGTATGAATGAGTAAGAATGGATTGTACATTCGTGCGAATGAATTAGAATGGATTGTATGAAAAAATTAGATTGGATCATATAAATGAATTAGAATGGATCATACGTATGAATTAGAATGGATACATTCAAGGGAATGAATAAGAATGGATCGTACGAATGAATTAGAATGGATCGTATTCATACGATCCATTCTAATTCTTTCGTACGATCCATTCTAATTCATTCGTATGATCTATTCTAATTCATTCATACGATCCATTCTAATTCATTCGCACGATCCATTCTAATTCATTCATATGATCCATTCTAATTCATTCGCATGAATGTATCCATTCTAATTCATTCGTACGATCCATTCTAATTCATCCGCACGAATGTATCCTACGAATGAATTAGAATGGATATATTCGTGCAAATGAATTAGAATGGATCTTATGAATGAATTAGAATGGATCGTACGAATGAATTAGAATGGATCGTACGAATGAATTAGAATGGATCGTACGAATGAATTAGGAATGGATCGTACGAATGAAATAGAATGGATCGTACGAATGAATTAGAATGGATCGTGCTAATGAATTAGAATGGATCGTACGAATGAATTAGAATGGATCGTACGAATGAATTAGAATGGATTGTGCTAATGAATTAGAATGGATCGTACGAATGAATTAGAATAGATTATTCGAATGAATTAGAATGGATCGTACAAATGAATTAGAATGGATACATTCGTGCGAATGAATTATAATGGATCGTATGAATGAATTAGATTGGATCGTATTAATGAATTAGAATGGATCGTGCGAATGAATTAGAATGGATCGTACGAATGAATTAGAATGGATACATTTGTGCGAATGAATTAGAATGGATCATACGATTGAGTAAGAATGGATCGTATGAATGAAATAGAATAGATCGTACGAATGAATTAGAATGGATCGTGCTAATGAATTAGAATGGATCGTACGAATTACGAAAAAATTAGAATGAATTATAATGGATTGTATGAATGAATTAGAATGGATCATATGAATGAATTAGAATGCATTCTAATTCATTCGTATGATCTATTCTAATTCATTTGCACGAATGTATCCATACTAATTCATTCGTACGATCCATTCTAATTCATTCGCTCGATCCATTCTAATTCATTCATACGATCCAATCTAATTCATTCGTACGATCCATTCTAATTAATTCGCATACGATCCAATCTAATTCATTCATACGATCCATTCTAATTCATTCGCACGAATGTATCCATTCTAATTCATTCGTATGATCCATTCTAATTCATTCGCACAATCTATTCTAATTTATTCGTATGATCCATTCTAATTCATTCGCACGATCCATTCTAATTCATTCGCACGATCCATTCTAATTCATTCATATGATCCATTCTAATTCATTCGCACGATCCATTCTAATTCATTCATACGATCCATTCTAATTCATTCGTACGATCCAATCTAATGCATTCGCACAATCTATTCTAATTCATTCGTACGATCCATTCTATTTCATTCGTACGATCCATTCTTACTCATTCGTATGATCCATTCTAATTCATTCGCACGAATGTATCCATTCTAATTCAATCATACAATCCTTTCTAATTCCTTCGTACGATCCATTCTAATTCCTTCATACGTATAAATGAATTAGAATGGATACATTCGTGCAAAAGAATTAGAATGGATTGTATGAATGAATTAGAATGGATCGTGCGAATGAATTAGAATGGATCGTACGAATGAATTTGAATGGATACATTCGTGCGAATGAATTAGAATGGATTGTACGAATGAATTAGAATGGATCGTACGAATGAATTAGAATGGATCGTACGAATGAATTAGAATAGATTGTGCGAATGAATTAGAATGGATCGTACGAATGAAATAGAATGGATCGTACGAATGAAATAGAATGGATACAAATGAATTAGAATAGATCGTGAGAATGAATTATAATGGATCGTATGAATGAAATAGAATGCATCGTATGAATTAGAATGGATCGTACGAAGGAATTAGAATGGATCATACGAATGAATTAGAATGGATCATACGAATGAATTAGAATGGATCGTACGAATAAAATAGAATGGAACATACAAATGAATAAGAATGGATAGTGCGAATGAATTAGAATGGATCGTACGAATGAATTAGAGTGGATATATTCGTTAGAAGGAATTAGAATGGATCATATGAATGAATTAGAATGGATACATTCGTGCGAATGAATTAAAATGGATCGTATGAATGAATTAGAATAGATTGTGCAAATGAATTAGAATGGTTCGTGCGAATGAATTAGAATGGATCGTACGAATGAATTAGAATGGATACATTCGTGTGTTCTAATTCATTCATATGATCCATTCTAATTCATTCGGACGAATGTATCCATTCTAATTCATTCGTACGATCCATTCTAATTCCTTCGTATGATCCATTCTAATTCGTACGAAGGAATTAGAATGTACGATCTATTCTAATTCATTCGTACGATCCATTCTAATTCATTCATATGATCCATTCTAATTCATTCGGACGAATGTATCCAATCTAATTCATTCGTACGATCCATTCTAATTCATTCATACAATCCATTCTATTTCATTCGTACGATCCATTCTTACTCATTCGTATGATCCATTCTAATTCATTCATACGATCCATTCTAATTCATTGGTACAATCCATTCTAATTCATTCGCACAATCTATTCTAATAAATTCATACGATCCATTCTAATTCATTCGCACGAATGTATCCATTCTAATTCATTCGTATGATCCAATCTAATTCCTTCGTACCATCCATTCTAATTCATTCGCACAATCCATTCTAATTCATTCATACGATCCATTCTAATTCATTCATACGATCTATTCTAATTCTTTCGCACGAATGTATCCATTCTAATTCATTCGCACGAATGTATCCATTCTAATTCATTCGTACGATCCATTCTAATTCATTCGCACGAATGTATCCATTCTAATTCATTCGTACGATCCATTCCGTGCAAATGATTTACAATGGATCGTACGAATGAATTAGACTGGATCGTACGAATGAATTAGAATGGATCGTACGAATGAATTAGATTGGATCGTATTAATGAATTAGAATGGATCGTACGAATGAATTAGAATGGATATATTCGTGCGAATGAATTAGAATGGATCGTATGAATGAATTAGAATGGATCGTACGAATGAATTAGAATGGATCGTACGAATAAATTAGATTGGATCGTACGAATGAAATAGAATGGATCATACGAATAAGTAAAAATGGATCGTATGAATGAATTAGATTGGATCGTATGAATGAATTAGAATGGATCGTGCGAATGAATTACAATGGATCGTACGAATAAATTAGAATGGATCGTACGAATGAATTAGAATGGATACATTCGTGCAAAAGAATTAGAATGGATTGTATGAATGAATTAGAATGGATCGTGCGAATGAATTAGAATGGATCGTACGAATGAAGTAGAATGGATCATACGAATGAGTAAGAATGGATTGTATGAATGAATTAGATTGGATCGTATGAATGAATTAGAATGGATCGTGCGAATGAATTAGAATGGATCGTACGAATGAATTAGAATAGATCGAACGAATGAATTAGAATGCATACATTCGTGCAAAAGAATTTGAATGGATTGTATGAATGAATTAGAATGGATCGTGCGAATGAATTATAATGGATCGTACGAATGAATTAGAATGGATACATTCGTGCGAATGAATTAGAGTACGATCCATTCTTACTCATTCGTACGATCCATTCTAATTCATTCGTACGAATGTATCCACTCTAATTCATTCGTACGATCCATTCTAATTCATTCGCACGATCCATTCTAATTCATTCGTACGATCCATTCTATTTCATTCGTACGAACCATTCTTACTGATTCGTACGATCCTTTCGAATTCATTCGCACGAATGTATCCATTCTAATTCATTTGTACAATGGATACATTCGTGCGAATGAATTAGAATGGATCGTGTGAAAGAATTAGAATGGATCGTGTGAAAGAATTAGAATGGATTGTATAAATGAATTAGAGTAGTTCGTATGAATGAATTAGAATAGATCGTGCGAATGAATTAGAATGGATCGTGCGAATGAATTAGAATGGGTTGTACGAATGAATTAGAATAGATTGTACGAATGAATTAGAATGGATCGTGTGAAAGAATTAGAATGGATTGTATAAATGAATTAGAATGAATGAATTAGAATGGATCGTGCTAATGAATTAGAATGGATCGTACGAATGAATTAGAATGGATATATTCGTGCAAATGAATTAGAATGGATCGTATGAATGAATTAGAATGGATCGTGCGAATGAATTAGAATGGATCATACGAATGAGTAAGAATGGATCGTATGAATGAATTAGATTGGATCGTATGAATGAATTAGAATGGATACATTCGTGCAAAAGAATTAGAATGGATTGTATGAATGAATTAGAATGGATCGTACAATCCATTCTAATTCATACGCATGATCCATTCTATTTCATTCACACGATCCATTCTAATTGATTCACACGAACGAATACATTCGTACGATCCATTCTTACTCATTCGTACGATCCATTCTAATTTATTCATACGATCCATTCTAATTCTTTCGGATGATCCATTCTAATTCATTAATACGATCCAATCTAATTCATTCATACGATCCATTCTAATTCATTCATACGATCCATTCTAATTCATTCATACGATCTATTCTAATTCTTTCGCACGAATATATCCATTCTAATTCATTCGTACGATCCATTCAAATTCCTTTGTATGACCCATTATATTTCATTCGTATGATCCCTTCTAATTCCTTTGTACGATCCATTCTAATTCATTCATACGATCCATTCTAATTCATTCGTACGGTCCATTCTAATTCCTTCGTACGATCCATTCTAATTCATTCGTACGATCCATTCTAATTCATTCGTACGAGCCATTCTAATTCCTTCGTACGATCCATTCTAATTCCTTCGTACGATCCATTCTAATGTCATTTGTATGATCCATTCTAATTCCTTCGTACGATCCATTCTTATTCATTCCCATGAATGTATCCATTCTAATTCATACGTACGATCCATTCTAATTCATTTATACGATCCAATCTAATTCATTCATACAATCCATTCTAATTCATTTGCACGAATTTATTCATTCTAATTCATTCGTACGATCCATTCGAATTCATTCGCACGAATGTATCCATTCTAATTCATTCGTACGATCCATTCCGTGCGAATGAATTAGAATGGATCGTATGAATGAATTAGAATGGATTGTATGAATGAATTAGATTGGAATTGTACGAATGAATTTGAATGGATACATTCGTGCGAATGAATTAGAATGCATCGTATGAATGAATTAGAACGCACGAATGTATCCATTCTAATTCATTCGTACGATCCATTCTAATTCATTCATATGATCCAATCTGATTCATTCATACGATCCATTCTAATTCATTCGCACAATCTATTCTAATTCATTCGTACGATCCATTCTAATTCATTCGCACGATCCATTCTAATTCATTTGCACGATCCATTCTAATTCATTCCGTACGATCCATTCTAATTCATTCGTATGATCCATTCTAATTCATTTGAATCCATTCTATTTCATTCATACGATCCATTCTAATTCCTTCGTACGATCCATTCTAATTCATTAGCACGAATGTATCCATTCTAATTCATTCGTACGATCCATTCTAATTCATTCGTACAATCCACTCTATTTTATTCGTACGATCCATTCTAACTCATTCGTACGATCCATTTTAATTCATTCGCACGAATGTATCCATTCTAATTCCTTCGTATGATCCATTCTAATTCCTTCGTACGATCTATTCTAATTCATTCGTACTATCCATTCTAATTCATTCATACGAACCAATCTAATTTATTCATGCGATCCATTCTACGATCCATTCTAATTCATTCGCATGAATGTATCCATTCTAATTAATTTGTACGCATACGATCCATTCTAATTCATACGATCCATTCTATTTCATTCATACGGATCCATTCTAATTCATTCGCACGATCCATTCTAATTCATTCGTACGATCCATTCTAATTCCTTTGTACGACCCATTATATTTCATTCGTATGATCCATTCTAATTCCTTTGTACGGTCCATTCTAATTCATTCATACGATCCATTATAATTCATTTGCACGAATATATCCATTCTAATTCATTCGTACGATCCATTCTAATTCATTCGTACGATCCATTCTAATTCCTTCGTACGATCCATTCTAATTCATTCATACGATCCATTCTAATTCATTCGCACGATCCATTCAAATTCATTCATACGATCCATTCTAATTCATTCGTACGATCCATTTTTATTCATTCGTACGATCCATTTGAATTCATTCGTACGATCCATTCTAATTCATTCGTACGATCCATTCTAATTCATTCTTACAATCCATTCTAATTCATTCGCACGATCCATTCGAATTCACTCATACGATCCATTCTAATTCATTCATACGATCCATTCTAATTCATTCGTACGATCCATTCTTACTCATTCGTACGATATCCATTCTAATTCTTTCGTACGATCCATTCTAATTCCTTCGTACGAGCCATTCTAATTCATTCATACGATCCATTCTAATTCATTCTTACGATCCATTCTAATTCATTCGCACGATCCAGTCTAATTCATTCGCACGATCCATTCTATTTCATTCGTACGATCCATTCTTACTCATTCGTACGATATCCATTCTAATTCATTCGTACGATCCATTCTAATTCCTTCGTACGATCCATTCTAATTCATTCATACGATCCATTCTAATTCATTCTTACGATCCATTCTAATTCATTCGCACGATCCAGTCTAATTCATTCATACGATCCATTCTAATTCATTCATACGATCTATTCTAATTCTTTCGCACGAATGTATCCATTCTAATTCATTCGCACGAATGTATCCATTCTAATTCATTCGTACGATCCATTCTAATTCATTCGCACAATCTATTCTAATTCATTCGTATGATCCATTCTAATTCATTCGTATGTGAATGAATTAGAATGGATCGCACAAATGAGTAAGAATGGATCGTACGAATGAATTAGAATAGATCGTACGAATGAATTAGAATAGATCGTTCGAATGAATTAGAATGGATCGTACGAATGAATTAGAATGGATCATACGCACGAATAAATTAGAATGGATCGTACGAATGAATTAGAATGGATACATTCATGTGAATGAATTAGAATGGATCGTACGAATGAATTAGAATGAATCGTACGAATGAATTAGAATGATGGATCGTACGAATGAATTAGAATGGATACATTCGTGCAAAAGAATTAGAATGGATTGTATGAATGAATTAGAATGGATCGTGCGAACGAATTAGAATGGATCGTACGAATGAATTAGAATGGATACATTCGTGCGAAAGAATTAGAATGGATCGTATGAATGAATTAGAATGGATCGTACGAATGAATTAGAATGGATCGTGCGAATGAATTAGAATGGATCATAGGAAGGAATTAGAAAGGATCGTATGAATGAATTAGAATGGATACATTCGAATTCATTCGTACGATCCATTCTAATTCCTTCGTACGATCCATTCTAATTCATTCGCACGATCCATTCTAATTCATTCAAACGATCCATTCTAATTCATTCATACAATCCTTTCTAATTCATTCTAATTTATTTGTACGTGAGTGGATCGTGTTTTTTCGTGCTAATAAATTAGAATGGATCGTACGAATGAATTAGAATCCACATTCGTGCGAAAGAATTAGAATGGATCGTACGAATGAATTAGATTGGATCGTATAATGAATTAGAATAGATCGAACGAATGAATTAGAATGGATCGTACGAATGAATTAGAATAGATCGTATGAATGAATTAGAATGGATACATTCGTGCGAATGAATTAGAATGGATCGTACGAATGAATTAGAATGGATCGTACGAAGGAATTGATCCATTCTAACTCATTCGTATTATCCATTCTTTTTCATTCGTACGATCCATTCTAATTCATTCGTACGATCCATTCTATTTTATTCGTACGATCCATTCTAATTCATTCGTACGATCCATTCTAATTCATTCGCACGAATGTATCCATTCTAATTCATTCGTACGATCCATTCTAATTCATTCGCACGATCCATTCTAATTCATTCATACGAGCCATTCTAAGTCATTCGTACGATCCATTCTAATTCATTCGCATGATCCATTCTAATTCATTCATACAATTCATTCTAATTGTTTCGCACAATCCTTTCTAATTCATTCGCACGATCCATTCTAATTCATTCGTACGATCCATTCTAATTCATTCGCACAAATGTATCCATTCTAATTCATTCATTTGATCCATTCTAATTCATTCATACGATCCATTCTAATTCATTTGCACGAATATATCCATTCTAATTCATTCGTATGATCGATTCTAATTCATTCGTACGATCCATTCTAATTCATTCGCACAATCTATTCTAATTCATTCGTACGATCCATTCTAATTAATTCGCACGATCCATTCTAATTCATTCGCACAATCTATTCTAATTCATTCGTACGATCCATTCTAATTCATTCATACGATCCATTCTAATTCCTTCGTACGATACATTCTAATTCATTCGCACGATCCATTCTAATTCATTCATACGATCCATTCTAATTCATTCGCACGAATGTATCCATTCTAATTCATTCGTACAATCCATTCTAATTCATTCGCACAATCTATTCTAATTTATTCGCACGAATGAATCTATTCTAATTCATTCGTACAATCCATTCTATTTCATTCGTACGATCCATTCTTACTCATTCGTACGATCCATTCTAATTCATTTGTATGATCCATTCTAATTCATTCGCACGATCCATTATAATTAATTCGTACGATCGTGCTAGTGAATTAGAATGGATCGTACGAATGAATTAGAATAGATCGTACGAATGAATTAGAATGGATCGTGTTAATGAATTAGAATAGATTCGAATGAGTAAGAATGGATCGTACGAATGAAATAGAATGGATTGTACGAATGAATTAGAATGGATCGTACGAATGAATTAGAATGGATCGTACGAATGAATTAGAATGGATCTTACGAATGAGTAAGAATGGATCGTACGAATGAAATAGAATGGATTGTACGAATGAATTAGAATGGATTCATTCGTGCGAATGAATTAGAATAGATTGTGCGAATGAATTAGAATGGATCGTACGAATGAATAAGAATGGGTACATTCGTGCGAATGAATTAGAATGGATCATGCGAAGGAATTAGAAAGGATCATGCGAATGAATTAGAATGGATCGTACGAAGGAATTAGAATGGATCGTACGAATGGATTAGAATGGATCGTACGAATGAATTAGAATAGATTATGCGAATGAATTAGAATGGATCGTGCGAATGAATTAGAATGGATCGTACGAATGAATTAGAATAGATTGTGCGAATGAATTAGAATGGACCATACGAATGAATTAGAATGGATCATACGAATGAATTAGAATGGATATATTCGTGCAATTGAATTAGAATGGATCGTATGAATGAATTAGAATGGATCGTACGAATGATTTAGAATGGATACATTCGTGCGAATGAATTAGAATGGATCGTACGAATGAATTAGAATGGATCGTACGAATGAATTAGAAAGGATCGTGCGAAAGAATTAGAATGGATTGTCTGAATGAATTAGAATGGATCGTGCGAATGAATTAGAATAGATCGTACGAATGACTTAGAATGGATCGTATGAATGAATTGGAATGGATCGTGCGAATGAATTAGAATGGATTGTACGAATGAATTAGAATGGATACATTCGTGCGAATGAATTAGAATGGATTGTACGAATGAATTAGAATGGATCATACGAATGAAATAGAATGGATCGTACGAATGAATTAGAATGGATCGTGCTAATGAATTAGAATAGATTGTGCGAATGAATTAGAATGGATCGTACGAATGAATTAGATTGGATCGTATGAATGAATTAGAATGGATCGTGCGAATGAATTAGAATGGATCGTAGGAATGAATTAGAATGGATCGTATGAATGAATTAGAATGGATCGTAAAAAGGATGGATACATTCGTGCGAATGAATTAGAATGGATCGTACGAATGAAATAGAATGGATTGTACGAATGAATTAGAATGGATCGTGCGAATGAATTAGAATGGATCGTATGAATAAATTAGAATAGATCGTACGAATGAATTAGAATGGATCGTATGCGAATGAATTAGAATGGATCGTGTGAAAGAATTAGAATGGATCGTATGAATGAATTAGAATGGATCGTATGAATGAATTAGAATGGATCGTGCGAATGAATTAGAATGGATCGTACGAATGAATTAGAATGGATCGTACGAATGAATTAGAATGGATCGTACGAATGAATTAGAATGGTTCGTACGAATGAATTAGAATGGATCATACGAATGAGTAAGAATGGATCGTACGAATGACATAGAATGGATCGTACGAAGGAAGTAAAATTGGTCGTGCGAATGAATTAGATTGGATTGCACAAATGTATCCATTCTAATTCTTTTTCATGAATGTATCCTGAATTAGAATGGATCATATGAATGAGTAAGAATGGATCGTATGAATGAATTAGAATGGATCGTACAAATGAATTAGAATGGATACATTCGTGCGAATGAATTAGAATGAATCGTACGAAGGAATTAGAATGGATCGTACGTACGAAGGAATTAGAATGGATCGTACGAAGGAATTAGAATGGATCGTACGAATGAATTAGAATGGGTCGTACGAATGAAATAGAATGGATACAAGTGAATTAGAATGGATCATACGAATGAATTAGAATGGATCGTACGGAATGAATTAGGAAGGATCGTGCAAGTGAATTAGAATGGATCGTGCGAATGAATTAGAATGGATCGTACGAATGAATTAGAATAGATTGTGCGAATGGATTAGAATGGATCGTATGAATGAATTAGATTAGATCGTATGAATGAATTAGAATGGATCGTACGAATGAATTAGAATGGATATATTCGTGCAAATGAATTAGAATGGATCGTATGAATGAATTAGAATGGATCATATGAATGAGTTAGAATGGATCGTGCGAATGAATTTGAATGGATCGTACGAATGAATTAGAATGGATCGTAAGAATGAATTAGAATGGATCGTGCGAATGAATTAGAATGGATCGTACGATTGAATTAGAATGGATACATTCGTGCGAATGAATTAGAATGGATCGTACGTACGAATGAATTAGAATGGATACATTCGTGCGAATGAATTAGAATGGATCATACGAATGAAATAGAATGGATCGTACGAATGAATTAGAATGGATCATGCTAATGAATTAGAATGGATCATACGAATGAATTAGAATAGATTGTGCGAATGAATTAGAATGGATCATACGAATGAATTAGAATGGATACATTCGTGCAAATGAATTAGAATGGATAATACTAATGAGTAAGAATGGATCGTACTCTAATTCATTCGCACGAATGTATCCATTCTAATTCATTCATACGATCCATTCTATTTCATTCGTACGATACATTCGAATTCATTCACACGAATGTATCCATTCTAATACATTCATACAATCCATTCTAAGTCATTTGTAAGACCCATTCTAATTCATTCGCACGATCCATTCTAATTCATTCATACAATCCATTCTAATTCTTTCGCACAATCCTTTCTAATTCATTCGTACAATCCATTCTAATTCATTCGTACGATCCATTCTAATTCATTCGCACGAATGTATCCATTCTAATTCATTCATACGATCCATTCTAATTCATTCGTACAATCCATTCTAATTCATTCGCACGATCCATTCGAATTCACTCATACGATCCATTCTAATTCATTCATATGATCCATTCTAATTCATTCGCACGAATGTATCCATTCTAATTCATTCGTACGATCCATTCTAATTCATTCGTACGAATGTATCCACTTTAATTCATTCATACGATCCATTCTAACTCATTCGCACGAATGTATCTATTCTAATTCATTCGTACGATCCATTCTAATTCATTCGCACAATCTATTCTAATTCATTCGTACGATCAATTCTAATTCATTAGCATGATCCATTCTAATTCATTCGTACGATCTATTCTATTTCATTCGTACGATCCATTCTTACTCAATCGTATGATCCTTTCTAATTCATTCGCACGAATGTATCCATTCTAATTCATTCGTACGATCCATTCTAATTCATTCGCACGATCCATTCTGATTCATTAATACGATCCAATCTAATTTATTCATACGATCCATTCTAATTCATTCGCATGAATGTATCCATTTTAATTCATTCGTACGATCCATTCTAATTCATTTGCACAATCTATTCTAATTCATTCGTACGATCCATTCTAATTCATTCGCACGATCCATTCTAATTCATTCATACGATCCAATCTAATTCATTCATACGATCCATTCTAATTCATTCGCACGAATGTATCCATTCTAATTCATTCATACGATCTATTCTAATTCATTCGCACAATCTATTCTAATTCATTCGTATGATCCATTCTAATTCATTCCTACGATCTATTCTAATTCATTCGCACAATCTATTCTAATTCATTCGTATGATCAATTCTAATTCATTCATACGATCCATTCTAATTCATTCATACGATCTATTCTAATTCTTTTGCACGAATGTATCCATTCTAATTCATTCGCACGAATGTATCCATTCTAATTCATTCGTACGATCCATTCTAATTCATTCGCACAATCTAGTCTAATTCATTGGATCGAACGAAGGAATTAGAATGGATCGTACGAATGACTTAGAATGGATACATTCGTGCGAATGAATTATAATAGATCGTACGAATGAATTAGAATTGATCATACGAATGAATTAGAATCGATTGTACGAATGAATTAGAATGGATCGTACGAATGAATTAGAATGGATCGTACGAATGAATTAGAATGGATCATACGAATGAATTAGAATGGATCATACGAATGAATTAGAATGGATACATTCGTGCAAAAGAATTAGAATGGATTATATGAATGAATTAGAATGGATCGTGCGAATGAATAAGAATGGATCGTACGAATGAATTAGAATGGATACATTCGTGCGAAAGAATTAGAATAAATCGTATGAATGAATTAGAATGGATCGTACGAATGAATTAGAATCGATCGTACGAATGAATTAGAATGGATCGTGCGAATGAATTAGAATGGATCGTATGAATGAATTAGAATGGATCGTACGAATGAATTAGAATGGATCGTTGGTATGAATTAAAATGGATTAGAATGGATTGTATGAATGAATTAGAATGGATCGTACGAAGGAATTAGAATGGATCGTACGAAGGAATTAGAATGGATCGTACGAATGAATTAGAATAGATACATTCATACAATCCATTCTAATTCATTCGTACGATCCATTGTAATTCATTCATACGATTCATTCGTATGATCCATTCTAATTCATTCGTACGAATGTATCCACTCTAATTCATTCATACGATGCTAATTCATTCGTACGATCCATTCTAATTCATTCGCACGATCCATTCTAATTTATTCATACGATCCATTCTAATTCATTCGTACGATCCATTCTAATTCATTCGTACGATCCATTCTAATTCATTCGCACAATCTATTCTAATTCATTCGTACGATCCATTCTAATTTATTCGCACGATCCATTCTAATTCATTCGTACGATCCATTCTATTTCATTCGTACGATCCATACTTACTCATTCGTACGATTCATTCTAATTCATTCGCACGAATGTATCCATTCTAATTCCTTCGTACGATCCATTCTAATTCCTTCGTACGATCCATTCTAATTCCTTTGTACGACCTATTATATTTCATTCGTATGATCCATTCTAATTCCTTTGTACGATCCATTCTAATTCATTCCCATGAATGTATCCATTCTAATTCATACGTACGATCCATTCTAATTCATTCATACGATCTAATCTAATTCATTCATACGATCCATTCTAATTCATTCGCATGAATGTATCCATTCTAATTCATTCGTACGATCCATTCTAATTCCTTCGTATGATCCATTCTAATTCATTCGTACGTTCCATTCTAATTGATTACGTACGTATGAATTAGAATGGATACATTCATGGGAATGAATAAGAATGGATCGTACGAAGAAATTAGAATGGATCATACGAATGAAATAGAATGGATCGTACGAAGGAATTAGAATGGATCGTACGAAGGAATTAGAATGGATCGTACGAATGAATTAGAATAGATCGTACGAATGAATTCGAATGGATACATTCGTGCGAATGAATTAGAATGGATCGTATGAATGAATTAGATTGGATCGTATGAATGAATTAGAATGGATCGTGCGAATAAATTAGAATTGATCGTACGAATGAATTAGAATGGATCGTATGAATGAATTAGAATGGATCGTGTATCCATTCTAATTCATTCGTACGATCGTACGAATGAATTAGAATGGATCGTATGAATGAATTAGAATGGATTGTACGAATGAATTAGAATGGATTGTACGAATGAATTAGAATAGATTGTGCGAATGAATTAGAAAGGATACATTCGTGCGAATGAATTAGAATGGATCATACGAATGAAATATAATGGGTCGTACAAAAGAATTAGAATGGATCGTACGAAGGAATTAGAATGGATCGTACGAAGGAATTAGAATGGATCGTATGAATAAATTAGAATGGATACATTCGTGCGAATGAATTAGAATGGATCGTACGAATGAGTAAGAATGGATCGTACGAATGAATTAGAATAGATCGTACGAATGAATTAGAATGGATACATTCGTGCGAATGAATTAGAATGGATCGTGCGAATGAATTAAAATGGATCGTACGAATGAATTAGAATGCCATTCTAATTCATTCGCACGATTCTTGCGAATGAATTAGAATGGATCGTGCGAATGAATTAGAATGGATCGTACGAATGAATTAGAATTGATCGTGTATCCATTCTAATTCATTTGTACGATCCATTCTAATTCATAAGTATGATCCATTCTAATTCATTCATACGATCCATTCTAATTCATTTGCACGAATATATCCATTCTAATTCATTCGTACGATCTATTCTAATTCCTTCGTACGATCCATTCTAATTCCTTCATATGATTCATTCTAATTCCTTCGTACGATCCATTCTATTTCATTCGTATGATCCATTCTAATTCCTTCGTACGATCCATTTTTATTCATTCCCATGAATGTATCCATTCTAATTCATACGTACGATCCATTCTAATTCATTTATACGATCCAATCTAATTCATTCATACAATCCATTCTAATTCATTCACACGAATTTATCCATTCTAATTCATTCGTACGATCTATTCTAATTCATTCGTACGTTCCATTCGAATTCATTTGCACGATCCATGCTAATTCATTCGTACGATCCATTCTATTTCGTTCGTACGATCCATTATTACGATCCATTCTAATTCATTCGTACGATCCATTCTAATTCATTCACACAATCTATTCTAATTCATTCGTACGATCCATTCTAATTCATTAGCACGATCCATTCTAATTCATTCATACAATCCATTCTAATTCTTTTGCACGAATCTATCCATTCTAATTCCTTCGTACGATCCATTCTAATTCCTTCGTACGATCCATTCTAATTCATTCCCATGAATGTATCCATTCTTATTGATGCGTACGATCCATTCTATTTCATTCGTACGATCCATTCTTACTCATTCGTACGATTCATTCTAATTCATTCGCACAAATGTATCCACTCTAATTCATTCGTACGATCCATTCTAATTCATTCTCACGATCCATTCTAATTCATTCATACGATCCATTCTAAATCATTCATACGATCCGTTCTAATTAATTCGCACGATCCATTCTAATTCATTCATACGATCCATTCTAATTCATTCAAACAATCCATTCTAATTCTTTCACATGATCCATTCTAATTCATTCGTACGATCCATTCAAATTCATTCCCATGAATGTATCCATTCTAATTGATACGTACGATCCATTCTATTTCATTCGTATGATCCATTGTTACTCATTCGTACGATTCATTCTAATTCATTCGCACGAATGTATCCACTCTAATTCATTCGTACGATCCATTCTAATTCGTTCGCACGATCCATTCTAATTCATTCGTACGATCCATTCTAATTCATTCGTATGATCCATTCAAATTCATTCGCTCGATCCATTCTAATTCATTCATACGATCCATTCTAATTCATTCGTACGATCCATTCTAATTCATTCGCACGATCCATTCTAATTCATTCATACGGTCCATTCTAATTCATTCATACAATACATTCTAATTCTTTCACACGATCCATTCTATTTCATTCGTACGATCCATTCTTACTCAATCGTATGATCCATTCTAATTCATTCGCACGAATGTATCCATTCTAATTCATTCATACGACCCATTCTAATTCATTCGCACGATCGATTCTAATTCATTAATACGATCCAATCTAATTCATTCATACCGTACGATCCATTCTAATTCATTCGCACGATTCATTCTAATTCATTCATACGATCTATTCTAATTCTTTCGCACGAATGTATCCATTCTAATTCATTCGCATGAATGTATCCATTCTAATTCATTCATACGATCCATTCTAATTCCTTCGTAAGATCCATTCTAATTCCTTCATACGATCCATTCTAATTCCTTTGTTCTAATTCATTCATACGATCCATTCTAATTCATTCGTACGATTCATTCTAATTCAATCCATTCTAATTCATTCGTACGATCCATTCTTACTCATTCGTACGATCCATTCAAATTCATTCGCACGAATGTATCCATTCTAATTCATTCGTACGATCTATTCTAATTCATTCGCACGATCCAGTCTAATTCATTCATACGATCCAATCTAATTCATTCATACGATCCATTCTAATTCATTCGCACAATCTATTCTAATTCATTCGTACGATCCATTCTAATTCCTTCGTACGATCCATTCTAATTCCTTCGTACGATCCATCCTAATTCCTTCGTATAATCCATTCTAATTCCTTCGTACGATCCATTCTATTTCATTCGTATGATCCATTCAAATTCATTCGTTCGATCCATTCTAATTCCTTCGTACGATCCATTCTAATTCATACGATCCATTCTAATTCATTCGTACGATCCATTCTAATTCATTCGCACGATCCATTCTAATTCATTCGCACGATCCATTCTAATTCATTCATACGATCCATTCTAATTCATTCATACAATCCATTCTAATTCATTCGCACGATCCATTCGAATTCACTCATACGATCCATTCTAATTCATTCATACGATCCGTTCTAATTCATTCGTATGATCCATTCTAATTCATTCATACAATCCATTCTATTTCATTCGTACGATCCATTCTTACTCAATCGTACGATCCATTCTAACTCATTCGTACAATCTATTCTAATTCATTCGTGCGATCCATTCTAATTCATTAGCACGATCGTACGAATTAATTAGAATGGATCGTACGAATGAAATAGAATGGATCATACGAATGAAATTGAATGGTTCGTACGATCCATTCTAATTCATTCGTATGATCCATTCAAATTCATTCGCACGAATGTATCCATTCTAATTCATTCGCATGAATGTATCCATTCTAATTCATTCGTACGATCCATTCTAATTCATTCGTACAATCCATTCTATTTCATTCTATTTCATTCGTACTCATTCGTACGATCCATTCTAATTCATTCGCACGAATGTATCCATTCTAATTCATTCGTACGATCCATTCTAATTCATTCGTATGATCCATTCTATTTCATTCGCACGATCCATTCTAATTCATTCGCACGAATGTATCCATTCTAATTCCTTCGTACGATACATTCTAATTCATTCGTACGATCTATTCTAATTCATTCATACAATCCATTCTAATTCATTCGTACGAAGGAATTAGAATGGATTGTACGAATGAATTAGAATGGATCGTACGAATGAAATAGAATGGATCGTACTTATGAATTAGAATGGATCGTACGAATGAATTAGAATGGATCGTACGAATGAATTAGAATAGATCGTACGAATGAATTAGAATGGATACATTCATGCGAATGAATTAGAATGGATCGTACGAATGAGTAAGAATGGATTGTATGAATGAATTAGAATGGATAATGCGAATGAATTAGAATCGATCGTGCGAATGAATTAGAATAGATCTGGATACATTCGTGCGAATGTATTAGAATGGATCGTACGAATGAATTAGAATGGATCGTACGAGTACGAATGAGTAAGAATAGATCGTACGAATGAAATAGAATGGATTGTACGAATGAATTAGAATGGATCGTACGAATGAATTAGAATGGATAGTGTGAAAGAATTAGAATGGATCGTACGAATGAATTACAATGGATACATTCGTGCAAAAGAATTAGAATGGATTGTATGAATGAATTAGAATGGATCGTGCTAATGAATTAGAATGGATCGTACGAATGAATTAGAATGGATCGTATGAATGAATTAGAATAGTTGTGCAAAACTTACGAATGAATTAGAATAGATTGTGCGAATGAATTAGAATGGATCGTACGAATGAATTAGAATGGATAGATTCGTGCGAATGAATTAGAATGGATTGTATGAATGAATTAGAATGGATCGTACGAATGAATTAGAATGTATCGTACGAATGAATTAGAATGGATACATTCGTGCGAATGAATTAGAATGGATCGTACGAATGAGTTAGAATGGATCGTACGAATGAAATAGAATGGATTGTACGAATGAATTAGAATGGATTCATTCGTGCGAATGAATTAGAATGGATCGTACGAATGAATTAGAATGGATCGTACAAATGAATTAGAATGGATCGTGCGAATGAATTAGAATGGATCGTACGAATGAATTAGAATGGATCGTACGAACAAATTAGAATGGATCGTACGTATGAATTAGAATGTCGTACGAATGAATTAGAATGGATCGTATGAATGAATAAGAATAGATCGTGCGAATGAATTAGAATGAATCGTACTAATGAATTAGAATGGATCGTATTAATGAATTAGAATAGATTGTGTGAATGAATTAGAATGGATCGTACGAATGAATTAGAATAGACACATTCATGGGAATGAATTAGAACGGATCGTACGAAGGAATTAGAATGGATCATTCGAATGAAATAGAATGGATCGTACGAAGGAATTAGAATGGATCATACGAAGGAATTAGAATGGATCGTACAAATGAATTAGAATGGATACCGATCCATTCTTTTTTATTCGTACGATCCATTTTAATTCCTTCGTACGATCCATTCTAATTCCTTCGTACGATCCATTATATTTAATTCGTATGATCCATTCTAATTCCTTCGTACGATCCATTCTAATTCCTTCGTACGATCCATTCTAATTCCTTCGTACGATCAATTCTATTTCATTCGTATGATCCATTCTAATTCCTTTGTACGATCCATTATTATTCATTCCCATGAATGTATCCATTCTAATTCATACGTACGATCCATTCTAAGTCATTTATACGATCCAATCTAATTCATTCATACAATCCATTCTAATTCATTCGCACGAATTTATCCATTCTAATTCATTCGTACGATCCATTCGAATTCATTCGCACGAATGTATCCATTCTAATTCATTCGTACGATCCATTCCGTGCGAATGAATTAGAATGGATCGTACGAATGAATTAGAATGGATCATACGAAGGAATTAGAATGGATCGTACGATGGAATTAGAATAGATCGTACGAATGAATTAGAATGGATATATTCGTGCAAATGAATTAGATTGGATTGTACGAATGAATTAGAATAGATCGTACGAATGAATTAGAATGGATCGTATGAATGAATTAGAATGGATACATTCGTGCGAATGAATTAGAATGGGTCGTACGAATGAATTAGAATGGATCGTATGAATGAATTAGAATGGATCGTGCAAATGAATTAGAATGGATCGTATGAATGAATTAGAATGGATTGTACTTATGAATTAGAATGGATTGTACGAATGAATTAGAATGGATACATTCATGCGAATGAATTAGAATGGCCATTCTAATTCCTTCGTACGATCCATTCTAATTCATTCTCACGATCCATTCTAATTCTATTCTAATTCATTCGTACGATCCATTCTAATTCATTCGCACGATCCATTCTAATTCATTCATACGATCCATTCTAATTCATTCGTACGATCCATTCTAATTCCTTCGTACGATCCATTCTAATTCCTTCGTACGATCCATTCTAATTCCTTCGTACGATCCATTCTATTTCATTCGAACGATCCATTCTAATTCCTTCGTACAATCCATTCTAATTCCTTTGTACGATCCATTCTATTTCATTCGTATGATCTATTCTAATTCCATCGTACGATCCATTCTTATTCTTTCCTATGAATGTATCCATTCTAATTCATACGTACGATCCATTCTAATTCATTTATACGATCCAATCTAATTCATTCATACAATCCATTCTAATTCATTCGCACCAATTTATCCATTCTAATTCATTCGTACGATCCATTCGAATTCATTCGCACGAATGTATCCATTCTAATTCATTCGTACGATCCCTTCCGTGCGAATGAATTAGAATGGATCGTACGAATGAATTAGAATGGATCGTATGAATGAATTGGAATGGATCGTACAAAGGAATTAGAATGGATCATACGAATGAAATATAATGGGTCGTACAAAGGAATTAGAATGGATCGTACGAAGGAATTAGAATGGATCGTACGAAGGAATTAGAATGGATCGTACGAAGGAATTAGAATGGATACATTCGTGCGAATGAATTAGAATGGATCGTACGAATGAGTAAGAATGGATCGTACGAATGAATTAGAATGGATACATTCGTGCGAATGAATTAGAATGGATCGTGCGAATGAATTAGAATGGATCGTACGAATGAATTAGAATGGATCGTATGAATGAATTAGAATAGATTGTGCGAATGAATTAGAATGGATCGTATGAATGAATTAGATTGGATCGTATGAATGAATTAGAATGGATCGTGCGAATGAATTAGAATGGATCGTGCGAATGAATTAGAATGGATCGTACGAATGAATTAGAATGGATACATTCGTGCAAAAGAATTAGAATGGATTGTATGAATGAATAGAATGGATCGTGCTAATGAATTAGAATTGATCGTATGAATGAATTAGAATAGATTGTGCGAATGAATTAGAATGGATCGTACGAATGAATTAGAATGGATCGTAATAATGGATCATACGAATGAAATAGAATGGGTCGTACAAATGAATTAGCATGGATCGTGCTAATGAATTAGAATGGATAAATTCGTGCGAATGAATTAGAATGGATTGTATGAATGAATTAGATTGGATCGTATAAATGAATTAGAATGGATCGTACGTATGAATTAGAATGGATACATTCATGGGAATGAATAAGAATGGATCGTACGAAGGAATTAGAATGGATCATACGAATGAAATATAATGGATCGTACGAAGGAATTAGAATGGATCGTACGAAGGAATTAGAATGGATCGTACGAAGAAATTAGAATGGATCGTACGAAGGAATTAGAATGGATCGTACGAATGTATTAGAATGGATCGTATGAATGAATTAGAATGGATCGTGCGAATAAATTAGAATGGATCGTACGAATGAATTAGAATGGATCGTATGAATGTATTAGAATGGATACTTCATTCGCACAAATGTATCCAGATCCATTCAAATTTTTTCGCACGATCCATTCTAATTCATTCGCACGATCCATTCTAATTCATTCGTACAATCCATTCATACTCATTCGTACGATCCATTCTAATTCATTCGCACGAATGTATCCATTCTAATTTATTTGTACGATCTATTCTAATTCATTCGTACGATCCATTCTAATTCATTCGCACAATCCATTCTAATTCATTCGCACGATCCATTCTAATTCATTCATACGATCCATTCTAATTCATTCGTACAATCCATTCTAATTCATTCGCATGATCCATTCGAATTCACTCATACGATCTATTCTAATTCATTCATACGATCCATTCTAATTCATTCGCACGAATGTATCCATTCTAATTCATTCGTACGATCCATTCTAATTCATTCGCACAATCTATTCTAATTCATTCGCACGATCCATTCTAATTCATTCATACGATCCAATCTAATTCACTCATACGATCCATTCTAATTCATTCGCACAATCCATTCGAATTCACTCATACGATCCATTCTAATTCATTCATACGATCCATTCTAATTCATTCGCACAAATGTATCCATTCTAATTCATTAGCACGATCCATTCTAATTAATTCGTACGATCTATTCTATTTCATTCGTACGATCCATTCTTACTCCATACGAATGAAATATAATGGGTCGTATAAAGGAATTAGAATGGATCGTACGAAGGAATTAGAATGAATTAGAATGGATACATTCGTGTGAATCCATTCTATTTCATTCGTACGATCCATTCTAATTCATTCGCACAATCTATTCTAATTCATTCGTACAATCTATTCTAATTCATTCGCACGAATGAATCCATTCTAATTCATTCGTACAGTCCATTCTATTTCATTCGTACGATCCATTCTTACTTATTCGTATGATCCATTCTAATTCATTCGTACGATCCATTCTAATTCATTCGTACGATCCATTCTAATTCTTTCGTACGATCCATTCTAATTCATTTGTACGATCCATTCTAATTCATTAGCACGATCCATTCTAATTCATTCGTACGATCAATTATAATTCATTAGCACGACCCATTCTAATTCATTCGTACGATCTATTCTATTTCATTCGTACGATCTATTCTTACTCAATCGTATGATCCATTCTAATTCATTCGCACGAATGTATCCATTCTAATTCATTCGTACGATCCAATCTAATTCATAAGTACGATCCATTCTAATTCATTCATACGACCCAATCTAATTTATTCATACGATCACTTCTAATTCATTCGCACGAATGTATCCATTCTAATTCATTCATACGATCCATTCTAATTCATTCGTACGATCCATTCTAATTCATTCGCACGAATGTATCGATTCTAATTCATTCGTACGATCTATTCTAATTAATTCGCATGGAATGGATCGTACAAAGGAATTAGAATGGATCATACGAATGAATTAGAATGGATCGTACGAAGGAATTAGAATGGATCGTATGAATGAATTAGAATTGATCGTGCGAATGAATTAGAATGGATCGTACGAATGAATTAGAATGGATCGTGCGAATGAATTAGAATGGATCGTATGAATGAATTAGAATTGATCGTACGAAGGAATTAGAATGGATCGTACGAATGAATTAGATTGGATCGTACGAAGGAATTAGAATGGATCGTACGAATGAATTAGAATGGATCGTATGAATGAATTAGAATTGATCGTGCGAATGAATTAGAATGGATTGTACGAATGAATTAGAATGGATCGTGCGAATGAATTAGAATGGATCGTGCGAATGAATTAGAATGGATCGTACGAATGAATTAGAATGGATACATTCGTGCAAATGAATTAGAATGGATCGTACGCGAATGAATTAGAATAGATCGTACGAATGAATTAAAATGGATCGTGCGAATGAATTAGAATTGATCGTACGAATGAATTAGAATGTCGTACGAATGAATTAGAATGGATAGTATGAATGAATAAGAATGGATCGTGCGTATGAATTAGAATGTCGTACGAATGAATTAGAATGGATAGTATGAATGAATAAGAATGGATCGTGCGAATGAATTAGAATGAATCATACGAATGAATTAGAATGGATCGTAGGAATAAATTAGAGTAGATCGTACGAAGGAATTAGAATGGATCGTACGAAGGAATTAGAATGGATCGTACAAAGGAATTAGAATGGATCGTACGAATGAATTAGAATGGATATATTCGTGCAAATGAATTAGAATGGATCGTACGAATGAATTAGAATAGATCGTACGAATGAATTAGAATGGATCGTAAGAATGAATTAGAATGGATACATTCGTGCGAATGAATTAGAATTGATCGTACGTATGAATTACAATGGATCGTATGAATGAATTAGAATGGATCGTGCAAATGAATTAGAATGGATCGTATGAATGAATTAGAATGGATCGTACGAATGAATTAGAATGGATACATTCGTGCGACATATGATCCATTCTAATTCATTCGCACGAATGTATCCATTCTAATTCATTCGTACCATCCATTCTAATTCATTCGCACGATCCATTCTAATTCATTCATACGATCCAATCTAATTCATTCATATGATCCGTTCTAATTCATTCGCACAATCTATTCTAATTCATTCGTACGATCCATTCTAATTTCTTCGTACGATCCATTCTAATTCCTTCGTTCGTACGATCCATTCGAATTCATTCGCATGATCCATTCTAATTCATTCATATGATCCATTTGTATGATCCATTCTAATTCATTTGAACAATCTATTCTAATTCATTCGTACGATCCATTCTATTTCATTCGTACAATCCATTCTAATTCATATGATCCATTCTATTTCATTCATACGATCCA
Source organism: Chamaelirium japonicum (assembly GCA_947650365.1). Taxonomy (NCBI): domain Eukaryota; kingdom Viridiplantae; phylum Streptophyta; class Magnoliopsida; order Liliales; family Melanthiaceae; genus Chamaelirium; species Chamaelirium japonicum. Next base: position 284,643 of record CANTAL010000131.1, on the reverse strand, counting down.
TTCTAATTAATTCGCATGATCCATTCTAATTCATTCATACATTCCATTCTAATTCGTTCGCACGAATTTATCCATTCTAATTCATTCGTACGATCCATTCGAATTTATTCGCACGAATGTATCCATTCTAATTCATTCGTATGATCCATTCTATTTCATTCGCACGATCCATTTTAATTCATTCATACGATCCATTCTAATTCATTCGTTCATACGATCCATTCTAATTCATTCATACGATCCAATCTAATTCATTCATACGATCCATTCTAATTCATTCGCACGAATGTATCCATTCTAATTCATTCGTACGTGAATAAGAATGGATCGTACGAATGAAATAGAATGGATCGTACGAATGAATTAGAATGGATCGTACGAATGAATTAGAATAGATCGTACGAAGGAATTAGAATGGATCATACGAATGAATTAGAATGGATCGTATGAATGAATTAGAATGGATCGTATGAAAGAATTAGAATGGAACGTACGAATGAATTAGAATGGATCGTACGAATGAATTAGAATGGATACATTCGTGCGAATGAATTAGAAAGGATCATACGAATGAGTAAGAATGGATCGTACGAATGAAATAGAATGGATTGTACGAATGAATTAAAATGGATATATTCGTGCGAATGAATTAGAATGGATCGTACGAATGAGTAAGAATGGATCGTACGAATGAAATAGAATTGATTGTACGAATGAATTAGAATGAATCGTACGATCCATTCTAATTCATTCGCACGAATGTATCCATTCTAATTCATTCGTACTATCCATTATAATTCATTCGCACGATCCATTCTAATTCATTCATATGATCCATTCTAATTCATTCGTTCGATCCATTCTAATTCATTCGCACGATCCATTCTAATTCATTCATACGATCCAATCTAATTCATTCATACGATCCATTCTAATTCATTCGCACGAATGTATCCATTCTAATTCATTCGTACGTGAATAAGAATGGATCGTACGAATGAAATAGAATGGATCGTACGAATGAATTAAATGGATCGTACGAATGAATTAGAATAGATCGTACGAAGGAATTAGAATGGATCATACGAATGAATTAGAATGGATCGTATGAATGAATTAGAATCGATCGTATGAATGAATTAGAATGGATCGTACGAATGAATTAGAATGGATCGTACGAATGAATTAGAATGGATACATTCGTGCGAATGAATTAGAATGGATCATACGAATGAGTAAGAATGGATCGTACGAATGAAATAGAATGGATTGTACGAATGAATTAAAATGGATACATTCATGCGAATGAATTAGAATGGATCGTACGAATGAGTAAGAATGGATCGTACGAATGAAATAGAATGGATTGTACGAATGAATTAGAATGGATCGTACGAATGAATTAGAATGGATCGTGTGAAAGAATTAGAATGGATTGTATGAATGAATTAGAATGGATCGCGATCCATTCTTACTCATTCGTACAATCCATTCTAATTCATTCGCACGATCCATTCTAATTCATTTGTACGATCCATTCTATTTCATTCGTACGATTCATTCTTACTCATTCGTACGATCCATTCTAATTCATTCGCACGAATGTATCCATTCTAATTCATTCGTACGATCCATTCTAATTCCTTCCTACGATCCATTCTAATTCCTTCGTACGATCCATTCTAATTCCGTTGTACGACCCAATATATTTCATTCGTATGATCCATTCTAATTCTTTTGTACGATCCATTCTAATTCATTCCAATGAATGTATCCATTCTAATTCCTTCGCACGAATGTATCCATTCTAATTCATTCGTACGATCCATTCTAATTCATTCATACGATCCATTCTAATTCATTTGCACGAATATATCCATTCTAATTCATTTGTATGATCCATTCTAATTCATTCGTATGATCCATTCTAATTCATTCGCACAATCTATTCGAATTCATTCGTACGTTCCATTCTAATTCCTTCGTACGATCCATTCTAATTCATTCATACGATCAATTCTAATTCATTCGCACGAATGTATCCATTCTAATTCATTCGTACGATCCATTCTAATTCATTCGCACGAATGTATCCATTCTAATTCCTTCGTACGATCCATTCTAATTCCTTCGTACGATCCATTCTAATTCCTTCATACGATCCATTCTATTTCATTCGTATGATCCATTCTAATTCATTCGCACGATCCATTCTAATTCATTCGCACGATCCATTCTAATTCATTCATGCGATCCAATCTAATTCATTCATACGATCCATTCTAATTCTTTCGCACGAATGTATCCATTCTAATTCATTCGTACGATCCATTCTAATTCATTAGCACGAAAAAACACGATCAACTCTAATTCATTCATACGATCCATTCTAATTCATTCATACAATCCATTCTAATTTTTTCACACGATCCATTCTAATTCATTCGTACGATCTATTCTAATTCATTCGTATAATCCATTCTAATTCATTCGCACGATCCATTCTAATTCATTCGTACAATCCATTCCATTCTAATTCATTCGTACGATCCATTCTAATTCATTCGCACAATCTATTCTAATTCATTCGTACGATCCATTCCAATTCATTAGCACGATCCATTCTAATTCACTCGTACGATCCAATCTAATTCATTCATACGATCCATTCTAATTCATTCCCACAATCTATTCTAATTCATTTGTACGATCCATTCTAATTCCTTCGTGCGATCCATTCTAATTCATTCATACAATTCATTCTAATTCATTCGCACAATCTATTCTAATTCATTCATACGATCCATTCTAATTCATCCATACAATCCATTCTAATTCATTCATACAATCCATTCTAATTCATTCATACGATCCATTCTAATTCCTTCGTACAATCCATTCTAATTCATTCATACAATCCATTCTAATTCATTCACACAATCTATTCTAATTCATTCGTACGATCCATTCTAATTCATTAGCACGATCCATTCTAATTTCTTCATATGATCCATTCTAATTCCTTCGCACGATCCATTGTAATTCATTCGCACAATCTATTCTAATTCCTTCGTACGATCCATTCTAATTCATTAGCACGATCCATTCTAATTCATTCGTACGATCCATTCTAATTCATTCATACGATCCAATCTAATTCATTCATACGATCCATTCTAATTCATTCATACGATCCATTCTTACTCATTCGTACGATCCATTCTAATTCATTCGCACGAATGTATCCATTCAAATTCCTTCGTACGATCCATTCTAATTCCTTCGTACGATCTATTCTAATTCATTCGTACAATCCATTATAATTCATTCACACAATCTATTCTAATTAATTTGTACGATCAATTCTAATTCATTAGCACGATCCATTCTAATTCATTCGTACGATCTATTCTATTTCATTCGTACGATCCATTCTTACTCATTCGTACGATCCATTCTAATTCATTTGCACGAATGTATCCATTCTAATTCATTCGTACGATCCATTATATTTCATTCGTACGATCCATTCTTACTCATTCGTATGATCCATTCTAATTCATTCGCACGATCCATTCTAATTCATTCATACGATCCATTCTAATTCATTCGTACGATCCATTCTAATTCTTTCGCACAATCTATTCTAATTCATTCGTACGATCCATTCTAATTCATTCGCACGATCCATTCTAATTCATTCATACGATCCATTCTAATTCATTTGCACGAATATATCCATTATAATTCATTCGTACGATCCATTCTAATTCATTCGTACGATCCATTCTAATTAATTCGCACAATCCATTCTAATTCCTTTGTTCTAATTCATTCATACGATCCAATCTAATTCATTCGTAAGATTTATTCTAATTCAATCCGTTCTAATTCATTCGTACGATCCATTCTTACTCATTCGTACGATCCATTCTAATTCTTTCGCACGAATGTATCCATTCTAATTCATTCGTACGATCCATTCTAATTCATTCATACAATCCATTCTAATTCTTTCGCACAATCTATTCTAATTCCTTCGTACGTACGATCCATTCTAATTCCTTCGTACGATCCATTCTAATTCATTTGCACAAATGTATCCATTCTAATTTATTCGTACGATCAATTCTAATTCATTAGCACGATCCATTCTAATTCATTCGCACGAATGTATCCATTCTAATTCATTCGTACAATCCATTCTAATTCCTTCGTACGATCCATTCTAATTCCTTCGCACGATCGATTCTAATTCCTTCGTACGTACGATCCATTCTAATTCATTCGTACGATCCATTCTAATTCATTCGTATGATCCATTCTTATTCATTCGCACGATCCATTCTAATTCATTCGTACGATCCATTCTAATTCATTCGTACGATCCATTCTAATTCATTCGCACGATCCATTCTAATTCATTCCCAAGATCCATTCTAATTCATTCGTACGATCCATTCTAATTCATTCGTACGATCTATTCTAATTCATTCGCACGATACATTCTAATTCATTCCCAAGATCCATTCTAATTCATTCGTACGATCCATTCTAATTCATTAGCATGATCCATTCTAATTCATTCGTACGATCCATTCTAATTCATTCGTACGATCCATTCTAATTCATTCATACGATCCATTCTAATTCATTCGCACAATCTATTCTAATTCATTCGTACGATCCATTCTAATTCCTTTGTATGATCCATTCTAATTCATTCGTACGATCCATTCTAATTCATTCGCACGTTCAATTCTAATTCATTAGCACGATCCATTCTAATTCATTCGTACAATCCATTCTATTTCATTCGTACGATCCATTCTTACTCATTCGTATGATCCATTCTAATTCATTCGCACGATGAATGAATTAGAATGGATACATTCGTGCGAATGAATTAGAATGGATCGTATGAATGAATTAGATTGGATCGTATTAATGAATTAGAATGGATCGTGCGAATGAATTAGAATGGATCGTACGAATGAATTAGAATGGATACATTTGTGCGAATGAATTAGAATGGATTATACGATTGAGTAAGAATTGATCGTACGAATGAAATAGAATAGATCGTACGAATGAATTAGAATGGATCGTGCTAATGAATTAGAATGGATCGTACGAATTACGAATAAATTAGAATGGATTAGAATGGATTGTATGAATGAAGTAGAATGGATCGTATGAATGAATTAGAATGCATTCATTCTAATTCATTCATACAATCTATTCTAATTCATTTGCACGAATGTATCCATTCTATATCATTTGTACGATCCATTCTAATTCATTCTAATTCATTCGTACGATCCATTCTAATTCATTCGTACGATCCATTCTTACTCATTCGTATGATCCATTCTAATTCATTCGCATTAATGCATCCATTCTAATTCATTCGTACGATCCATTCTATATCATTCATACGATCCATTCTAATTCATTCATACAATCCATTCTAATTCTTTCACACGATCCAATCGAATTCACTCATACGATCCATTCTAATTCATTCATACGATCCATTCTAATTCATTCATACGATCCATTCTAATTCATTCGTACGATCCATTCTAATTCATTCGCACAATCTATTCTAATTCATTCGTACGATCCATTCTAATTCATTCGTACGATCCATTCTAATTCCTTCGTACGATCCATTCCGTACGATCTATTCTATTTCATTCGTACGATCCATTCTTACTCAATCGTATGATCCATTCTAATTCATTCGAACGAATGTATCCATTCTAATTCGATCCATTCTAATTCATTCGCACGATCCATTCTAATTCATTCGCACGAATGTATCCATTCTAATTCATTCGTACAATCCATTCGAGGGAATTAGAATGGATCGTACGAATTAATTAGAATGGATCGTATGAATGAAATAGAATGGATCGTATGAATTAGAATGGATCGTACGAAGGAATTAGAATGGATCATACGAATGAAATAGAATGCACGATCCATTCTAATTCATTCATACGATCCATTCTAATTCATTCGTACGATCCATTCTAATTCCTTCGTACGATCCATTCTAATTCCTAAGTATGATCCATTCTAATTCCCTCGTACGATTAATTCTATTTCATTCGTATGATCCATTCTAATTCCTTCGTACGATCCATTCTAATTCCTTAGTACGATCCATTCTAATTCCTTCGTACGATCCATTCTATTTCATTCGTATGATCCATTCTAATTCCTTCGTACGATCAATTCTTATTCATTCCCATGAATGTATCCATTCTAATTCATACGTATGATCCATTCTAATTCATTTATACGATCCAATCTAATTCATTCATAAAATCCATTCTAATTCATTCGCACGAATTTATCCATTCTAATTCATTCGTACGATACATTCGAATTCATTCGCACGAATGTATCCATTCTAATTCATTCATACGATCCATTCTAATTCATTCGCACGATCCATTTTAATTCATTCATACGATCCATTATAATTCATTCGTACGATCCATTCTAATTCATTCGCACGATCCATTCTAATTCATTCATACGATCCATTCTAATTCATTCGCACGGATGTATCCATTCTAATTCATTCGTACGTGAATAAGAATGGATCATATGAATGAAATAGAATGGATCGTACAAATGAATTAGAATGGATCGTACGAATGAATTAGAATGGATCGTATGAATGGATCGTATGAATGAATTAGAACGGATACATTCATGCGAATGAATTAGAATGGATCGTATGAATGAATTAGATTGTATTGTATGAATGAATTAGAATGGATCGTGCGAAGGAATTAGAATGGATCGTACGAATGAATTAGAATGGAACGTACGAATGAATTAGAATGGATCGTATGAACTAGAATGGATCGTACGAAGGAATTAGAATGGATACATTCGTGCGAATGAATTAGAATTGATGGTATGAATGAATTAGATTGGATCGTATGAATGAAATAGAATGGATCGTACGAAGGAATTAGAATGGATCGTATATACGAAGGAATTAGAATGGATCATACGAAGGAATTAGAATGGATCGTACGAATGAATTAGAATGGATACATTCGTGCGAATGAATTAGAATGGATCGTGCAAATGAATAAGAATGGTTCGAATTAGAATGGATACATTCGTTCGAATGAATTAGAATGGATCATACGATTGAGTAATAATGGATCGTACGAATGAAATAGAATAGATCGTATGAATGAATTAGAATGGATCGTACGAATGAATTAGAATGGATCGTACGAATGAATTAGAAAGGATCGTGCGAAAGAATTAGAATGGATTGTATGAATGAATTAGAATAGATCGTACGAAGGAATTAGAATCGTGCGAATGAATTAGAATGGATCGTACGAATGAGTTAGAATAGATTGTACGAATGAAATAGAATGGATCGTACGAATGAATTAGAATGGATCGTGCGAATGAATTAGAATGGATTGTACGAATAAATTAGAATAGATTGTCCGAATGAATTAGAATGGATCGTGCGAATAAATTAGAATGGATCGTACGAATGAATTAGAAAGGATCGTATCAATGAATTAGAATGGATCGTGCGAATGAATGAGAATGGATCATACGAATGAAATAGAATGGATTGTGCGAATGAATTAGAATGGATTCATTCGTATGAATGAATTAGAATGGATCGTGCGAATGAATTAGAATGGATCGTACGAATGAATTAGAATGGATCGTATGAATGAATTAGAATGGATCGTGCGAATGAATTAGAATGGATCGTACGAATGAATTAGATTGTACGAATGAATTAGAATGGATCGTATGAGTTAATTAGAATGGATACGAAGGAATTTGAATGGATCGTACGAAGGAATTAGAATGGATCATACGAATGAAATAGAATGGATCGTACGAAGGAATTAGAATGGATCGTACGAAGGAATTAGAATGGATCGTATGAATGAAATAGAATGGATACATTCGTGAGATCCATTCTAATTCATGGATCGTACGAATAAATTAAAATGAATTAGAATGGATTGTATGAATGAATAAAATGGATCGTATGAATGAATTAGAATGGATCGTCCGAATGAATTAAAATGGATCGTGCGAGTGAATTAGAAAGGATCGTACGAAGGAATTAGAATGGATCGTACGAATGAATTCGAATGTATCCATTCTAATTCATTCGTACGATCCATTCTAATTCCTTCGTACGATCCATTCTAATTCCTTCGTACGATACATTCTAATTCCTTTTTACAACCTATTATATTTCATTCGTATGATCCATTCTAATTCCTTTGTACGATCCATTCTAATTCATTCACACGAATTTATCCATTCTAATTCATTCGTACGATCCATTCTAATACATTCGTACGATCCATTCTAATTCATTCGCATGATCCATTTCAATTCATTCGTATGATCCATTCTAATTCATTCGCACAAATGTATCCATTCTAATTCATTCGTACGATCCATTCTAATTCCTTCGTACGATCCATTCTAATTCATTCACATGATCTATTCTAATACATTCGTACGATCCATTCTAATTCATTCGTACGATCCATTCTAATTCATTAGCATGATCCATTCTCCATTCTAATTCCTTCGTACGATCCATTCTAATTCCTTCGTATCCATTGTAATTCACTCATACGATCTATTCTAATTCATTCGTACGATCCATTCTAATTCATTCGCACAAATGTATCCATTCTAATTCATTCGTACGATCCATTCTAATTCATTTGCACAATCTATTCTAATTCATTCCTATGATCCATTCTAATTCATTCGCATGAATGTATCCCTTCTAATACATTCGTACAATCCATTCTATTTCATTCGTACGATCCAGTCTTACTCATTCGTACGATCCATTCGTATCCATTCTTATTCATTCGTACGATCCGCTCTAATTCATTCTTACGATCCATTCTAATTCATTCATACGATCCAATCTAATTCATTCATATGATCCATTCTAATTCCTTCGTACGATCCATTCTAATTCATACGATCATTTCTATTTCATTCATACGATCCATTCTAATTCATTCGCACGATCCATTCTAATTCATTCATACGATCAATTATAATTCATTCGTATGATCCATTCTAATTCATTAGCACGATCCATTCTAATTCATTCGTACGATCCATGCTAATTTATTCGTACGATCCATTCTAATTCATTCGTACGATCCATTCTAATTCATTCGTACGATCCATTCTAATTCATTCGCACAATCTATTCTAATTCATTCGTACGATCCATTCTAATTCATTCGCACGATCCATTCTAATTCATTCGTAAGATCCATTCTATTTCATTCGTACGATCCATTCTTACTCATTCGTACGATCCATTCTAATTCATTCATACGATCCATTCTTACTCATTCATACGATCCATTCTTACTCATTCGTATGATCCATTCTAATTCATTAGCACGATCCATGCTAATTCATTCGTACGATCCATTCTAATTCATTCGCACGATTCATTCTAATTCATTCATACGATCCATTCTAATTCATTCGTACGATCCATTCTAATTCATTCGTACGATCCATTCTAATTCATTCGCACAATCTATTCTAATTCATTCGTACAATCCATTCTATTTCATTCGTACGATCCATTCTTACTCATTCGTACGATCCATGCTAATTCATTCGCACGAATATATCCATTCTAATTCATTCGTACGACGCACGATCCATTCTAATTCATTCATACGATCCAATCTAATTCATTCATACGATCCATTGGTCGTACAAAGGAATTAGAATGGATCGTACGAAGGAATTAGAATGGATCGTACGTTGGAATTAGAATGGATCGTACGAAGGAATTAGAATGGATACATTCGTGTGAATGAATTAGAATGGATCGTACGAATGAGTAAGAATGGATCGTACGAATGAAATAGAATGGATCGTATGAATGAATTAGAATAGATCGTGCGAATGAATTAGAATGGATCGTATGAATGAATTAGAATAGATTGTGCGAATAAATTAGAATGGATCGTACGAATGAATTAGAAAGGATCGTGCGAATGAATTAGAATGGATCGTATGAATGAATTAGAATGGATTGTATGAATGAATTAGAATGGATCGTACGAATGAAATTGAACGGATTCGCACGAATGTATCCATTCTAATTCATTCGTACCATCCATTCTAATTCATTCGTACAATCCATTTTAATTCATTCGCACGATCCATTCAAATTCACTCATACGATCCATTCTAATTCATTCATACGATCCATTCTAATTCATTCGCACGAATGTATCCATTCTAATTAATTCCTACGATCCATTCTAATTCATTCGTACGAATGTATCCACTCTAATTCATTCATAAGATCCATTCTAATTCATTCGCACGAATGTATCCATTCTAATTCATTCGTACGTTCCATCCTAATTCATTCGCACAATCTATTCTAATTCATTCGTACGATCAATTCTAATTCATTAGCACGATCCATTCTAATTCATTCGTACGATCTATTCTATTTCATTCGTACGATCCATTCTTACTCAATCGTATGATCCATTCTAATTCATTCACACGAATGTATCCATTCTAATTCATTCGTACTATCCTTTCTAATTCATTCGCACAATCCATTCTAATTCATTAATACGATCCAATCTAATTCTTTCATACGATCCATTCTAATTCATTCGCACGAATGTATCCATTCTAATTCATTTGTACGATCCATTCTAATTCATTCGCACAATCTATTCTAATTCATTCGTACGATCCATTCAAATTCATTCGCATGATCCTTTCTAATTCATTCGCACGAATGAATCCATTCTAATTCATTCGTACAATCCATTCTATTTCATTCGTATGATCCATTCTTACGATCCATTCTATTTCATTCGAATGATCCATTCTAATTTTTTCGTACGATCCATTCTAATTCATTCCCATGAATGTGTCCATTCTAATTCATTCGTACGATCCATTCTAATTCATTCACACAATCTATTCTAATTCATTCGTACGATCAATTCTAATTCATTCGTACGATCCATTCTAATTCATTCGCACAATCTATTCTAATTCATTCGTACGATCCATTCTAATTCATTCATACGATCCATTCTTATTTATTCGTACGATCCATTCTAATTCATTCGTACGATCCATTCTAATTCATTCGCACGAATGTATCCATTCTAATTCATTCATACGATCCATTCTAATTCATTCGTACGATCCATTCTAATTCATTCGCACGATCCATTCTAATTCATTCATATGATCCAATCTAATTCATTCATACGATCCATTCTAATTCAATTGCACGAATGTATCCATTCTAATTCATTCGTACGATCCATTCTAATTCATTCACACAATCTGTTCTAATTCATTCGTACGGGATACATTCGTGCGAATGAATTAGAATGGATCGTGCGAATGAATTACAATAGATTGTGCGAATGAATTAGAATGGATCGTACGAATGAATTAGAATGGATCGTACGAATGAATTAAAATGGACCGTATGAATAAATTAGAATGGATCGTACGAATGAATTAGGGTGGATCGTGTTTTTTCGTGCTAATTAATTAGAATGGATCGTACGGAATTAATTAGAATGGATCGTGCAAATGAATTAGAATGGATCGTGCGAATGAATTAGAATGGATCGTACGAATGAATTAGAATAGATTGTGCGATTGAATTAGAATGGATCGTATGAATGAATTAGAATGGATCGTGCGAATGAATTAGAATGGATTGTACGAATGAATTAGAATGGATCGTATGAATGAATTAGAATGGATCGTACGTATGAATTAGAATGGATACATTCATGGGAATGAATTAGAATGGATCGTACAAAGGAATTAGAATAGATCATACGAATGAAATATAATGGGTCGTACAAAGGAATTAGAATGGATCGTACGGAATGGAACGTACGAATGAATTAGAATGGATCGTGTGAATTAGAATGGATCGTACGAAGGAATTAGAATGGATCGTACGAATGAAATAGAATGGATCGTACGAAGGAATTAGAATGGATCGTACAAATGAATTAGAATGGATCGTATGAATGAATTAGAATGGATCGTGCGATTAGAATGGATCGTATGAATGAATTAGAATTGATTGTGCGTATGAATTAGAATGGATCGTACGAATGAGTAAGAATAGTTCATATGAATAAAATAGAATGGATTGTACGAATGAATTAGAATGGATCGTACGAATGAATTAGAATGGATCGTGTGAAAGAATTAGAATGGATTGTATGAATTAATTAGAATGGATCGTATGAATGAAATAGAATGGATCGTGCGAATGAATTAAAATGGATCGTGCGAGTGAATTAGCATGGATCGTACGAACGAATTAGAATGGATTATACGAATGAATTCGAATGTATCCATTCTAATTCATTCGTACGATCCATTCTAATTCCTTCGTACGATCCATTCTAATTCCTTCGTACGATCCATTCTAATTCCTTTTTACAACCCATTATATTTCATTCGTATAATCCATTCTAATTCCTTTGTACGATCCATTCTAATTCATTCGCACGAATGTATCCATTCTAATTCATTCGTATGATCCATTCTAATACATTCGCATGATCCATTCTAATTCATTCGTACGATCCATTCTAATTCATTCGCACAAATGTATCCATTCTAATTCATTCGTACGATCCATTCTAATTCCTTCGTACGAGCCATTCTAATTCATTCATACGATCCATTCTAATACATTCGTACGATCCATTCTAATTCATTCGTACGATCCATTCTAATTCATTAGCACGATCCATTCTCCATTCTAATTCCTTCGTACGATCCATTCTAATTCCTTCGTATCCATTGTAATTCACTCATACGATCTATTCTAATTCATTCGTACGATCCATTCTAATTTATTCGCACGAATGTATCCATTCTAATTCATTTGTACGATCCATTCTAATTCATTCGCACAATCTATTCTAATTCATTCCTATGATCCATTCTAATTCATTCGCACGAATGTATCCCTTCTAATTCATTCGTACAATCCATTCTATTTCATTCGTACTATCCATTCTTACTCATTCGTACGATCCATTCGTATCCATTCTTATTCATTCGTACAATCCACTCTAATTCATTCTTACGATCCATTCTAATTCATTCATACGATCCAATCTAATTCATTCATACGATCCATTCTAATTCCTTCGTACGATCCATTCTAATTCATACGATCCTTTCTATTTCATTCATACGATCCATTCTATTTCATTCGCACGATCCATTCTAATTCATTCATACGATTAATTATAATTCATTCGTACGATCCATTCTAATTCATTAGCACGATCCATTCTAATTCATTCGTACGATCCATGCTAATTCATTCGTACGATCCATTCTAATTCATTCGCACGATCCATTCTAATTCATTCATACGATCCATTCTAATTCATTCGTACGATCCATTCTAATTCATTCGTACGATCCATTTTAATTCATTCGCACAATCTATTCTAATTCATTCGTACGATCCATTCTAATTCATTCGCACGATCCATTCTAATTCATTCGTACGATCCATTCTATTTCATTCGTACGATCCATTCTTACTCATTCGTACGATCCATTCTAATTCATTCGTACGATCCATTCTTACTCATTCGTACGATCCATTCTTACTCATTCGTATGATCCATTCTAATTCATTAGCACGATCCATGCTAATTCATTTGTACGATCCATTCTAATTCATTCGCACGATCCATTCTAATTCATTCGTACGATCCATTCTAATTCATTCGTACGATCCATTCTAATTCATTCGTACAATCCATTCTATTTCATTTGTACGATCCATTCTTACTCATTCGTATGATCCATGCTAATTCATTCGCATGAATGTATCCATTCTAATTCATTCGTACGACGCACGATCCATTCTAATTCATTCATACGATCCAATCTAATTCATTCATACGATCCATTGGTCGTACAAAGGAATTAGAATGGATCGTACGTAGGAATTAGAATGGATCGTACATTGGAATTAGAATGTATCGTACGAAAGAATTAGAATGGATACATTCATGTGAATGAATTAGAATGGGTCGTACGAATGAGTAAGAATGGATCGTACGAATGAAATAGAATGGATTGTATGAATGAATTAGAATGGATCGTGCGAATGAATTAGAATGGATCGTATGAATGAATTAGAATAGATTGTGCGAATGAATTAGAATGGATCGTACGAATGAATTAGAATGGATCGTACGAATGAATTAGAATGGATCGTACGAATGAATTAGAATGAATCGTACGAATGAATTAGAATGGATCGTATGAATGAATTAGAATGGATCGTACGAATGAAATTGAACGGATTCGCACGAATGTATCCATTCTAATTCATTCGTACCATCCATTCTAATTCATTCGTACAATCCATTTTAATTCATTCGCACGATCCATTCAAATTCACTCATACGATCCATTCTAATTCATTCATACGATCCATTCTAATTCATTTGCACGAATGTATCCATTCTAATTCATTCGTACGATCCATTCTAATTCATTCGTACGAATGTATCCACTCTAATTCATTCATACGATCCATTCTAATTCATTCGCACGAATGTATCCATTCTAATTCATTCGTACGTTCCATCCTAATTCATTCGCACAATCTATTCTAATTCATTCGTACGATCAATTCTAATTCATTAGCACGATCCATTCTAATTCATTCGTACGATCTATTCTATTTCATTCGTACGATCCATTCTTACTCAATCGTATGATCCATTCTAATTCATTCGCACGAATGTATCCATTCTAATTCATTCGTACTATCCTTTCTAATTTATTCGCACAATCCATTCTAATTCATTAATACGATTCAATCTAATTCTTTCATACGACCCATTCTAATTCATTCGCACGAATGTATCCATTCTAATTCATTCGTACGATCCATTCTAATTCATTCGCACAATCTATTCTAATTCATTCGTACGATCCATTCAAATTCATTCGCACGATCCTTTCTAATTCATTCGCACGAATGAATCCATTCTAATTCATTCGTACAATCCATTCTATTTCATTCGTACGATCCATTCTTACGATCCATTCTATTTCATTCGAATGATCCATTCTTCCTTCGTACGATCCATTCTAATTCATTCCCATGAATGTGTCCATTCTAATTCATTCGTACGATCCATTCTAATTCATTCACACAATCTATTCTAATTCATTCGTACGATCAATTCTAATTCATTCGTACGGTCCATTCTAATTCATTCGCACAATCTATTCTAATTCATTCGTACGATCCATTCTAATTCATTCATACGATCCATTTTTATTTATTCGTACGATCCATTCTAATTCATTCGTACGATCCATTCTAATTCATTCGCACGAATGTATCCATTCTAATTCATTCATACGATCCATTCTAATTCATTCGTACGATCCATTCTAATTCATTCGCACGATCCATTCTAATTCATTCATACGATCCAATCTAATTCATTCATACGATCCATTCTAATTCATTTGCACGAATGTATCCATTCTAATTCATTCGTACGATCCATTCTAATTCATTCACACAATCTGTTCTAATTCATTCGTACAGGATACATTCGTGCGAATGAATTAGAATGGATCGTGCGAATGAATTACAATAGATTGTGCGAATGAATTAGAATGGATCGTACGAATGAATTAGAATGGATCGTACGAATGAATTAAAATGGACCGTATGACTAAATTAGAATGGATCGTACGAATGAATTAGAGTGGATCGTGTTTCTTCGTGCTAATGAATTAGAATGGATCGTACGGAATGAGTTAGAATGGATCGTGCAAATGAATTAGAATGGATCGTGCGAATGAATTAGAATGGATCGTACGAATGAATTAGAATAGATTGTGCGATTGAATTAGAATGGATCGTATGAATAAATTAGAATGGATCGTGCGAATGAATTAGAATGGATCGTACGAATGAATTAGAATGGATCATATGAATGAATTAGAATGGATCGTACGTATGCATTAGAATGGATACATTCATGGGAATGAATTAGAATGGATCGTACAAAGGAATTAGAATGGATCATACGAATGAAATATAATGGGTCGTACAAAGGAATTAGAATGGATCGTACGGAATGGAACGTACGAATGAATTAGAATGGATCGTGTGAATTAGAATGGATCGTACGAAGGAATTAGAATGGATCGTACGATTGAAATAGAATGGATCGTACGAAGGAATTAGAATGGATCGTACAAATGAATAAGAATGGATCGTATGAACGAATTAGAATGGATCGTGCGAATGAATTAGAATGGATCGTATGAATGAATTAGAATAGATTATGCGAATGAATTAGAATGGATCGTACGAATGAGTAAGAATGGATCATACGAATGAAATAGAATGGATTGTACGAATGAATTAGAATGGATCGTACGAATAAATTAGAATGGATCGTGTGAAAGAATTAGATTGGATTGTATGAACTAATTAGAATGGATCGTATGAATGAATTAGAATGGATCGTGCGAATTAATTAGAATGGATCGTAGGAATGAATTAGAATGGATACATTCGTGCGAATGAATTAGAATAGATCGTACGAATGAGTAAGAATGGATCGTACGAATGAAATAGAATGGATTGTACGAATGAATTAAAATGGATCGTACGAATGAATTAGAATAGATCGTGTGAAAGAATTAGAATGGATTGTATGAATGAATTAGAATGGATCGTACGAATGAATTAGAATGGATCGTGCTAATGAATTAGAATGGATCGTGCGAATGAATTAGAATGGATCGTATGAATGAATTAGAATAGATCGTGCGAATAAATTAGAATTGATCGTACGAATGAATTAGAGTTGATACATTCGTGCGAATGAATTAGAATGGATCGTATGAATGAATTAGATTGGATCGTATGAATGAATTAGAATGGATCGTGCGAATGAATTAGAATGGATCGTACGAATGAGTTAGAATCGATCGTATGAATGAATTAGAATGGATCGTGCGAATGAATTAGAATGGATCGTACAAATGAATTAGCATGGATACATTCGTGCGAATGAATTAGAATGGATCATACGATTGAGTAAGAATGGATCGTACGAATGAAATAGAATAGATCGTACGAATGAATTAGAATGGATCGTGCTAATGAATTAGAATTGATCGTACGAATGAATTAGAATAGATTGTGCGAATGGATACATTCGTGCGAATGAATTAGAATGGATCGTATGAATTAATTAGATTGGATCGTATTAATGAATTAGAATGGATCGTGCGAATGAATTAGAATGGATCGTACGAATGAATTAGAATGGATACATTCGTGCGAATGAATTAGAATGGATCATACGATTGAGTAAGAATGGATCGTACGAATGAAATACAATAGATCGTACGAATGAATTAGAATGGATCGTGCTAATGAAATAGAATTGATCGTGCGAATGAATTAGAATGGATCGTATGAATGAATTAGAATAGATTGTGCGAATGAATTAGAATGGATCGTATGAATGAATTACAATAGATTGTGTGAATGAATTAGAATGGATCGTACGAATGATTTAGAATGGATTGTATGAATGAATTAGAATGGATCGTATGAATGAATTAGAATGGATCGTGCGAATGAATTAGAATGGATACATTCGTGCGAATGAATTAGAATGGATTATATGAATGAATTAGAATGGATCGTACGATTGAATTAGAATGGATACATTCGTGCGAATGAATTAGAATAGATTGTGCGAATGAATTAGAATGGATCGTACGAATGAATTAGAATGGATACATTCGGGCGAATAAATTAGAATGGATCATACGAATAAGTAACAACGGATCGTACGAATGAAATAGAATAGAGTGTACGAATGAATTAGAATGGATCGTACGAATGAATTAGAATGGATCGTGCGAAAGAATTAGAATGGATTGTATGAATGAATTAGAATGGATCGTATGAATGAATTAGAATGGATCGTGCGAATGAATTAGAATGGATTGTACGAATGAAATAGAATGGATTGTACGAATGAATTAGAATTGATTGTACGAATGAATTAGAATAGATCATGCGAATGAATTAGAATGGATCGTACGAATGAGTAAGAATAGATAGTACGAAAGAAATAGAATTGATTGTACGAATGAATTATAATAGATCGTACGAATGAATTAGAATGGATCGTGTGAAAGAATTAGAATGGATTGTATGAATGAATTAGAATGGATCGTATGAATGAATTAGAATGGATCGTGCGAATGAATTGGAATGGATTGTGCGAATGAATTAGAATGGATCATAAGAATGAATTAGAATAGATCGTACGAATGAATTAGAATGGATACATTCGTGCGAATGAATTAGAATGGATCGTACGAATGAATTAGAATGGATCGTGTGAAGGAATTAGAATAGATCGTGCGAATGAATTAGAATGGATCGTACGAATGAATTAGAATGGATACATTCGTGCGAATGAATTAGAATGGATCGTACGAATGAATTAGAATGGATCGTACGAATGAATTAGAATGGATCGTAAGAATGAATTATAATGGATCGTGCAAATGAATTAGAATGGATCGTGCAAATGAATTAGAATGGATCGTACGAATGAATTAGAATGGATACATTCGTGCGAATGAATTAGAATGGATCGTACGAATGAATTAGAATGGATCGTATGAATGAATTAGAATGGATCGTACGAATCAATTATAATAGATTGTGCGAATGAATTAGAATGGATCGTACGAATGAATTAGAATGGATACATTCGTGCGAATGAATTAGAATGGATCGTATGAATGAATTAGAATGGATCGTACTTATGAATTAGATTGGATCGTATGAATGAATTAGAATGGATCGTGCGAATGAATCAGAATGGATCGTACGAATGAATTAGAATGGATCGTACGAATGAATTAGAATGGATCGTGTGAATGAATTAGAATGGATTGTATGAATGAATTAGAATGGATCGTACGTATGAATTAGAATGTCGTACAAATGAATTAGAATGGATCGTATGAATGAATAAGAATGGATCGTGCGAATGAATTAGAATGAATCGTACGAATGAATTAGAATGGACACATTCATGCGAATGAATTAGAATGGATCGTATGAATGAATAAGAATGGATCGTGCGAATGAATTAGAATGGATCGTACGAATGAGTAAGAATGGATCGTACGAATGAAATAGAATGGATTGTACGAATGAATTAGAATGGATTCATTTATGTGAATGAATTAGAATGGATCGTGCTAATGAATTAGAATTGATCGTACGAATGAATTAGAATAGATTGTGCGAATGAATTAGAATGGATCGTACGAATGAATTAGAATGGATCATACGAATGAATTAGAATGGATATATTCATGCAAATGAATTAGAATGGATCGTATGAATGAAATAGAATGGATCGTACGAATGAATTAGAATGGATACATTCGTGCGAATGAATTAGAATGCATCGTATGAAAGAATTAGATTGGATCTTTATAAGATCCAATCTAATTCATTCATACAATCCATTCTAATTCATTCACTCGAATTTATCCATTCTAATTCATTCGCACGATCCATTCTAATTCATTCGCACAATCTATTCTAATTCATTCGTACGTTCCATTCTAATTCATTAGCACGATCCATGCTAATTCATTCGTACGATCCATTCTATTTCATTCGTACGATCCATTATTACGATCCATTCTAATTCATTCGTACGATCCTTTCTAATTCAATCGCACAATCTATTCTAATTCATTCGTACGATCCATTCTAATTCATTAGCACGATCCATTCTAATTCATTCATACAATCCAATGTAATTGTTTTGCACGAATGTACCCATTCTAATTTATTCGTACGATCCATTCTAATTCCTTCATGCGATCCATTTTAATTCCTTCGTACGATCTATTCTAATTCATTCCCATGAATGTATCCATTCTAATTCATATGTACGATCCAATCTATTTCATTCGTACGATCCATTCTTACTCATTCGGACGATCCATTCTAATTCATTCGCACGAATGTATCCACTCTAATTCATTCGTACGATCCATTCTAATTCATTCGCACGATCCATTCTAATTCATTCATACGATCCATTCTAATTCATTGGTACGATCCATTCTAATTCATTCGCATGATCCATTCTAATTCATTCATACGATTCATTCTAATTCATTCACACGATCCATTCTAATTCATTCGTACGTTCCATTCTAATTCATTAGCACGATCCATGCTAATTCATTCATACGATCCATTCAAATTCATTCGCACGATCCATTCTAATTCATTCGTACGATCCATTCTAATTCATTCGTACGATCCATTCTAATTCATTCATACGATCCATTCTAATTCATTCGCATGATCCATTCAAATTCTTTCGTCGTACTAAGGAATTAGAATGGATACATTCGTGCAAATGAATTAGAATGGTCGTGCGAATAAATTAGAATGGATCGTACGAATGAATTAGAATGGATCGTACGAATGAATTAGAATGGATCATATGAATGAATTAGAATGGATACATTCGTGCGAATGAATTAGAATGGATCGTACGAATGAGTAAGAATGGATCGTACGAATGAAATAGAATGGATTGTACGAATGAATTAGAATGGATCGTACGAATGAATTAGAATCGATACATTCGTGCGAATGAATTAGAATGGATCATACGAATGAATTAGAATGGATCGTGCGAATGAATTAGAATGGATCGTACGATCCATTCTATTTCATTCGTATGATCCATTCTATTTCATTCGTACGATACATTCTAATTCATTCATACGATCGTGCTAGTGAATTAGAATGGATCGTACGAATGAATTAGAATAGATTGTACGAATGAATTAGAATGGATCGTACGAATGTGTAAGAATGGATCGTACGAATGAAATAGAATGGATCATACGAATGAAATAGAATGGATCGTACGATCCATTCTAATTCATTCGCACGATCCATTCTAATTCATTCGTATGTTCCATTCTAATTCATTCGCACGAATGTATCCATTCTAATTCATTCATACGATCCATTCTAATTCATTCGTACAATCCATTCTATTTCATTCGTACGATCCATTCTTACTCATTCGTACGATCCATTCTAATTCATTCGCACAATTGTATCCATTCTAATTCATTCGTACGATCCATTCTAATTCATTCGTATGATCCATTCTAATTCATTCGCACGATCCATTCTAATTCATTCGCACGAATGTATCCATTCTAATTCCTTCATACGATCCATTCTAAATCATTCGTACGATCCATTCTAATTCATTCGTACAATCCATTCTATTCCATTCGTACGATCCATTCTTACTCATTCGTACGATCCATTCTAATTCATTCGCACGAATGTATCTATTCTAATTCATTCGTACGATCCCTTCTAATTCATTCGTATGATCCATTCTAATTCATTCGTACGATCCATTCTAATTCATTCGCATGATCCATTCTAATTCATTCGCACGAATGTATCCATTCTAATTCCTTCGTACGATCCATTCTAATTCATTCGTACGATCTATTCTAATTCATTCATACAATCCATTCTAATTCATTCGTACGATCTATTCTAATTCATTCGTACGATCTCGCACGATCCATTCTAATTCATTCAAACGATCCATTCTAATTCATTCGTACGATCCATTCTAATTCATTCGCAAGATCCATTCTAATTCATTCATACGATCCATTCTAATTCATTCATACAATCCATTCTAATTCTTTCACACGATCCATTCTAATTCTTTCATACGATCCATACTAATTCATTCATACGATCTATTCTAATTCTTTCGCACGAATGTATCCATTCTAATTCATTCGTACGATCCATTCTAATTCATTAGCACGATCCATTCTAATTCATTCGTACGATTCATTCTATTTCATTCATACGATCCATTCTTACTTATTCGTACGATCCATTATAATTCATTCGCACGAATGTATCCACTCTAATTGATTGTACGATCCATTCTAATTCATTCGTACAATCCATTCTATTTCATTCGTACGAATGAATTAGAATGCGTACGAAGGAATTAGAATGGTTCGTACGAAGGAATTAGAATGGATCGTACGAAGGAATTTGAATGGATACATTCGTGCGAATGAATTGGAATGGATCGTACGAATGAGTAAGAATGGATCATACGAATGAAATAGAATGGATTGTAGGAATGAATTATAATGGATTCATTTTTAGTGCGAATGAATTAGAATGGGTCGTGCTAATGAATTAGAATTGATCGTACGAATGAATTAGAATAGATTGTGCGAATGAATTAGAATGGATCGTACGAATGAATTAGAATGGATCATACGAATGAATTAGAATGGATATATTCGGGCAAATGAATTAGAATGGATCACATGAATGAATTAGAATGGATCGTATTAATTAGAATGGATCGTACAAAGGAATTAGAATGGATCGTATGAAAAGATTGGATCGTATGAATGAAATAGAATGGATCGTAAGAAGGAATTAGAATGGATCGTACGTACGAAGTAATTAGAATGGATCGTACGAAGGAATTAGAATGGATCGTACAAATGAATTAGAAAGGATACATTCGTGCGAATGAATTAGAATGGATCGTGCGAATGAATTAGAATGGATCGAATTAAAATGGATATATTCGTTCGAATGAATTAGAATGGATCATACGATTCAGTAAGAATGGATCGCACGAATGAAATAGAATAGATCGTACGAATGAATTAGAATGGATCGTACGAATGAATTAGAAAGGATCGTGCGAAAGAATTAGAATGGATTGTATGAATGAATTAGAATGGATCGTACGAAGGAATTAGAATGGATCGTACAAAGGAATTAGAATGGATCGTACGAATGAATTAGAATGGATATATTCGTGCAAATGAATTAGAATGGATCGTACGAATGAATTAGAATAGATCGTACGAATGAATTAGAATGAACCGTATGAATGAATTAGAATGGATACATTTGTGCGAATGAGTTAGAATTCATCGTACGAATGAATAAGAATGGATCGTATGAATGAATTAGAATGGATCATGCAAATGAATTAGAATGGATCGTATGAATGAATTAGATTGGATCGTATTAATGAATTAGAATGGATTGTGTGAATGAATTAGAATGGATCGTACGAATAAATTAGAATGGATAGTGCTAATGAATTAGAATTGATCGTACGAATGAATTAGAATGGATAGTACGAATGAAATAGAATGGATAGTACGAATGAAATAGAATGGATAGTATTAATGAATTAGAATGGATAGTACGAATGAAATAGAATAGATCGTACGAATGAATTAGAATGGATAGTGCTAATGAATTAGAATTGATCGTACGAATGAATTGGAGTGGATACATTTGTGCGAATGAATTAGAATGGATCGTACGAATGAGTAAGAATGGATCGTACGAATGAAATAGAATGGATCGTACGTATCAATTAGAATGGATACATTCATGGGAATGAATTAGAATGGATCATACGAAGGAATTAGAATGGATCGTACGAATGAATTAGAATAGATCGTACGAATGAATTAGAATGGATACCTTCGTGCGAATGAATTAGAATGGATCGTGCGAATGAATTAGAATGGATCGTACGAATGAATTAGAATAGATTATGTGAATGAATTAGAATAGATCGTACGAATGAATTAGAATGGATACATTCATGCGAATGAATTAGAATGGATCGTATGAATGAATTAGATTGGTTCGTATTAATGAATTAGAATGGATCGTGCGAATGAATTAGAATGGATCATACGAATGAATTAGAATGGATCGTATGAATGAATTAGAATGGATCGTACAAAGGAATTAGAATGGATCGTACGAATGAATTAGAATGGATCGTATGATTGAATTAGAATGGATCATGTATCCATTCTAATTCATTCGTACGATCCATTCTAATTCATTCGCACGATCCATTCTAATTCATTCATACGATCCATTCTAATTCATTCGCACGAATGTATCCATTCTAATTCATTCGTACGATCTATTCTAATTCATAAGTACGATCCATTCTAATTCATTCATACGATCCATTCTAATTGATTTGCACGATCCATTCTAATTCATTCATACGATCCATTCTAATTCATTCGTACGATCCATTCTAATTCATTCGCACGAATGTATCCATTCTAATTAATTCATACGATCCAATCTAATTCATTCATACGATCCATTCTAATTCATTCGTATGATCCATTATAATTCCTTCGTACGATCCATTCTATTTCATTCGTACGATCCATTCTTACTCAATCGTATGATCCATTCTAATTCATTCGCACGAATGTATCCATTCTAATTCATTCGTACGATCCATTCTAATTCATTCGTACAATCCATTCTAATTCAGTTGCACGATCCATTCGAATTCACTCATACGATTCATTCTAATTCATTCATACGATCCACTCTAATTCATTCGCACGAATGTATCCATTCTAATTCATTCGTATGATCCATTCTAATTCATTCGCACAATCTATTCTAATTCATTCATACGATCCATTCTAATTCATTCGCACGATCCATTCTAATTCATTCATACGATCCATTCTAATTCATTCGTATGATCCATTCTAATTCATTCACACGATCCATTCTTACTCATTCGTACGATCCATTTTAATTCATTCGCACGATCCATTCTAATTCATTAATACGATCCATTCTAATTCAATCGCACGATCCATTCTAATTCATTCGCACTCATACGATCCATTCTAATTCATTCGCACGAATATATCCATTCTAATACATTCGTACGATCCATTCTAATTCATTCGCACAATCTATTCTAATTCATTCGTACGATCAATTCTAATTCATTAGCACGATCCATTCTAATTCATTCGAACGATCTACTCTATTTCATTCGTACGATCCATTCTTACTCAATCGTATGATCCATTCTAATTCATTCGCATGAATGTAACCATTCTAATTCATTCGTACGATCCATTCTAATTCATTCACACAATCCATTCTAATTCATTAATACGATCCATTCTAATTCATTCGCACGATCCATTCTAATTCATTCGCACTCATACGATCCATTCTAATTCATTCGCACGACTGTATCCATTCTAATTCATTCGTACGATCCATTCTAATTCATTCGCACAATCTATTCTAATTCATTCGTACGATCCATTCTAATTCATTCGCACGATCCATTCTAATTCATTCATACTATCCAATCTAATTCATTCATACGATCCATTCTAATTCATTCGCACGAATGTATCCATTCTAATTCATTCGTACGATCCATCCTAATTCATTCGCACGATCCATTCTAATTCATTCGCACGATCCATTCTATTTCATTCGTACGATCCATCCTTACTCATTCGTACAATCCGTTCTAATTCATTCGTACGATCCATTGCACTATCCATGCTAATTCATTCGTACGATCCATTCTATTTCATTCGTACGATCCATTATTACGATCCATTCTAATTCATTCGTACGATCCATTCTAATTCATTTGCACAATCTATTCTAATTCATTCGTACGATCCATTCTAATTCATTCGCACAATCCATTCTAATTCATTAGCACGATCCATTCTAATTCATTCCCATGAATGTATCCATTCTAATTGATACGTACGATCCATTCTATTTCATTCGTACGATCCATTCTAATTCATTCATACGATCCATTCTAATTCATTCGCACGAATGTATCCATTCTAATTCATTCGTATGATCCATTCTAATTCATTCGTACGATCCATTCTAATTCCTTCGTACGATCCAATGAATTAGACTAGATTGTGTGAATGAATTAGAATGGATCGTACGAATGAGTAAGAATGAATCGTACGAATGAATTAGAATGGATACATTCGTGCGAATGAATTAGAATGGATCATATGAATGAATTAGAATGGATCATACGAATGAAATAGAATGGATCGTACGTATCAATTAGAATGGATACATTCATGGGAATGAATTAGAATGGATCGTGCTAATGAATTAGAATGGATTGTGCGCCTTTGTACGACCCATTATATTTCATTCGTATGATCCACTCTAATTCCTTGGTACGATCCATTCTAATTCATTCCCATGAATGTATCCATTCTAATTCATACGTACAATCCATTCTAATTCATTCATACGATCCAATCTAATTCATTCATACGATCCATTCTAATTCATTCGCACGAATGTATCCATTCTAATTCATTCGTACGATCCATTCTAATTCATTCGCACAATCTATTCTAATTCATTCATATGATCAATTCTAATTCATTAGCATGATCCATTCTAATTCATTCGTACGTACAAATTCATACGTACGATCCATTATTACGATCCATTCTAATTCATTCGTACGATCCATTCTAATTCATTCGCACGATCCATTCTAATTCATTCATACGATCCATTCTAATTCATTCGAACGATCCATTCTAATTCATTCGCACTATCCATTCTAATTCCTTCGTACGATCCATTCTAATTCCTTTGTACGACCCATTATATTTAATTCCTATGATCCATTCTAATTTCTTTGTACGATCCATTCTAATTCATTCCCATGAATGTATCCTTTCTAATTCATACGTACGATCCATTCTAATTCATTCATACGATCCAATCTAATTCATTCATACGATCCATTCTAATTCATTTGCACGAATGTATCCATTCTAATTCATTCGTAAGATCCATTCTAATTCATTCGCACAATCTATTCTAATTCATTCTTATAAATGAAATAGAATGGATTGTACGAATGAATTAGAATGGATCGTACGAATGAATTAGAACGGATCGTGTGAAAGAATTAGAATGGATTGTATGAATGAATTAGAATGGATCGTATGAATGAATTAGAATGGATCGTGTGAATGAATTAGAATGGATTGTGCGAATGAATTAGAATGGATCGTATGAATGAATTAGAATAGATCGTACGAATGAATTAGAATGGATACATTCGTGCGAATGAATTAGAATGGATCGTACGAATGAGTAAGAATGGATTGTACGAATGAATTAGAATGGATCGTGCGAATGAATTAGAATGGATCTGGATACATTCGTGCGAATGAATTAGAATGGATCGTACGAATGAGTAAGAATGGATCGTACGAATGAAATAGAATGGATCGTACGAATGAATTAGAATGGATCGTGCTAATGAATTAGAATGGATCGTACGAATGAATTAGAATGGATCGTATGAATGAATTAGAATGGATCTTACGAATGAATTAGAATGGATCGTATGAATGAAATAGAATGGATCGTATGAATTAGAATGGATCGTACGAAGGAATTAGAATGGATCGTACAAATGAGTATGATCCATTCTTACTGAATCGTATGATCCATTCTAATTCATTCACACGAATGTATCCATTCTAATTTATTCGTACGATCCATTCTAATTCATTCGCACGATCCATTCTAATTCATTCATACGATCCAATCTAATTCATTCATACAATCCATTCTAATTCATTCGCACAATCTGTTCTAATTCATTTGTACGATCCATTCTAATTCATTCGCACGATCTATTCTAATTCATTCATACGATCCATTCTAATTCATTCGTATGATCCATTCTAATTCATTCGCACAATCTATTCTAATTCATTCGTACGATCCATTCTATTTCATTCATACGATCGATTCTAATTCATTCGCACGATCCATTCTAATTCATTCATACGATACATTCTATTTCATTCGTACGATCCATTCTAATTCCTTCATATGATCCATTCTAGTTCCTTCGTACGATCCATTCTATTTCATTCGTATGATCCATTCTAACTCCTTCGTACGATCCATACTTATTTATTCCCAGGAATGTATCCATTCTAATTCATACGTACGATCCATTCTAATTCATTTATACGATCCAATCTATTTTATTCATACAATCCATTCTAATTCATTCGCACGAATTTATCCATTCTAATTCATTCGTACGATCCATTCGATCCATTCTAACTCATAAGTACGATCCATTCTAATTCATTCATACGATCCATTCTAATTCATTTGCACGATCCATTCTAATTCATTCATACGATCCAATCTAATTCATTCATACGATCCATTCTAATTCATTCGCACGATCCATTCTAATTAATTCGTACGATCGTGCTAGTGAATTTGAATGGATCGTACGAATGAATTAGAATAGATCGTACGAATGAATTAGAATGGATATATTCATGCGAATGAATTAGAATCGATCGTACAAATGAGTAAAAATGGATCGTACGAATGAAATAGAATGGATTGTACGAATGAATTGGAATGGATATATTCGTGCAAATAAATTAGATTGGATCGTATGAATGAATTAGAATGGATCGTACGAATGAATTAGAATGGATACATTCGTGCGAATGAATTAGAATGGATCGTACAAATGAATTAGAATGGATACATTCGTGCGAATGAATTAGAATGGATCATACGATTGAGTAAGAATAGATCGTACGAATGAAATAGAATAGATCGTATGAATGAATTAGAATGGATCGTGCTAATGAATTAGAATTGATTGTATGAATGAATTATAATAGATTGTGCGAATGGATACATTCGTGCGAATGAATTAGAATGGATCATATGAATGAATTAGATTGGACCGTATTAATGAATTAGAATGGATCGTGCGAATGAATTAGAATGGGTTGTACGAATGAATTAGAATGGATACATTCGTGTGAATGAATTAGAATGGATCATACGATTGAGTAAGAATGGATCGTACGAATGAAATAGAATAGATCGTACGAATGAAATAGAATGGATCGTGCTAATGAATTAGAATTGATCGTGCGAATGAATTAGAATGGATCGTACGAATGAATTAGAATAGATTGTGCGAATGAATTAGAATGGATCGTATGAATTAATTAGAATAGATTGTGCGAATGGATTAGAATGAATCGTACGAATGAATTAGAATGGATTGTATGAATGAATTAGAATGGATCATATGAATGAATTAGAATGGATCGTGCGAATGAATTAGAATGGATACATTCGTGCGAATGAATTAGAATGGATTATATGAATGAATTAGAATGGATCATACGAATGATTTAGAATGGATACATTCGTGCGAATGAATTAGAATAGATTGTGCGAATGAATTAGAATGGATCGTACGAATGAATTAGAATGGATACATTCGTGCGAATAAATTAGAATGGATCATACGAATGAGTATGAATAAATCGTACGAATGAAATAGAATAGATTGTACGAATGAATTAGAATGGATCGTACGAATGAATTAGAATGGATCGTGTGAAAGAATTAGAATGGATTGTATGAATGAATTAGAATGGATCATATGAATGAATTAGAATGGATTGTGCAAATGAATTAGAATGGATTGTACGAATGAAATAGAATGGATTGTACGAATGAATTAGAATGGATTGTACGAATGAATTAGAATAGATCATGCGAATGAATTAGAATGGATCGTACGAACGAGTAAGAATGGATCGTACGAATGAAATAGAATTGATTGTACGAATGAATTAGAATGGATCGTACGAATAAATTAGAATGGATCGTGTGAAAGAATTAGAATGGATCGTATGAATGAATTAGAATGGATCATGTGAATGAATTAGAATGGATTGTGCGAATGAATTAGAATGGATAGTACGAATGAATTAAAATAGATCGTACAAATGAATTAGAATGGATACATTCGTGCGAATGAATTAGAATGGATCGTACGAATGAATTAGAATAGATCGTGTGAAGGAATTAGAATAGATTGTGCGAATGAATTAGAATGGATCGTACGAATGAATTAGAATGGATACATTCGTGCGAATGAATTAGAATGGATCGTGCGAATGAATTAGAATGGATCATACGAATGAATTAGAATGGATCGTACGAATGAATTAGAATGGATCGTACGAATGAATTAGAATGGATACATTCGTGCGAATGAATTAGAATGGATCGTACGAATGAATTAGAATAGATTGTGCGAATGAATTAGAATGGATCGTACGAATGAATTAGAATGGATACATTCGTACGAATAAATTAGAATGGATCGTACGAATGAATTAGAATGGATCGTATGAATGAATTAGAATGGATCATACGAATGAATTAGAATAGATTGTGCGAATGAATTAGAATGGATCGTACGAATGAATTTGAATGGAGATATTCGTACGAATGAATTAGAATGGATCGTATGAATGAATTAGAATGGATCGTACTTATGAATTAGATTGGATCGTATGAATGAATTAGAATGGATCGTGCGAATGAATTAGAATGGATCGTACGAATGAATTAGAATGGATCATGCGAATGAATTAGAATGGATCGTACGAATGAATTAGAATGGATCGTACGAATGAATTAGAATGGATCGTACGTATGAATTAGAATATCGTACGAATGAATTAGAATGGATCGTATGAATGAATAAGAATGGATCGTGCGAATGAATTAGAATGAATCGTACGAATGAATTAGAATGGATCGTATGAATGAATTAGAATAGATTGTGTGAATGAATTAGAATGGATCGTACGAATGAATTAGAATGGACACATTCATGGGAATGAATTAGAATGGATCGTACGAAGGAATTAGAATGGATCATTCGAATGAAATAGAATGGATCGTACGAAGGAATTAGAATGGATCGTACGAAGAAATTAGAATGGATCGTACGAATGAATTAGACTGAATACATTCGTGCGATCCATTCTAATTCATGGATCGAACGAATAAATTAGAATGAATTAGAATGGATTGTATGAATGAATTAGTATTTATCGTATGAATGAATTAGAATGGATCGTGCGAATGAATTAGAATGGATCATGCGAATGAATTAGAATGGATCGTACGATGGAATTAGAATGGATCGTACGAATGAATTTAAATGTATCCATTCTAATTCATTCGTACGATCCATTCTAATTCCTTCGTACGATCCATTCTAATTCATTCGTACGATCCATTCTAATTCATTCGCACGATCCATTCTAATTCATTCATACGATCCAATCTAATTCATAAGTACGATCCATTCTAATTCATTCATATGATCCATTCTAACGTATGAATGAATTAGAATGGATCGTGCGAATGAATTAGAATGGATCGTATGAATGAATTAGAATGGATCGTACGAATGAAATAGAATGGATTGTACGAATGAATTAGAATGGATTTATTCGTGCGAATGAATTAGAATGGATCGTGCTAATGAATTAGAATTCATCGTACGAATGAATTAGAATAGATTGTGCGAATGAATTAGAATGGATCGTACGAATGAATTAGAATGGATCATATGAATGAATTAGAATGGATATATTCGTGCAAATGAATTAGAATGGATCGTATGAATGAATTAGAATGGATCGTACGAATAAATTAGAATGGATACATTCATGCGAATGAATTAGAATGGATACATTCATGGGAAAGAATTAGAATGGATCGTACAAATGAATTAGAATGGATCATACGAATGAAATATAATGGGTCGTACAAAATTATTAGAATGGATCGTACGAAGGAATTAGAATGGATCGTACAAAGGAATTAGAATGGATCGTACGAATGAATTAGAATGGATACATTCGTGCGAATGAATTAGAATTGATCGTATGAATGAGTAAGAATGGATCGTACGAATGAAATAGAATGGATTGTACAAATGAAATAGAATGGATCGTGCGAATGAATTAGAATGGATCGTACGAATGAGTAAGAATGGATCGTACGAATAAAATAGAATGGATTGTACGAATTAATTAGAATGGATTCATTCATGCGAATGAATTAGAATTGATAGTGCGAATGAATTAGAATGGATCATATGAATGAATTAGAATGGATCATACGAATGAAATAGAATGGATCGTACGTATCAATTAGAATGGATAGATTCATGGGAATGAATTAGAATGGATCGTGCTAATGAATTAGAGTGGATTGTGCGCCTTTGTACGACCCGTTATATTTCATTCGTATGATCCTTTCTAATTCCTTTGTACGATCCATTCTAATTCATTCCCATGAATGTATCCATTCTAATTCATACATACAATCCATTCTAATTCATTCGTACGATCCAATCTAATTCATTCATACGATCCATTCTAATTCATTCGCACAATCTATTCTAATTCATTCGTACGATCAATTATAATTCATTAGCACGATCCATTCTAATTCATTCGTACGTACAAATTCATACGTACGACCATTATTACGATCCATTCTAATTCATTCGTATGATCCATTCTAATTCATTCGCACGATCCATTCTAATTCATTCGTACGATCCATTCTAATTCATTCGCACGATCCATTCTAATTACTTCGTACGATCCATTCTAATTCCTTTGTATGACCCATTATATTTCATTCCTATGATCCATTCTAATTCCTTTGTACGATCCATTCTAATTCATTCCCATGAATGTAGCCATTCTAATTCATACGTACGATCCATTCTAATTCATTCATACGATCCAATCTAATTCATTCATACGATCCATTCTAATTTATTTGCACGAATGTATCCATTCTAATTCATTCGTACGATCCATTCTAATTCATTTGCACAATCTATTCTAATTCATTCGTACGAATGAAATAGAATGGATTTGTACGAATGAATTAGAATGGATCGTACGAATGAATTAGAATGGATCGTGTGAAAGAATTAGAATGGATTGTATGAATGAATTAGAATGGATCGTATGAATGAATTAGAATGGATCGTGTGAATGAATTAGAATGGATTGTGCGAATGAATTAGAATGGATCGTACGAATGAATTAGAATAGATCGTACGAATAAATTAGAATGGATATATTCGTGCGAATGAATTAGAATGGATCGTACGAATGAGTAAGAATGGATTGTACGAATGAATTAGAATGGATCTTGCGAATGAATTAGAATGGATCGTGCGAATGAATTAGAATGGATCTGGATACATTCGTGCGAATGATTTAGAATGGATCGTACGAATGAGTAAGAATGGATCGTACGAATGAAATAGAATGGATCGTACGAATGAATTAGAATGGATCGTGCTAATGAATTAGAATGGGTCATATGAATGAATTAGAATGGATCGTATGAATGAATTAGAATGGATCGTGCTAATGAATTAGAATGGATCGTATGAATGATATAGAATGGATCGTATGAATTAGAATGGATCGTACGAAGGAATTAGAATGGATCGTACGAATGAATTAGAATGGATCATACGAATGAAATAGAATGGATCGTACGATCCATTCTAATTCATTCGCACAATCTACTCTAATTCATTCGTACGATCAGCTCTAATTCATTAGCATGATCTATTCTAATTCATTCGTACGATCTATTCTATTTCATTCGTACGATCCATTCTTACTCAATCGTATGATCCATTCTAATTCATTCGCATGAATGTATCCATTCAAATTCATTCGTACGATCCATTCTAATTCATTCGCACGATCCATTCTAATTCATTCATACGATCCAATCTAATTCATTCATACGATCCATTCTAATTCATTCGCACAATCTATTCTAATTCATTTGTACGATCCATTCTAATTCCTTCGTACGTACGATCCATTCTAATTCATTCGCACGATCCATTCTAATTCATTCATACGATCCATTCTAATTCATTCATATGATCCATTCTAATTCATTCGTACAATCTCTTCTAATTCATTCGTATGATCAATTTTATTTCATTCGTACGATCCATTCTAATTCATACGATCCATTCTATTTCATTCATACGATCCATTCTAATTCATTCGCACGATCCATTCTAATTCATTCGTACGATCCATTCTAATTCCTTCGTACGATCCATTCTAATTCCTTCGTACGATCCATTCTATTTCATTCGTATGATCCATTCTAATTCCTTCGTACGATCCATTCTTATTCATTCCCATGAATGTATCCATTCTAATTCATACGTACGATCCATTCTAATTCATTTATACGATCCAATCTATTTCATTCATACAATCTATTCTAATTCATTCGCACGAATTTGTCCATTCTAATTCATTCGTACGATCCATTCGATCCATTCTAATTCATAAGTACGATCCATTCTAATTCATTCATACGATCCATTCTAATTCATTTGCACGATCCATTCTAATTCATTCATACGATCCAATCTAATTCATTCATACGATCCATTCTAATTCATTCGCACGATCCATTCTAATTAATTCGTACGATCGTGCTAGTGAATTAGAATGGATCTTACGAATGATTTGGAATAGATCGTACGAATGAATCAGAATGGATATATTCGTGCGAATGAATTAGAATGGATCGTACGAATGAGTAAGAATGGATCGTACGAATGAAATAGAATGGATTGTACGAATGAATTAGAATGGATATATTCGTGCAAATGAATTAGATTGGATCGTATGAATGAATTAGAATGGATCGTACTTATGAATTAGAATGGATCGTACGAATGAATTAGAATGGATACATTTGTGCGAATGAATTAGAATGGATCGTATGAATGAATTAGAATGGATACATTCGTGCGAATGAATTAGAATGGATCATACGATTGAGTAAGAATAGATCATACGAATGAAATAGAATAGATCGTACGAATGAATTAGAATGGATCGTGCTAATGAATTAGAATTGATCGTACGAATGAATTAGAATAGATTGTCCGAATGGATACATTCGTGCGAATGAATTAGAATGGATCGTATGAATGAATTAGATTGGATCGTATTAATGAATTAGAATGGATCGTGCGAATGAATTAGAATGGATCGTACGATTGAATTAGAATGGATACATTCGTGCAAATGAATTAGAATGGATCATACGATTGAGTAAGAATGGATCGTATGAATGAAATAGAATAGATTGTACGAATGAATTAGAATGGATCGTGCTAATGAATTAGAATTGATCGTGCGAATGAATTAGAATGGATCGTACAAATGAATTAGAATAGATTGTACGAATGAATTAGAATGGATCGTATGAATGAATTAGAATAGATTGTGCGAATGAATTAGAATGGATCATACGAATGAATTATAATGGATTGTATGAATGAATTAGAATGGATCGTATGAATGAATGAGAATGGATCGTGCGAATGAATTAGAATGGATACATTCGTGCGAATGAATTAGAATGGATTATATCAATGAATTAGAATGGATCGTACGAATGATTTAGAATGGATACATTCGTGCGAGTGAATTAGAATAGATTGTGCGAATGAATTAGAATGGATCGTACGAATGAATTAGAATAGATACATTCATGCGAATAAATTAGAATGGATCATACGAATGAGTAAGAATGGATCGTACGAATGAAATAGAATAGATTGTACGAATGAATTAGAATGGATCGTACGAATGAATTAGAATGGATCGTGTGAAAGAATTAGAATGGATTGTATGAATGAATTAGAATGGATCGTATGAATGAATTAGAATGGATCGTGCGAATGAATTAGAATGGATTGTACGAATGAAATAGAATGGATTGTACGAATGAATTAGAATGGATTGTACGAATGAATTAGAATAGATCGTGCAAATGAATTAGAATGGATCGTACGAATGAGTAAGAATGGATCGTACGAATGAAATAGAATTGATTGTATGAATGAATTAGAATGGATCGTACGAATGAATTAGAATGGATCGTGTGAAAGAATTAGAATGGATTGTATGAATGAAATAGAATGGATCGTATGAATGAATTAGAATGGATCGTGTGAATGAATTAGAATGGATTGTGCGAATGAATTAGAATAGATCGTACGAATGAATTAGAATGGATACATTCGTGCGAATGAATTAGAATGGATCGTACGAATGAATTAGAATGGATCGTGCGAAGGAATTAGATTAGATTGTGCGAATGAATTAGAATGGATCGTACGAATGAATTAGAATGGATACATTCGTGCGATTGAATTAGAATGGATCGTGCGAATGAATTAGAATGGATCGTACGAATGAATTAGAATGGATCGTATGAATGAATTAGAATGAATGAATTAGAATAGATCGTGCGAATGAATTAGAATGGATCGTGCGAATGAATTAGAATGGATCATACGAATGAATTAGAATGGATCATACGAATGAATTAGAATGGATACATTCCTACGAATGAATTAGAATGGATCGTACGAATGAATTAGAATAGATTGTGCGAATGAATTAGAATGGATCGTACGAATGAATTAGAATGGATACATTCGTGCGAATGGATTAGAATGGATCGTACGAATGAATTAGAATGGATCGTATGTATTAATTAGAATGGACCGTACGAATGAATTAGAATAGATTGTGCGAATGAATTAGAATGGATCGTACGAATGAAATATAATGGGTCGTACAAAGGAATTAGAATGGATCGTACGAATGAAATATAATGGGTCGTACAAAGGAATTAGAATGGATCGTACGAATGAATTAGAATGGATCGTATGAAGGAATTAGAATGGATCGGACGAATGAATTAGAATGGATACATTCGTGCGAATGAATTAGAATGGATCGCACGAATGAGTAAGAATGGATCGTACGAATGAAATAGAATGGATCGTACGAATGAATTAGAATGGATCGTGCGAATGAATTAGAATGGATCGTACGAATGAGTAAGAATGGATCATACGAATGAAATAGAATGGATTGTACGAATGAATTAGAATGGATTCATTCGTGCGAATGAATTAGAATGGATCGTGCTAATGAATTAGAATTCATCGTACGAATAAATTAGAATAGATTGTGCGAATGAATTAGAATGGATCGTATGAATGAATTAGAATGGATCATACGAATTAATTAGAATGGATATATTCGTGCAAATGAATTAGAATGGATCATATGAATGAATTAGAATGGATCGTACGAATGAATTAGAATGGATACATTCGTGCGAATGAATTAGAATGGATCGTACGAATGAATTAGAATGGATCGTACGAATGAATTAGAATAGATCGTACGAATAAATTAGAATGGATACATTCGTGCGAATGAATTAGAATGGATCGTACGAATGAATAAGAATGGATTGTACGAATGAATTAGAATGGATCTTGCGAATGAATTAGAATGGATCGTGCGAATGAATTAGAATGGATCTGGATACATTCGTGCGAATGAATTAGAATGGATCGTACGAATGAGTAAGAATGGATCGTACGAATGAAATAGAATGGATCGTACGAATGAATTAGAATGGATCGTGCTAATGAATTAGAATGGATCGTATGAATGAATTAGAATGGATCGTGCGAATGAATTAGAATGGATCGTATGAATGAAATAGAATGGATCGTATGAATTAGAATGGATCGTACGAAGAAATTAGAATGGATCGTACGAATGAATTAGAATGGATCATATGACTGAAATAGAATGGATCGTACGATCCATTCTAATTCATTCGCACAATCTATTCTAATTCATTCGTACGATCAATTCTAATTAATTAGCATGACCCATTCTAATTCATTCATATGATCTATTCTATTTCATTCGTACGATCCATTCTTACTCAATCGTATGATCCATTCTAATTCGTTCGCATGAATGTATCCATTCAAATTCATTCGTACGATCCATTCTAATTCATTCGCACGATCTATTCTAATTCATTCATACGATCCAATCTAATTCATTCATACGATCCATTCTAATTCATTCGCATAATCTATTCTAATTCATTTGTACGATCCATTCTAATTCCTTCGTACGTACGATCCATTCTAATTCATTCGCACGATCCATTCTAATTCATTCATACGATCCATTCTAATTCTTTCATATGATCCATTCTAATTCATTCGCACAATCTCTTCTAATTCATTCGTACGATCCATTCTATTTCATTCGTACGATCCATTCTAATTCATACGATCCATTCTATTTCATTCATACGATCCATTCAAATTCATTCGCACGATCCATTCTAATTCATTCGTACGATCCATTCTAATTCTTTCGTACGATCCATTCTAATTCCTTCGTACGATCCATTCTAATTCCTTTGTATGGTCCATTCTATTTCATTCGTATGATCCATTCTAATTCCTTCGTACGATCCATTCTTATTCATTCCCATGAATGTATTCATTCTAATTCATACGTACGATCCATTCTAATTTATTTATACGATCCAATCTATTTCATTCATACAATCCATTTTAATTCATTCGCACGAATTTATCCATTCTAATTCATTCGTACGATCCATTCGATCCATTCTAATTCATAAGTTCGATCCATTCTAATTCATTCATACGATCCATTCTAATTCATTTGCACGATTCATTCTAATTCATTCATACGATCCAATCTAATTCATTCATACGATCCATTCTAATTCATTCGCACGATCCATTCTAATTAATTCGTACGATCGTGCTAGTGAATTAGAATGGATCTTACGAATGATTTGGAATAGATCGTACGAATGAATCAGAATGGATATATTCGTGCGAATGAATTAGAATGGATCGTACGAATGAGTAAGAATGGATCGTACGAATGAAATAGAATGGATTGTATGAATGAATTATAATGGATATATTCGTGCAAATGAATTAGATTGGATCGTATGAATGAATTAGAATGGATCGTACTTATGAATTAGAATAGATCGTACGAATGAATTAGAATGGATACATTCGTGCGAATGAATTAGAATGGATCGTACGAATGAATTAGAATGGATACATTCGTGCGAATGAATTAGAATGGATCATACGATTGAGTAAGAATAGATCGTACGAATGAAATAGAATAGATCGTACGAATGAATTAGAATGGATCGTGCTAATGAATTAGAATTGATTGTACGAATGAATTAGAATACATTGTGCGAATGGATACATTCGTGTGAATGAATTAGAATGGATCGTATGAATGAATTAGATTGGATCATATTAATGAATTAGAATGGATCGTGCGAATGAATTAGAATGGATCGTACGAATGAATTAGAATGGATACATTCGTGCAAATGAATTAGAATGGATCATACGATTGAGTAAGAATGGATCGTACGAATGAAATAGAATAGATTGTACGAATGAATTAGAATGGATCGTGCTAATGAATTAGAATTGATCGTGCGAATGAATTAGAATGGATCGTACGAATGAATTAGAATAGATTGTACGAATGAATTAGAATGGATCGAATGAATGAATTAGAATAGATTGTGCGAATGAATTAGAATGGATCATACGAATGAGTTAGAATGGATTGTATGAATGAATTAGAATGGATCGTATGAATGAATTTGAATGGATCGTGCGAATGAATTAGAATGGATACATTCGTGCGAATGAATTAGAATGGATTATATGAATGAATTAGAATGGATCGTACGAATGATTTAGAATGGATACATTCGTGCGAATGAATTAGAATAGATTGTGCGAATGAATTAGAATGGATCGACCGAATGAATTAGAAAGGATACATCCGTGCGAATAAATTAGAATGGATCATACGAATGAGTAAGAATGGATCGTACGAATGAAATAGAATAGATTGTACGAATGAATTAGAATGGATTGTACGAATGAATTAGAATGGATCGTGTGAAACAATTAGAATGGATTGTATGAATGAATTAGAATGGATCGTATGAATGAATTAGAATGGATCGTGCGAATGAATTAGAATGGATTGTACGAATGAATTAGAATAGATCGTGCGAATGAATTAGAATGGATCGTACGAATGAATTAGAATGGATCGTACGAATGAAATAGAATGGATCGTACGAATGAAATAGAATTGATTGTACGAATGAATTAGAATGGATCATACGAATGAATTAGAATGGATCGTGTGAAAGAATTAGAATGGATTGTATGAATGAATTAGAATGAATCGTATGAATGAATTAGAATGGATCGTGCGAATGAATTAGAATGGATTGTGCGAATGAATTAGAATAGATCGTACGAATGAATTAGAATGGATACATTCGTGCGAATGAATTAGAATGGATCGTACGAATAAATTAGAATGGATCGTGTGAATGAATTAGAATAGATTGTGCGAATGAATTAGAATGGATCGTACGAATGAATTAGAATGGATACATTCGTGCGAATGAATTAGAATGGATCGTGCGAATGAATTAGAATGGATCGTACGAATGAATTAGAATGGATCGTACGAATGAATTTGAATGAATGAATTAGAATAGATCGTGCGAATGAATTAGAATGGATCGTGTGAATGAATAAGAATGGATCGTACGAATGAATTAGAATTGATCGTACGAATGAATTAGAATGGATACATTCCTGCGAATGAATTAGAATGGATCGTACGAATTAATTAGAATAGATTGTGCGAATGAATTAGAATGGATCGTACGAATGAATTAGAATGGATACATTCGTGCGAATGAATTAGAATGGATCGTACGAATGAATTAGAATAGATTGTGCGAATGAATTAGAAATGATCATACGAATGAATTAGAATGGAGACATTCATACGAATGAATTAGAATGGATCGTATGAATGAATTAGAATTGATCATACTTATGAATTAGATTGGATCGTATGAATGAATTAGAATGGATCGTGCGAATGAATTAGAATGGATCGTACGAATGAATTAGAATGGATCGTACGAATGAATTAGAATGGATCGTGCGAATGAATTAGAATGGATCGTACGAATGAATCAGAATTGATCGTACGAATGAATTAGAATATCGTACGAATGAATTAGAATGGATCGTATGAATGAATATGAATGGATCGTGCGAATGAATTAGAATGAATTGTACGAATGAATTAGAATGGATCGTATGAATGAATTAGAATAGATTGTGAATGAATTAGAATGGATCGTACGAATGAATTAGAATGGACGCATTCATGGGAATGAATTAGAATGGATCGTACGAAGGAATTAGAATGGATCATTCGAATGAAATACAATTGATCGTACGAAGGAATTAGAATGGAACGTACGAAGGAATTAGAATGGATCGTACGAATGAATTAGACTGGATACATTCGTTCGATCCATTCTAATTCTTGGATCGTACGAATAAATTAGAATGAATTAGAATGGATT
The DNA here is from genome assembly GCA_947650365.1 of Chamaelirium japonicum. NCBI lineage: Eukaryota > Viridiplantae > Streptophyta > Magnoliopsida > Liliales > Melanthiaceae > Chamaelirium > Chamaelirium japonicum. The sequence goes on along the minus strand of CANTAL010000131.1, from coordinate 243,239 downwards.
GTATGAATGAATTAGAATGGATCGTATGAATGAATTAGAATGGATCGTGCGAATGAATTAGAATGGATCGTGCGAATGAATTAGAATGGATCATACGAAGGAATTAGAATGGATCGTACGAATGAATTTGAATGTATCCATTCTAATTCATTCGTACGATCCATTCTAATTCCTTCGTACGATTTATTCTAATTCATTCGTACGATCCATTCTAATTCATTCGCACGATCCATTCTAATTCATTCATACGATCCACTCTAATTCATAAGTACGATCCATTCTAATTCGTTCATATGATCCATTCTAACGTATGAATGAATTAGAATGGATCGTGCGAATGAATTAGAATGGATCATACGAATGAATTAGAATGGATCGTACGAATGAAATAGAATGGATTGTACGAATGAATTAGAATGGATTCATTCGTGCCAATGAATTAGAATGGATCGTGCTAATGAATTAGAATTCATCGTACGAATGAATTAGAATAGATTGTGCGAATGAATTAGAATGGATCGTATGAATGAATTAGAATGGATCATACGAATTAATTAGAATGGATATATTCGTGCAAATGAATTAGAATGGATCGTATGAATGAATTAGAATGGATCGTACGAGTGAATTAGAATGGATACATTCGTGCGAATGAATTAGAATGGATACATTCATGGGAATGAATTAGAATGGATCGTACAAAGGAATTAGAATGGATTATACGAATGAATTATAATGGGTCGTACGAAGGAATTAGAATGGATCGTACGAAGGAATTAGAATGGATCGTATGAATGAATTAGAATGGATACATTCGTGCGAATGAATTAGAATGGATCGTATGAATGAGTAAGAATGGATCGTACGAATGAAATAGAATGGATCGTACGAATGAATTAGAATGGATCGTGCGTATGAATTAGAATGGATCATACGAATGAGTAAGAATGGATCGTACGAATGAAATAGAATGGATTATACGAATGAATTAGAATGGATTCATTTGTGCGAATGAATTAGAATGGATCGTGCTAATGAATTAGAATTGATCGTACAAATGAATTAGAATAGATTGTGCGAATGAATTAGAATGGATCGTACGAATGAATTAGAATGGATCATACAAATGAATTAGAATGGATATATTCGTGCAAATGAATTAGAATGGATCGTATGAATGAATTAGAATGGATCGTACGAATGAATTAGAATGGATACATTCGTGCGAATGAATTACAATGGATCGTATGAATGAATTAGATTGGATCTTTATAAGATCCAATCTAATTCATTCATACAATCAATTCTAATTCATTCGTATGAATTTATCCATACTAATTTATTCGTATGATCCATTCTAATTCAGTCGCACAATCTATTCTAATTCATTCGTACGTTCCATTCTAATTCATTAGCACGATCCGTGCTAATTCATTCGTACGATCCATTCTATTTCATTCGTACGATCCATTATTACGATCCATTCTAATTCATTCGTACGATCCATTCTAATTCATTCGCACAATCTATTCAAATTCATTCGTATGATCCATTCTAAGTCATTAGCACGATCCATTCTAATTCATTCATACAATCCATTCTAATTCTTTTGCACGAATGTATCCATTCTAATTCATTCGTACGATCCATTCGAATTCCTTCGTATGATCCATTCTAATTCCTTCGTACGATCCATTCTAATTCATTCCCATGAATGTATCCATTCTAATTGATACGTACGATCCATTCTATTTCATTCGTATGATCCTTTCTTACTCATTCGTACGATCCATTCTAATTCATTCGCACGAATGTATCCACTGTAATTCATTCGTACGATCCATTCTAATTCATTCGCACGATCCATTCTAATTCATTCATACGATCCATTCTAATTCATTCGTACGATCAATTCTAATTCATTCGTACGATCCATTCTAATTCATTCATACGATCCATTCTAATTCATTCACACGATCCATTCTAATTCATTCGTACGTTCCATTCTAACTCATTAGCACGATCCTTGCTAATTCATTCGTACGATCCATTCTAATTCATTCGTACGATCCATTCTAATTTATTCGTACGATCCATTCTAATTCATTCGCACAATCTATTCTAATTCATTCGTACGATCCATTCTAATTCATTCGCACAATCCATTCTAATTCTTTCGTCGTACGAAGGAATTAGAATGGATACATTCGTGCAAATGAATTAGAGTGGATCGTGCGAATGAATTAGAATGGATCGTACGAATGAATTAGAATGGATCGTACGAATGAATTAAAATGGATCGTACGAATGAATTAGAATGGATACATTCGTGCGAATGAATTAGAATGGATCGTACGAATGAGTAAGAACGGATCGTACGAATGAAATAGAATGGATTGTACGAATGAATTAGAATGGATCGTACGAATGAATTAGAATGGATACATTCGTGCGAATGAATTAGAATGGATAATACGAATGAATTAGAATGGATCGTGCGAATGAATTAGAATGGATCGTACGATCCATTCTATTTCATTCGTATTATCCATTCTATTTCATTCGTACGATCCATTCTAATTCATTCATACGATCGTGCTAGTGAATTAGAATGGATCGTACGAATGAATTAGAATAGATTGTACGAATGAATTAGAATGGATCGTACGAATGAGTAAGAATGGATCGTACGAATGAAATAGAATGGATCATACGAATGAAATAGAATGGATCGTATGATCCATTCTAATTCATTCGCACAATCCATTCTAATTCATTCGTATGATCCATTCAAATTCATTCGCATGAATGTATCCATTCTAATTCATTCGTACGATCCATTCTAATTCATTCGTACAATCCATTCTATTTCATTCGTACGATCCATTCTTACTCATTCGTATGATCCATTCTAATTCATTCGCACGAATGTATCCATTCTAATTCATTCGTATGATCCATTCTAATTCATTCGTACGATCCATTCTAATTCATTCGTACGATCCATTCTAATTTATTCGAACGATCCATTCTAATTCATTCGCATGAATGTATCCATTCTAATTCCTTCGTACGATCCATTCTAATTCATTCATACGATCTATTCTAATTCATTCATACAATCCATTCTAATTCTTTCACACGATCCATTCTAATTCATTCGTACGATCCATTCTAATTCATTCGTACAATCCATTCTATTTCATTCGTACGATCCATTCTTACTCATTCGTATGATCCATTCTAATTCATTCGCACGAATGTATCCATTCTAATTCATTCGTATGATCCATTCTAATTCATTCGTACGATCCATTCTAATTCATTCGTACGATCCATTCTAATTCATTCGCATGCTAATTCATTCGTATGATCCATTCTAATTCATTCGTATGATCCATTCTAATTCATTCGTACGATCCATTCTAATTCATTCGCATGATCCATTCTAATTCATTCGCACGAATATATCCATTCTAATTCCTTCGTACGATCCATTCTAATTCATTCGAACGATCTATTCTAATTCATTCATACAATCCATTCTAATTCATTCGTATGATCTATTCTAATTCATTCGTACGATCTCGCACGATCCATTCTAATTCATTCAATCGATCCATTCTAATTCATTCGTACGATCCATTCTAATTCATTCGCACGATCCATTCTAATTCATTCATACGATCCATTCTAATTCATTCATACAATCCATTCTAATTCTTTCACACGATCCATTCTAATTCATTCATACGATCCATTCTAATTCATTCATACGATCTATTCTAATTCTTTCGCACGAATGTATCCATTCTAATTCATTCGTACGATCCATTCTAATTCATTGGCACGATCCATTCTAATTCATTCGTACGATCCATTCTATTTCATTCGTACGATCCATTCTTACTCATTCGTACGATCCATTCTAATTCATTCGCACGAATGTATCCACTCTAATTCATTCGTACGATCCATTCTAATTCATTCGTACAATCCATTCTATTTCATTCGTACGAATGAATTAGAATGCATACGAAGGAATTAGAATGGATCGTACGAAGGAATTAAAATGGATCGTACGAAGGAATTAGAATGGATACATTCGTGCGAAGGAATTAGAATGGATCGTACAAATGAGTAAGAATGGATCGTACGAATGAAATAGAATGGATTGTACGAATGAATTAGAATGGATTCATTCGTGCGAATGAATTAGAATAGATCGTGCTAATGAATTAGAATTGATCGTACGAATGAATTATAATAGATGGTGCGAATGAATTAGAATGGATCGTACGAATGAATTAGAATGGATCATACGAATGAATTAGAATGGATATATTCGGGCAAATGAATTAGAATGGATCGTATGAATGAATTAGAATGGATCGTATGTATTAGAATGGATCGTACGAAGGAATTAGAATGGATACATTCGTGCGAATAAATTAGAATGGATCGTATGAATGAATTAGATTGGATCGTATGAATGAAATAGAATGGATCGTACGAAGGAATTAGAATGGATCGTACGTACGAAGGAATTAGAATGGATCGTACGAAGGAATTAGAATGGATCATACAAATGAATTAGAATCGATACATTCGTGCGAATGAATTAGAATGGATCGTGCGAATGAATTAGAATGGATCGAATTTGAATGGATATATTCGTTCGAATGAATTAGAATGGATCATACGATTGAGTAAGAATGGATCGTACGAATGAAATAGAATAGATCGTACGAATGAATTAGAATGGATCGTACGAATGAATTAAAATGGATCGTACGAATGAATTAGAAAGGATTGTGCGAAAGAATTAGAATGGATTGTATGAATGAATTAGAATGGATCGTACGAAGGAATTAGAATGGATCGTACAAAGAAATTAGAATGGATCGTATGAATGAATTAGAATGGATATATTCATGCAAATGAATTAGAATGGATCGTACGAATGAATTTGAATAGATCATACGAATGAATTAGAATGGATCGTATGAATGAATTAGAATGGATACATTCATGCGAATGAATTAGAATGGATCGTACGAATGAATTAGAAAGGATCGTATGAATGAATTAGAATGGATCATGCAAATGAATTAGAATGGATCGTATGAATGAATTAGATTGGATCGTATTAATGAATTAGAATGGATTGTGCGAATGAATTAGAATGGATCGTACGAATGAATTAGAATGGATACATTCGTGCGAATGAATTAGAATGGATCATACGATTGAGTAAGAATGGATCGTACCAATGAAAAAGAATAGATCGTACGAATGAATTAGAATGGATCGTGCTAATGAATTAGAAGTGATCGTACGAATGAATTAGAGTGGATACATTCGTGCGAATGAATTAGAATGGATCGTACGATTGAGTAAGAATGGATCATACGAATGAAATAGAATGGATCGTACGTATCAATTAGAATGGATACATTCATGGGAATGAATTAGAATGGATCGTACGAAGGAATTAGAATGGATCGTACCAAGGAATTAGAATGGATCGTACGAATGAATTAGAATAGATCGTACGAATGAATTAGAATGGATACATTCGTGCGAATGAATTAGAATGGATCGTGTGAATGAATTAGAATGGATCGTACGAATGAATTAGAATAGATTGTGCGAATGAATTAGAATGGATCGTACGAATGAATTAGAATGGATACATTCGTGCGAATGAATTAGAATGGACCGTATGAATGAATTAGAATGGATCATGTATCCATTCTAATTCATTCGTACGATCCATTCTAATTCATTCGCACGATCCATTCTAATTCCTTCATACGATCCATTCTAATTCTTTCGCACGAATGTATCCATTCTAATTCATTCGTACGATCCATTCTAATTCATAAGTACGATCCATTCTAATTCATTCATACGATCCATTCTAATTCATTTGCACGATCCATTCTAATTCATTCATACGATCCATTCTAATTCATTCGTTCGATCCATTCTAGTTCATTCGCATGAATGTATCCATTCTAATTTATTCATACGATCCAATCTAATTCATTCATACGATCCATTCTACTTCATTCGTATGATCCATTCTAATTCCTTCGTACGATCCATTCTATTTCATTCGTATGATCCATTCTTACTCAATCATATGATCCATTCTAATTCATTCGCACGAATGTATTCATTCTAATTCATTCGTACGGTCCATTCTAATTCATTCGTACAATCCATTCTAATTCATTCGCACGATCCATTCGAATTCACTCATACGATCCATTCTAATTCATTCATACGATCCATTCTAATTCATTCGCACGAATGTATCCATTCTAATTCATTCGTACGATCCATTCTAATTCATTCGCACAATCTATTCTAATACATTCATACGATCCATTATAATTCATTCGGACGATCCATTCTAATTCATTCATACGATCCATTCTAATTTATTCGTATGATCTATTCTAATTCATTCGCACGATCCATTCTTACTCATTCGTACGATCCATTCTAATTCATTCGCACGGTCCATTCTAATTCATTAATACGATCTATTCTAATTCATTCGCACGATCCATTCTAATTCATTCGCACTCATACGATCCATTCTATTTCATTCGCACGAATGAATCCATTCTAATTCATTCGTACGATCCATTCTAATTCATTCGCACAATCTCTTCTAATTCATTCGTATGATCAATTCTAATTCATTAGCACGATCCATTCTAATTCATTCGTACGATCTATTCTATTTCATTCGTACGATCCATTCTTACTCAATCGTATGATCCAATCTAATTCATTCGCACGAATGTATCCATTCCAATTCATTCATACGATCCATTCTAATTTATTCACACGATCCATTCTAATTCATTAATACGATCCAATCTAATTCATTCATACGATCCATTCTAATTCATTCGCACGAATGTATCCATTCTTATTCATTCGTACGATCCATTCTAATTGATTCGCACAATCTATTCTAATTCATTCGTACGATCCATTCTAATTCATTCGCACGATCCATTCTAATTCATTCGCACCTTCGTACGATCCATTCTAATTCCTTCGTACGATCCATTCTAATTCATACGATCCATTCTATTTCATTCAAACGATCCATTCTAATTCATTCACATGATCTATTCTTATTCATTCATACTATCCATTCTAATTCATTCGTACGATCCATTCTAATTCATTCGCACGATCCATTCTAATTCATTCGCACGATCCATTCTAATTCATTAGCACGATCCATTCTAATTCATTCGTACGATCCATTCTATTTCATTCGTACGATCCATTCTTACTCATTCGTACGATCCATTCTAATTTATTCACACGATCCATTCTAATTCATTAATCCGATCCAATCTAATTCATTCATACGATCCATTCTAATTCATTCGCACGAATGTATCCATTCTTATTCATTCGTACGATCCATTCTAATTGATTCGCACAATCTATTCTAATTCATTCGTACGATCCATTCTAATTCATTCGCACGATCCATTCTAATTCATTCGCACCTTCGTACGATCCATTCTAATTCCTTCGTACGATCCATTCTAATTCATACGATCCATTCTATTTCATTCAAACGATCCATTCTAATTCATTCACATGATCTATTCTTATTCATTCATACTATCCATTCTAATTCATTCGCACGATCCATTCTAATTCATTCGCACGATCCATTCTAATTCATTAGCACGATCCATTCTAATTCATTCGTACGATCCATTCTATTTCATTCGTACGATCCATTCTTACTCATTCGTACGATCTATTCTAATTCATTCGCACGAATGTATCCATTCTAATTCATTCGTACGATCCATTATATTTCATTCGCACGATCCATTCTAATTCCTTCATACGATCCATTCTAATTCATACGATCCATTCTATTTCATTCATACGATCCACTCTAATTCATTCGCACGATCCATTCTAATTCATTCATACGATCCATTCTAATTCATTCATACGATCCATTCTAATTCATTCGCACGATCCATTCTAATTCATTTGCACGATCCATTCTAATTCATTAGCACGATCCATTCTAATTCATTCGTACGATCCATTCTATTTCATTCGTACGATCCATTCTTACTCATTCGTACGATCCATTCTTACTCATTCGTACGATCCATTCTAATTCATTCATACAATCCATTCTAATTCTTTCACACGATCCATTCTAATTCATTCGTATGATCCATCCTTATTCATTCGTACAATCCATTCTATTTCATTCGTACGATCCATTCTAATTCATTCATACGATCCATTCTAATTCATTCGTACGATCCATTCTAATTCATTCGCACAAATGTATCCATTATAATTCATTCGTACGATCCATTCTAATTCATTCGAACAATCTATTCCAATTCATTCATACGATCCATTCTAATTCATTCGCACGAATGTATCCATACGAATGAATTAGAATGGATACATTCGTGCGAATGAATTAGAATGAGTAATACGAATGAGTAAGAATGGATCGCACGAATGAAATAGGATGCACTGTACGAATGAATTAGAATAGATTCATTCGTGCGAATGAATTAGAATAGATTGTGCGAATGAATTAGAATAGATCGTACGAATGAATTGGAATGGATAAATTCATGCGAATGAATTAGAATGGATTGTATAAATGAATTAGATTGGATCGTATAAATGAATTAGATTGGATCATACGTATGAATTAGAATGGATATATTCATGTGAATGAATAAGAATGGATCGTACGAAGGAATTAGAATGGATCATACGAATGAAATAGAATGGTTCGTACGAAGGAATTAGAATGGATCGTACGTACGAAGCAATTAGAATGGATCGTAAGAAGGAATTAGAATGGCCATTCTAATTCATTCGCACGAATGTATCCATTCTAATTCATTCGTACGATCCATTCTAATTCATAAGTACGATCCATTCTAATTTATTCATACGATCCATTCTAATTCATTTGCACGATCTATTCAAATTCATTCATACGATCCATTCTAATTCATTCGTATGATCCTTTCTAATTCATTCGCACGAATGTATCCATTCTAATTCATTCATACGATCCATTCTAATTCATTCGTACGATCTTTTCTAATTCATTCTTACGATCCATTCTAATTCATTTGCACGAATATATCCATTTTAATTCATTCGTACGATCCATTCTAATTCCTTCGTACGATCCATTCTAATTCCTTCGTACGATCCATTCTAATTCATTCATATAATCCATTCTAATTCTTTCGCACGATCCTTTCTAATTCATTCGTACGATCCATTCTAATTCATTCGTACGATCCATTCCAATTCATTCGTACGATCTATTCTATTTTATTCGTACGATCCATTCTTACTCAATCGTATGATCCATTCTAATTCATTCGAACGAATGTATCCATTCTAATTTGATCCATTCGAATTCATTCGGACGATCCATTCTAATTCATTCGCACGAATGTATCCATTCTAATTCATTCGTACGATCCATTCTAATTCGTTCGTACGATCCATTCTAATTCCTTCGTACGATCCATTCTATTTCATTCATACGATCCAATCTAATTTATTCATACGATCCATTCTAATTCATTCGCACGAATGTATCCTTCAAATTCCTTCGTATGATCCATTCAAATTCATACGATCCATTCTATTTCATTCGTACGATCCATTCTAATTCATTCGTACGTTCCATTCTAATTCATTCGTACGATCCATTCTAATTTCTTCGCACGATCCATTCTAATTCATTCATACGATCCGATCTAATTCATTCATAAGATCCATTCTAATTCATTCGCACGAATGTATCCATTCTAATTCATTCGTACGATCCATTCTAATTCATTCGCACAATCTATTCTAATTCATTCGTACGATCCATTCTAATTCATTCGCACTATCCATTCTAATTCATTCATACAATCCAATCTAATTCATTCATACGATCCATTCTAATTCATTCGCACGAATGTATCCATTCTAATTCATTCGTACGATCCATTCTAATTCATTCGCACGATCTATTCTAATTCCTTCGCACGATCCATTCTATTTCATTCGTACGATCCATTCTTACTCATTCGTACGATCCATTCTAATTCATTCGTACGATCCATTGCACGATCCATGCTAATTCATTCGTACGATCCATTCTATTTCATTCGTACGATCCATTATTACGATCCATTCTAATTCATTCATACGATCCATTCTAATTCATTCGCACAATCTATTCTAATTCATTCGTACGATCCATTCTAATTCATTCGCACAATCCATTCTAATTCATTAGCACGATCCATTCTAATTCATTCCCATAAATGTATCCATTCTAATTGATACGTACGATCCATTCTATTTTATTCGTACAATCCATTCTAATTCATTCATACGATCCATTCTAATTCATTCGCGTGAATGTATCCATTCTAATTCATTCGTACGATCCATTCTAATTCATTCGTACGATCCAATGAATTAGAATAGATTGTGCGAATGAGTTAGAATGGATCGTACGAATGTGTAAGAATGGATCGTACGAATGAATTAGAATGGATACATTCGTGCGAATAAATTAGAATGGATCATATGAATGAATTAGAATGGATCATACGATTGAAATTGAATGGATCGTACGTATCAATTAAAATGGATACATTCATGGGAATGAATTAGAATGGATCGTGCTAATGAATTAGAATGGATTGTACGCCTTTGTACGACCCATTATATTTCATTCGTATGATCCATTCTAATTCCTTTGTACGATCCATTCTAATTCATTCCCATGAATGTATCCATTCTAATTCATACGTACAATCCATTCTAATTCATTCAAATGATCCAATCTAATTCATTCATACGATCCATTCTAATTCATTCGCACGAATGTATCCATTATAATTCATTCGTACGATCCATTCTAATTCATTCGCACAATCTATTCTAATTCATTCGTACGAATGAATTAGAATGGATCATGTGAAAGAATTAGAATGGATTGTATGAATGAATTAGAATGCATCGTATGAATGAATTAGAATGGATCGTGTGAATGAATTAGAATGGATTGTGCTAATGAATTAGAATGGATCGTACGAATGAATTAGAATAGATCGTACGAATGAATTAGAATGGATACATTCGTGCGAATGAATTAGAATGGATCGTACGAATGAGTAAGAATGGATTGTACGAATGAATTAGAATGGATCGTGCGAATGAATTAGAATGGATCTGGATACAATCGTGCGAATGTATTAGAATGGATCGTACGAATGAGTAAGAATGGATCGTACGAATGAAATAGAATGGATCGCACGAATGAATTAGAATGCATCGTGCTAATGAATTTGAATGGATCGTACGAATGAATTAGAATGGATCGTACGAATGAATTAGAATGGATCGTGCGAATGAATTAGAATGGATCGTATGAATGAAATAGAATGGATTGTATGAATTAGAATGGTCGTACGAATGAATTAGAATGGATCATACGAATGAAATAGAATGGATCGTACGATCCATTCTAATTCATTCGCACAATCTATCCTAATTCATTCGTACGATCAATTCTAATTCATTAGCATGATCCATTCTAATTCATTCGTACGATCTATTCTATTTCATTTGTACGAACCATTCTTACTCAATCATATGATCCATTCTAGTTCATTCGCACGAATTTATCCATTCTAATTCATTCGTACGATCCATTCTAATTCATTCGCACGATCCATTCTAATTCATTCATACGATCCAATCTAATTCATTCATATGATCCATTCTAATTCATTCGCACAAACTATTCTAATTCATTCGTAGGATCCATTCTAATTCATTCATACGATCCAATCTAATTCAGTCATACGATCCATTCTAATTCATTCGCACAATCTATTCTAATTCATTCGCACGATCCATTCTAATTCATTCATACGATCCATTCTAATTCATTCGTATGATCCATTCTAATTCATTCGCACAATCTATTCTAATTCATTCGTACGATCCATTCTATTTCATTCGTACGATCCATTCTAATTCATACGATCCATTCTATTTCATTCATACGATCCAATCTAATTCATTCGCACGATCCATTCTAATTCATTCGTACGATCCATTCTAATTCCTTCGTACGATCCATTCTAATTCCTTCGTACGATCCATTCTAATTCCTTCGTATGATCCATTCTATTTCATTCGTGTGATCCATTCTAATTCCTTCGTACGATCCATTCTTATTCATTCCCATGAATATATCCATTCTAATTCATACGTACGATCCATTCTAATTCATTTATACGATCCAATCTAATTCATTCATATAATCCATTATAATTCATTCGCACGAATTTATCCATTCTAATTCATTCATATGATCCATTCGATCCATTCTAATTCATAAGTATGATCCATTCTAATTCATTCATACGATCCATTCTAATTCATTTGCACGATCCATTCTAATTCATTCATACGATCCAATCTAATTCATTCATACGATCCATTCTAATTCATTCGCACGATCCATTCTAATTAATTCGTACGATCGTGCTAGTGAATTAGAATGGATCGTACGAATGAATTAGAATAGATCGGACAAATGAATTAGAATTGATACATTCGTGCGAATGAATTAGAATGGATCGTACGAATGAGTAAGAATGGATCGTACGAATGAAATATAATGGATTGTACGAATGAATTAGAATGGATATATTCGTGCAAATGAATTAGATTGGATAGTATGAATGAATTAGAATGGATCGTACTTATGAATTAGAATGGATCGTACGAATGAATTAGGATGGATACATTCGTTCGAATGAATTAGAATGGATCGTACGAATGAGTAAGAATGGATCGTACTAATGTATTCGTGCAAATGAATTAGAATGGATCGTATGTACGAATGAATTAGAATGGATCGTACGAATGAGTAAGAATGGATCGTACGAATGAAATAGAATGGATTGTACGAATGAATTAGAATGGATCGTACGAATGAATTAGAATGGATAAATTCGTGCGAATGAATTAGAATGGATTGTATGAATGAATTAGATTGGATCATATAAATGAATTAGAATGGATCGTACGAATGAATTAGAATAGATTGTGTGAATGAAATAGAATGGATCGTACGAATGAATTAGAATGGATCGTACGAATGAATTAGAATGGATACATTCGTGCGAATGAATTAGAATGGATCGTACGAATGAGTAAGAATGGATCGTACGAATGAAATAGAATGGATCGTACGTATCAATTAGAATGGATACATTCATGGAAATGAATTAGAATGGATCATACGAAGGAATTAGAATGGATCGTACGAAGGAATTAGAATGGATCGTACGAATGAATTAGAATGGATACATTCGTGCAAAGAATTAGAATGGATTGTACGAATGAATTAGAATGGATCGTGCGAATGAATTAGAATGGATCGTACGAATGAATTAGAATGGATACATTCGTGCGAATGAATTAGAATGGACCGTGCGAATGAATTAGAATGGATCGTACGAATGAATTAGAATGGATCGTATGAATGAATTAGAATAGATTGTGCGAATGAATTAGAATGGATCGTATGAATGAATTAGAATGGATCGTGCGAATGAATTAGAATGGATCGTACGAATGAATTAGAATGGATCGTACGAATGAATTAGAATGGATCGTATGAATGAATTAGAATGGATCGTATGAGTGAATTAGAATGGATCGTGCGAATAAATTAGAATGGATTGTACGAATGAATTAGAATGGATTCATTCGTGCGAATGAATTAGAATGGATCGTGCGAATGAATTAGAATGGATCGTACGAATGAATTAGAAAGGATCGTTTGAATAAATTAGAATGGATCGTGCGAATATATTATAACAGATCGTACGAATGAATTAGAATGGATCGTGCAAATGAATTAGATCGGATCGTACGAAGGAATTAGAATGGATCGTATGAATGAATTAGAATGGATACATTCGTGCAAAAGAATTAGAATGGATTGTATGAATGAATTAGAATGGGTCGTATGAGTGAATTTGTACGATCGTGCTAGTGAATTAGAATGGATCGTACGAATGAATTAGAATAGATCATACAAATTAATTAGAATGGATACATTCGTGCGAATGAATTAGAATGGATCGTACGAATGCGTAATAATGGATCGTACGAATGAAATAGAATGGATTGTACGAATGAATTAGAACGGATATATTCGTGCAAATGAATTAGAATGGATCGTATGAATGAATTAGAATGGATCGTACTTATGAATTAGAATGGATCGTACGAATGAATTAGAATGGATACATTCGTGCGAATGAAATAGAATGGATCGTATGAATGAATTAGAATGGATCGTACGAATGAATTAGAATCGATACACGTTCCATTCGATTTCATTCATACGATCCATTCTAATTCATTCGTACGATCCATTATAATTCATTCGCACGATCCATTCTAATTCATTCGTATGATCCATTCTAATTCATTTGCACGAATGTATCCATTCTAATTTATTCGTACGATCCATTCTAATTCATTCGCACAATCTATTCTAATTCATTCGTACAATCTATTCTAATTCATTCGCACCAATGTATCAATTCTAATTCATTCATACGATCTAATTCATTCGTACGATCTATTCTAATTCATTTGCACGATCCATTCTAATTCATTCGAACGATCCACTCTATTTCATTCGTACGATCCAATCTAATTCATACATACGATCCATTCTAATTCATTCGCACGAATGTATCCATTCTAATCCATTCTAATTCTTTTGGACGAATGTATCCATTCTAATTCATTCGTACGATCCATTCTAATTCATTCGTACGATCCATTCTAATTCATTCATACGATCCATTCTAATTCCTTCGTACGATCCATTCTAATTCATTCATACGATTCATTCTAATTCATTTGCACGAATGTATCCATTCTAATTCATTCGTACGATCCATTCTAATTCCTTCATACGATCCATTCTAATTCCTTTGTACGACCCATTATATTTCATTCGTGGGATCCATTCTAATTCATTTGCACGAATGTCATACAATCCATTCTAATTCTTTTGCACGATTGTATCCATTCTAATTCTTTCACACGATCCATTCTAATTCATTCGTACGATCCATTCTATCTAATTCATTCTTACGATCGATTCTAATTCATTCGTACGATCCATTCTAATTCATTCACACTATCCATTCTAATTCATTAATACGATCCATTCTAATTAATTCGCACGAATGTATCCATTCTAATTCATTCGTACGATCCATTCTAATTCATTCGCACAATCTATTCTTATTCATTCGTACGATCCATTCTAATTCATTCATACAATCCATTCTAATTCTTTCACACGATCCATTCAAATTCATTCGTACGATCCATTCTAATTCATAAGTACGATCCATTCTAATTCATTCGCACGAATGTATCTATTCTAATTCATTCGTACGATCCTCTCTAATTCATTCACACAATCTATTCTAATTCATTCGTACGATCCATTCTAATTCATTCGTACTACGATCCATTCTGATTGATTCGCACGAATGTATCCATTCTAAATCATTCGTACGATCAATTCTAATTCATTCACACGATCCATTCTAATTCATTCATACGATCCATTCTAATTCATTCGTACGATCCATTCTAATTCATTCGCATGATCCATTCTAATTCATTCATATGATCCAATCTAATTCATTCATACAATCCAATCTAATTCTTTCACACGATCCATTCTAATTCATTCGTACGATCCATTCTAATTCATTCGTACAATCCATTCTATTTCATTCGTACGATCCATTCTTACTCATTCGTATGATCCATTCTAATTCATTCGCACGAATATATCCATTCTAATTCATTCGTACGATCCATTCTAATTCATTCGTACGATCCATTCTAATTCCTTCGTACGATCCATTCTAATTCATTCATACGATCCATTCTAATTCGTTCGTACGATCCATTCTAATTCATTCGCACGATCCATTCTAATTAATTCATACGATCCATTCTAATTCATTCATATGATTTATTCTAATTCATTCGCACGAATGTATCCATTCTAATTCATTCGTACGATCCATTCTAATTCATTCGCACGATCCATTCTAATTCATTCATACGATCCATTCTAATTCATTCGTACGATCCATTCTAATTCATTCACACGATCTATTCTAATTCATTCATACGATCCATTCTAATTCATTCATACAATCCATTCTAATTCATTCGTATGATCCATTCTAATTCCTTCGTACGATCCATTCTTATTCAATCCCATGAATGTATCCATTCTAATTCATACATACGATCCATTCTAACTCATTTATACGATCCAATCTAATTCATTCATACAATCCATTCTAATTCATTCGCACATATTTATCTATTCTAATTCATTCGTACGTACGAATGAATTAGAATGGATACATTCGTGCGAAAGAATTAGAATGGATCGTATGAATGAATTAGATTGGATCGTATGAATGAATTAGAATGGATCGTGCGAATGAATTAGAATGGATCGTACGAATGAATTAGAATGGATCGTATGAATGAATTAGAATCGATTGTGCGAATGAATTAGAATGGATCGTACGAATGAATTAGAATGGATAAATTCATGCGAATGAATTAGAATGGATTGTATGAATGAATTAGATTGGATCGTAAAAATGAATTAGAATAGATCGTACGTATGAATTAGAATGGATACATTCATGGGAATGAATAAGAATGGATCGTACGAAGGAATTAGAATGGATCGTGCGAATGAATTAGAATGGATCGTACAAATGAATTAGAATGGATCGTATGAATGAATTAGAATGGATCGTACGAAGGAATTAGAATGGATCGTACGAATGAATTAGAATGGATCGTGCGAATGAATTAGAATGGATCGTACGAATGAATTAGAATAGATTGTGCGAATGAATTAGAATGGATCGTATGAATGAATTAGATTGGATCGTATGAATGTATTAGAATGGATCGTGCGAATGAATTAGAATGGATCGTACGAATGAATTAGAATGGATCGTGCAAATGAATAAGAATGGATCGTACGAAGGAATTAGAATGGATCGTATGAATGAATTAGAATGGATACATTCGTGCAAAAGAATTAGAATGGGTTGTATGAATGAATTAGAATGGATCGTATGAATGAATTAGAATGGATCGTATGAATGAATTAGAATGGATACATTCGTGCGAATGAATTAGAATGGATCGTGCGAATGAATTAGAATGGATCGTACGAATGAATTAGAATGGATCGTACGAATGAAATAGAATGGATACATTCATGAGAATGAATTAGAATAGATACATTCGTGCGAAAGAATTAGAATAGATCGAATGAATGAATTAGAATGGATCGTATGAATGAATTGGAATGGATCAAACGAATGAATTAGAATGGATCGTGCGAATGAATTAGAATGGATCGTACGAATGAAATAAAATGGATCGTATGAATGAATTAGATTGGATCGTACGTGCGAATGAATTAGAATAGATCGTACGAATGAATTAGAATGGATCGTGCTAATGAATTAGAATGGATCATACGAATGAATTAGAATGGATATATTCGTACAAATGAATTAGAATGGATCGTATGAATGAATTAGAATGGATCGTACGAATGAATTAGATTGGATACATTCGTGCGAATGAATTAGAATGGATTGTGCGAATGAATTAGAATGGATCGTATGAATGAATTAGATTGGATCGTATGAATGAATTAGAATGGATCGTGCGAATGAATTAGAATAGATCGTATGAATGAATTAGAATGGATCGTATCAATGAATTAGAATGGATCGTGTATCTATTCTAAATCATTCGTACGATCCATTCTAATTCATAAGTACGATCCATTCTAATTCATTCATACGATCCATTCTAATTCATTTGCACGAATATATCCATTCTAATTCATTCGTACGATTCATTCTAATTCCTTCGTACGATCCATTCTAATTCCTTTGTACGATCCATTCTATTTCATTCGTATGATCCATTCTAATTCCTTCGTACGATCCATTCTTATTCATTCCCATGAATGTATCCATTCTAATTCATACGTACGTAATGAATTAGAATGGAACGTACGAATGAATTAGAATAGATTGTGCGAATGAATTAGAATGGATCGTAGGAATGAATTAGAATGGATAAATTCGTGCGAATGAATTAGAATGGATTGTATGAATGAATTAGATTGGATCGTATAAATGAATTAGAATGGATCGTACGTATGAATTAGAATGGATACATTCATGGGAATGAATAATAATGGATCGTACGAAGGAATTAGAATGGATCATACGAATGAAATAGAATGGATCGTACGAAGGAATTAGAATAGATCGTACGTACGAAGGAATTAGAATGGATCGTACGAAGGATCATACGAATGAAATAGAATGGATCGTACGATCCATTCTAATTCCTTCGTACGATCCATTCTAATTCATTAGCACGAATGTATCCATTCTAATTCATTCGTACGATCCATTCTAATTCATTCGTACGATCCATTCTAATTCATTCGCACGATCCATTCTAATTCATTCATACGATCTATTATAATTCATTCATACAATCCATTCTAACTCTTTCACACAATCCATTCTAATTCATTCGTACGATCAATTCTAATTCATTCGTACAATCCATTCTATTTCATTCATACGATCCATTCTTACTCATTCGTACGATCCATTCTAATTTATTCGCACGAATGTATCCATTCTAATTCATTCGTACGATCCATTCTAATTCATTCGTACAATCCATTCTAATTCACTAGCCATTCTAATTCATTCGTATGATCCATTCTTATTCATTCGCACGAATGTATCCATTCTAATTCATTCGTACGATCCATTCTAATTCATTCGCACAATATATTATAATTCATTCGTACAATCCATTCTAATTCATTCGCACGAATGTATCCATTCTAATTCATTCGTACGATCCATTCTAATTCCTTCGTACGATCCATTCTAATTCCTTCGTATGATCCATTCAAATTCATTCATACAATCCATTCTAATTCTTTCACACGATCCATTCTAATTCATTCGTACGTTCCATTCCGTACGATCCATTCTAATTCCTTTGTACGACCCATTATATTTCATTCATATGATCCATTCTAATTCCTTTGTACGATCCATTCTAATTCATTCCCATGAATGTATCCATTCTAATTCATACGTACGATCCATTCTAATTCATTCATACAATCAATTCTAATTCATTCATACGATCCATTCTAATTCATTTGTACGATCTATTCTAATTCATTCGCACGATCCATTCTAATTCATTCGCACGAATGTATCCATTCTAATTTATTCGTACGATCCATTCTAATTAATTTGTACAATCCATTCTATTTCATTCGTACGATCCATTTTTACTATTTCGTACGATCCATTCTAATTCATTCGCACTAATGTATCCATTCTAATTCATTCGTATGATCCATTCTAATTGATTCGTACGATCCATTCTAATTCATTCGCACGATCCATTCTAATTCATTCGCATGAATGTATCCATTCTAATTTATTCGCACGATCCATTCTAATTCATTCGTACGATCCATTCTAATTCATTCGTACGATCCATTCTAATTCATTCGCACGATCCATTCTAATTCATTCATACGATCCAATCTAATTCATTTATACGATCCATTCTAATTCATACGTATGATCCATTCTAATTCCTTCGTACGATCCATTCTTTTTCATTCG
This sequence comes from Chamaelirium japonicum, assembly GCA_947650365.1. Classification (NCBI taxonomy): domain Eukaryota; kingdom Viridiplantae; phylum Streptophyta; class Magnoliopsida; order Liliales; family Melanthiaceae; genus Chamaelirium; species Chamaelirium japonicum. The sequence continues at coordinate 223,326 of CANTAL010000131.1, read as the reverse complement.
TACGATCCATTCTTACTCATTCGTATGATCCATTCTAATTCATTCGCACGAATGTATCCATTCTAATTCATTGAGTAAGAATGGATCGTACGTATGAATTAGAATAGATACATTCATGGGAATAAATAAGAATGGATCGTACGTACGATCCATTCTTACTCAATGAATTAGAATGGATACATTCGTGTGAATGAATTAGAATGAATCGTACGTATGAGTAAAAATGGATCGTACGAATGAAATAGAATGGATTGTACGAATGAATTAGAATGGATCGTACGAATGAATTAGAATGGATACATTCGTGCGAATGAATTAGAATGGATCATATGAATGAATTAGAATAGATTGTACGAATGAATTAGAATGGATCGTACGAAGGAATTAGAATGGATCGTACGCACGAATATATCCATTCTAATTCATTCGTACGATCCATTCTAATTCCTTCGTACGATCCATTCTAATTCATTCGTACGATCCATTATAATTCATTCGTACGTCTTACTCATTCGTACGATCCATTCTAATTCATTCGCACGAATGTATCCATTCTAATTCATTGAGTAAGAATGGATCATACATACAATCCATTCTTATTCATTCCCATGAATGTATCCATTCTAATTCATACGTACGATCCATTCTTACTCAATGAATTAGAATGGATACATTCGTGCGAATGAATTAGAATGGATCATACGAATGAGTAAGAATGGATGAATGAAATAGAATGGATCGTACAAAGGAATTAGAATGGATCATACGAATGAATTAGAATGGATCGTATGAATGAATTGGATTAGATCGTATGAATGAAATAGAATGGATCGTGCGAATGAATTAGAATGGATCGTACGAATGAATTAGAATAGATCGTATGAATGAATTAGAATAGATCGTGCGAATGAATTAGAATGGATCGTACGAATGAATTAGAATGGATACATTCGTGCGAATGAATTAGAATGGATCTTGCGAATGAATTAGAATGGATCATACGAATAAATTAGAATGGATCGTACGAATGAATTAGAATGGATCGTACGCACGAATGTATCCATTCTAATTCATTCGTACGATCCATTCTAATTCATTCGCACAATCTATTCTAGTTCATTCGTACGATCAATTCTAATTCATTAGCACGATCCATTCTAATTTATTCGTACGATCCATTCTAATTCATTCGTACGATCCATTCTATTTCATTTGCACGAATATATCCATTCTAATTCATTCGTACGATCCATTCTATTTCATTCGTATGATCCATTCTTACTCATTCATACGATCCATTCTAATTCATTCGCACGAATGTATCCATTCTAATTCATTCGTACGATCCATTCTAATTCATTCGCACGATCCAATCTATTTCATTCATACGATCCATTCAAATTCATTCGTAAAATCCATTCTAATTCTTTCACACGATCCATTCTAATTCATTCGTACGATCCATTCTAATTCATTCGTACAATCCATTTTATTTCATTCGTACGATCCATTCTTACTCATTCGTATGATCCATTCTAATTCATTCGCACGAATGTATCCATTCTAATTCATTCGTACGATACATTCTAATTCATTCGCACAATCTATTCTAATTCATTCGCACGAATGTATCCATTCTAATTCTTTCGTATGATCCATTCTATTTCATTCGCACAATCTATTCTAATTCATTCGTACGATCAATTCTAATTCATTAGCACGATCCATTCTAATTCATTCGTACGATCTATTCTATTTCATTCGTACGATCCATTCTTACTCAATTGTATGATCAATTCTAATTTATTCGCACGAATGTATCCATTCTAATTCATTCATACAATCCATTCTAATTCATTCGCACGATCCATTCTAATTCATAAATACGATCCAATCAAATCCATTCATACGATCCATTCTAATTCATTCACACGAATGTATCCATTCTAATTCATTCGTACGATCCATTCTAATTCATTCGCACAATCTATTTTAATTCATTTGTACGATACATTCTAATTCATTCGCACGATCCATTCTAATTCATTCGCACGAATGAATCCATTCTAATTCATTCGTACAATCCATTCTATTTCATTCGTACGATCCATTTTATTTCATTCGAATGATCCATTCTAATTCCTTCATACGATCCATTCTAATTCATTCCCATGAATGTGTCCATTCTAATTCATTCGTACGATCCATTCTAATTCATTCACACAATCTATTCTAATTCATTCATACGATCCATTCTAATTCCTTCGTACGATCAATTCTAATTCATTCGCACGAATGTATCCAGTCTAATTCCTTCGTACGATCCATTCTAATTCATTTGTGCGAATGTATCCATTCTAATTCATTGAGTAAGAATCGATCGTACGAAGGAATTAGAATAGATCGTGCTAATGAATTAGAATGGATCGTACAAATTAATTAGAATAGATTGTGCGAATGAATTAGAATGGATCGTACGAATGAATTAGAATGGATACATTCGTGCGAATGAATTAGAATGGATCGTATGAATGAATTAGATTGGATCGTATTAATGAATTAGAATGGATCGTACGATCCATTCTAATTCATTCATACGATCCACTCTAATTCATTCATACGATCCATTCTAATTCATTCGTACGATCCATTCTAATTCATTCCATTCTAATTCATTCGTACGATCCATTCTATTTCATTCGTACAATCCATTCTATTTCATTATTACGATCCATTCTTACTCATTCGTATGATCCATTCTAATTCATTCGCACGATCCATTCTAATTCATTCATACGATCCACTCTAATTCATTCATACAATCCATTCTAATTCTTTCACACGATCCATTCTAATTCATTCGTACGTTCCATTCTAATTCATTAGCACGATCCATTCTAATTCATTCATACGATCCATTCTAATTCATTCGTACGATCCATTCTAATTCATTCGCACGATCCATTCTAATTCATTCATACGATCCAATCTAACTCATTCATACGATCCATTCTAATTCATTCGTATGATCATTCTAATTCCTTCGTACGATCCATTCTATTTCATTCATACAATCCATTCTTACTCATTCGTATGATCCATTCTAATTCAATCACACGAATGTATCCATTCTAATTCATTCGTACGATCCATTCTAATTCATTCGCACGATCCATTCTAATTCATTCATACGATCCATTCTAATTCATTCATACAATCCATTCTAATTTTTTCACACGATCCATTCTAATTCATTCGTACGATCCATTCTAATTCATTCGTACAATCCATTCTATTTCATTCGTACGATCCATTCTTACTCATTCGTACGATCCATTCTAATTCATTCGCACGAATGTATCACTCTAATTCATTCGTACGATCCATTCTAATTCATTCGCACGATCCATTCTAATTCATTCATATGAATTAGAATGGATCGTACGAAGGAATTAGAATGGATCGTACGAAGGAATTAGAATGGATCGTACGAATGAATTTGAATGGATACATTTGTGCGAATGAATTAGAATGGATCGTTCGAAAGAGTAAGAATGGATCGTACGAATGAAATAGAATGGATCGTACGAATGAATTAGAATGGATCGTGCGAATGAATTAGAATCGATCGTACGAATAAATTAGAATAGATTGTGTGAATGAATTAGAATGGATCGTACGAATGAATTAGAATAGATCGTATGAATGAATTAGAATGGATCGTGCGAATAAATTAGAATGGATCATACGAATGAATTAGCATGGATCGTGCTAATGAATTAGAATGGAACGTACGAATAAATTAGAATGGATCGTGTGAAAGGATTAGAATGGATTGTAGGAATGAATTAGAATGGATCGTATGAATGAATTAGAATGGATCGTGCGAATAAATTAGAATGGATCATACAAATGAATTAGAATTGATCGTATGAATGAATTAGAATGGATCATATGAATGAATTAGAATGGATCGTATGGGTGAATTCGAATGGATCGTGCAAATGAATTAGAATGGATTGTACGAATGAATTAGAATGGATCGTATGAATGAATTAGAATAGATCGTGCGAATGAATTAGAATGGATCGTATGAATGAATTAGATTGGATCGTATCAATGAATTAGAATGGATCGTGCGAATGAATTAGAATGGATCGTGTGAAAGAATTAGAATGGATTGTATGAATGAATTAGAATGGATCGTATGAATGAATTAGAATGGATCGTGCGAATGAATTAGAATGGATCGTATGAATTAATTAGAATGGATCGTACGAATGAATTAGAATGGATCGTATGAATGAATTAGAATGGATCGTATGAGTGAATTCGAATGGATCGTGCGAATGAATTAGAATGGATTGTACGAATGAATTAGAATGGATCGTATGAATGAATTAGAATGGATCGTGCGAATGAATTAGAATGGATCGTACGAAGGAATTAGAATGGATCGTACGAAGGAATTAGAATGGATACATTCGTGCGAATGAATTAGAATGGATCGTACGAATGAGTAAGAATGGATCGTACGAATGAATTAGAATGGATCGTACGAATGAATTAGAATGGATCATACGAAGGAATTAGAATAGATTGTGCGAATGAATTAGATTGGATCGTGCGAATAAATTAGAATGGAACGTATTAATGAATTAGAATAGATCGTGCGAATGAATTAGAATCAATCGTACGAATGAGTACGAATAGATCGTGTGAATGAATTAGAATGGATCATACGAATGAATTAGAATGGATCGCATGAATGAATTAGAATGGATCGTGCGAATGAATTAGAATGGATCGTACGAATGAATTAGAATAGATTGTGCGAATGAATTAGAATGGATCGTACGAATGAATTTGAATGGATACATTCATGCGAATAAATTAGAATGGATCGTATGAATGAATTAGAATGGATCCTATGAGTAAATTCGAATGGATCGTGCGAATGAATTAGAATGGATTGTACGAATGAATTAGAATGGATCGTACGAATGAATTAGAATGGATACATTCGTGCGAATGAATTAGAATGGATCATACGTTTGAGTAAGAATGGATTATACGAATGAAATAGAATGGATCGTACGAAGGAATCAGAATGGATCATACGAATGAATTAGAATGGATCGTATGAATGAATTAGATTGGATCGTATGAATGAATTAGAATGGATCGTGCGAATGAATTAGAATGGATCGTGCGAATGAATTAGAATTGATCGTATGAATGAATTAGAGTTGATACATTCGTGCGAATGAATTAGAATGGATCGTACGAATGAATTAGAATAGATCATACGAATGAGTTAGAATGGATTGTATGAATGAATTAGAATAGATCGTACGAATGAATTAGAATGGATCGTACGAAGGAATTAGAATGGATACATTCATGCGAATGAATTAGAATGGATCGTACGAATGAATTAGAATGGATACATTCGTGCAAATGAATTAGAATGGATCGTACGAATGAGTAAGAATGGATCATACGAATGAAATAGAATGGATTGTACGAATGAATTAGAATGGATCGTACGAATGAATTAGAATGGATACATTAATACGAATGAATTAGAATGGATCATACGAATGAATTAGAATGGATCGTGCGAATGAATTAGAATGGATCGTACGATCCATTCTTTTTCATTCGTATGATCCGTTCTATTTCATTCGTACGATCCATTCTAATTAATTCGTACGATCATGCTAGTGAATTAGAATGGATCGTACGAATGAATTAGAATAGATTGTACGAATGAATTAGAATGGATCGTACGAATGAGTAAGAATGGATCGTACGAATGAAATAGAATGGATTGTACGAATGAATTAGAATGGATCGTACGAATGAATTAGAATGGATCGTATGAATGAATTAGAATGGATCGTATGTGTGAATTCGAATGGATCGTGAGAATGAATTAGAATGGATAGTACGAATGAATTAGAATGGATCGTATGTGCTAATGAATTAGAATGGATCGTATGAATGAAATAGAATGGATCGTACGAATTAGAATGGATTGTACGAATGAATTAGAATGGATCGTACGAATGAATTAGAATGGAACGTACGAATGAATTAGAATGGATCGTATGAAAGAATTAGAATGGATTGTACGATTGAATTAGAATGGATCGTATGAATGAATTAAAATGGATCGTGTGATCCATTCTAATTCATTCGCATGATCCATTCTAATTCATTCATACGATCCAATCTAATTCATTCATACGATCCATTCTAATTCATTAGCACGAATGTATCCATTCTAATTTATTCGTACGATCCATTCTAATTCATTCGCACAATCTATTCTAATTCATTCGTACGATCCATTCTAAATCATTCTCATGATCCATTCTAATTCATTCGCACAATCTATTGTAATTCATTCGTAAGATCTATTCTAATTCATTCGCACGATCCATTCTAATTCATTCGCACGAATGTATCCATTCTAATTCATTCGTACGATCCATTCTAATTCCTTCGTACGTACGATCCATTCTAATTGCTTCGTACGATCCATTCTAATTTATTCGCACGAATGTATCCATTCTAATTCATTTGAACGATCCATTCTAATTCCTTCGTACGATCTATTCTAATTCCTTCGTACGATCTATTCTAATTCCTTCGTATTTACGATCCATTCTAATTCCTTCATACGATCTATTCTAATTCATTCACATGAATGTATCCATTCTAATTCATTCGTACAATCCATTCTAATTCCTTCACACGATCCATTCTAATTCATTCGTACGATCCATTCTAATTCATTCGCACGAATGTATCCACTCTAATTCATTCATACGATCCATTCTAATTCATTCGCACGATCCATTCCAATTCACTCGTACGATCCATTCTAATTCATTCGTACGATCCATTCTAATTCATTCATACGATCCAATCTAATTCATTCATACGATCCATTCTAATTCATTCGCACGAATGTATCCATTCTAATTCATTCGTACGATCTATTCTAATTCCTTCGCACAATCTATTCTAATTCATTCGTACGATCCATTCTAAATCATTCGCACGATCCATTCTAATTCATTCGGACAATCTATTCTAATTCATTCGTACGATCCATTCTAATTCATTCGCACGATCCATTCTAATTCATTCGCACGAATGTATCCATTTTAATTCATTCGTACGGTCCATTCTAATTCCTTCGTACGATCCATTCTAATTCCTTCGTACGTACGATCCATTCTAATTCCTTCGTACAATCCATTCTAATTTATTCGCACGAATGTATCCATTCTAATTCATTCGTACGATCCATTCTAATTCCTTCGTACGATCCATTCTAATTCCTTCGTACGTACGATCCATTCTAATTCCTTCGAACAATCCATTCTAATTCATTCGTACGAATGTATCCATTCTAATTCATTCCTACGATCCATTCTAATTCCTTCGCACGATCCATTCTAATTCATTCGTACGATCCATTCTAATTCATTCGCACGAATGTATCCACTCTAATTCATTCATACGATCCATTCTAATTCATTCGCACGATCCATTCGAATTCACTCATACGATTCATTCTAATTTGATCGTACGAATGAATTAGAATGGATCGTATGAATGAATTAGAATGGATCGTATGAATGAATTAGAATGGATCGTGCGAATGAATTAGAATGGATCGTACGAATGAATTAGAATGGATCGTATGAATAAATTAGAATGGATCGTATGAATGAATTAGATTGGATCGTATTAATGAATTAGAATGGGTCGTACGAATGAATTAGAATAGATCGTATAAATTAGAATGGATCGTACGAAGGAATTAGAATGGATACATTCGTGCGAATGAATTAGAATGGATCGTACAAATGAATTAGAATGGATCGTACGAATGAATTAGATCTAATTCATTATACAATCCATTCTAATTCTATTACACGATCCATTCAAATTCATTCGTACGATCCATTCTAATTCATTCGTACGATCTATTCTAATTCATTTGCACGAATGTATCCATTCTAATTCATTCGTACGATCCATTCTAATTCATTCTAATTCATTCGTACGATCCAATCTAATTCATTCGTACGAATTGATTGTACGAATGAATTAGAATGGATTCATTCGTGCGAATGAATTAGAATGGATCGTGCTAATGAATTAGAATTGATCGTATGAATGAATTAGAATAGATTGTGCGTTAGAATCGATTGTGCGAATAAATTAGAATAGATCGTACGAAGGAATTAGAATGGATCGTACGAATGAATTAGAATGGATACATTCGTGCGAATGAATTAGAATGGATCGTATGAATGAATTAGATTGGTTTGTATGAATGAATTAGAATGGATCGTACGTATGAATTAGAATGGATACATTCATGGGAATGAATTAGAATGGATCGTACAATGGAATTAGAATGGATCATACGAATGAAATATAAAGGGTCGTACAAAGAAATTAGAATGGATCGTACGAAGGAATTAGAATGGATCGTACGAAGGAATTAGAATGGATCATACGAATGAATTAGAATGGGTACATTCATGCGAATGAATTAGAATGGATCGTACGAATGAGTTAGAATGGATCGTACGAATGAAATAGAAGTACGAATGAATTAGAATGGATCGTGCGAATGAATTAGAATGGATCGTACGAATGAATTAGAATAGATTGTGCGAATGAATTAGAATGGATAGTACGAATGAATTAGAATGGATCGTACGAATGAATTAGAATGGATCGTATGAATAAATTAGAATGGATCGTGCGAATGAATTAGAATGGATCGTACGAATGAATTAGCATGGATCGTGCTAATGAATTAGAATGGAACGTACGAATGAATTAGAATGGATTGTGTGAAAGAATTAGAATGGATTGTATAAATGAATTAGAATGGATCATATGAATGAATTAGAATGGATCGTGCGAATGAGTAAGAATGGATCGTACAAATGAAATAGAATGGATTGTACGAATGAATTAGAATGGATCGTATAAAGGAATTAGAATGGATCATACGAATGAAATATAATGGGTCGTACAAAGGAATTAGAATGGATCGTACGAAGGAATTAGAATGGTTCGTACGAAGGAATTAGAATGGATCGTATGAATGAATTAGAGTGGATACATTCGTGCGAATGAATTAGAATGGATCGTAAGAATGAATTAGAATAGATCGTACGACTGAATTAGAATGGATTGTATGAATGAATTAGAATGGATCGTACGAACGAATTAGAATGGATACATTCGTGCGAATGAATTAGAATGGATCGTACGAATGAATTAGAATGGATCATACGAATGAATTAGAATGGATCGTACGAATGAATTAGAATGGATACATTCGTGCGAATGAATTAGAATGGATCGTACGAATGAGTAAGAATGGATCGTACGATTGAAATAGAATGGATCGTACGAATGAATTAGAATGGATCGTGCTAATGAATTAGAATGGATTGTACGAATGAATTAGAATAGATTATATGAATGAATTAGAATGGATCGTACGAATGAATTAGAATGGATACATTCATGCGAATGAATTAGAATGGATCGTATGAATAAATTAGATTGGATCGTATAAATGAATTAGAATAGATCGTGCGAATGAATTAGAATGGATACATTCATGCGAATGAATTTGAATGGATCGTGCTAATGAATTAGAATTGATCGTGTGAATGAATTAGAATGGATCGTACGAATGAATTACAATGGATCGTACGAATGAATTAGAAAGGATCATGCGAAAGAATTAGAATGGATTGTATGAATGAATTAAAATGGATCGTGCGAATGAATTAGAATGGATCGTGCGAATGAATTAGAATGGATCGTACGAATGAATTAGAATTGATACATTCGTGCGAATGAGTTAGAATGGATCGTATGAATGAATTAGATTGAATCGTATGAATGAATTAGAATGGATCGTGCGAATGAATTAGAATGGATCGTATGAATGAATTAGAATGGATCGTACTTATGAATTAGAATGAATCATACGAATGAAATAGAATGGATCGTACGAAGGAATTAGAATGGATCGTATGAATGAAATAGAATGGATCGTACGAATGAATTAGAATGGATCGTAATAATGGATCGTACGTATGAAAGAATTAGAATGGATTGTTTGAATGAATTAGAATGGATCGTATGAATGAATTAGAATGGATCGTACGAATGAATTAGAATGGATCGTACGAATGAATTAGAATGGATACATTCGTGCGAATGAATTAGAATGGATCATACGAATGAGTAAGAATGGATCGTACGAATGAAATAGAATGGATTGTACGAATGAATTAGAATGGATCTTAAGAATGAATTAGAAAGGATCGTGCGAAAGAATTAGAATGGATTGTATGAATAAATTAGAATGGATCGTGCGAATGAATTAGAATGGATCGTATGAATGACTTAGAATGGATCGTATGAATGAATTAGAATGGATCGTGGGAATGAATTAGAATGGATCGTACGAATGAACTAGAATGGATACGTTCGTGCGAATGAATTAGAATGGATCGTACGAATGAGTAAGAATGGATCGTACGAATGATATAGAATGGATCATACGAATGAATTAGAATGGATTGTGCTAATGAATTAGAATGGATCGTACGAATGAATTAGAATAGATTGTGCGAATGAATTAGAATGGATCTTACAAATGAATTAGAATGGATATATTCGTGCGAATGAATTAGAATGGATCGTATGAATGAATTAGAATGGATCGTATTAATGAATTAGAATGGATCATGCGAATGAATTAGAATGGACCGTACGAATGAATTAGAATGGATACATTCATGCGAATGAATTAGAATGGATCAGACGATTGAGTAAGAATGGATTGTACGAATGAAATAGAATAGATCGTACGAATGAATTAGAATGGATCGTGCTAATGAATTAGAATGGATACATTCGTGCGAATGAATTAGAATAGATCGTACGAATGAATTAGAATGGATCATACGAATGAGTAAGAATGGATCGTACGAATGAAATAGAATGGATTGTACGAATGAATTAGAATGGATCGTACGAATGAATTAGAATGGATCGTGTGAAAGAATTAGAATGGATTGTATGAATGAATTAGAATTGATCGTATGAATGAATTAGAATGGATCGTACGAATGAATTAGAATGGATTATACGAATGAATTAGAATGGATCGTACGAATGAATTAGAATGGATACATTCATGCGAATGAATTAGAATGGATCGTACGAATGAATTAGAATGGATCGTACGAAGGAATTAGAATGGATCATACGAATGAATTAGAATGGATCGTATGAATGAATTAAAATGGATCGTACAAATGAATTAGAATGGATACATTCGTGCGAATGAATTAGAATGGATCATACGAATGAATTAGAATGGATCGTACGCACGAATGTATCCATTCTAATTCATTTGTACGATCCATTCTAATTCATTCGCACAATCTATTCTAATTCATTCGTACGATCAATTCTAATTCATTAGCACGATCCATTCTAATTTATTCGTACGATCCATTCTAATTCATTCGTACGATCCATTCTAATTCATTTGCACGAATATATCCATTCTAATTCATTCATACGATCCACTCTATTTCATTCGTACGATCCATTCTTACTCATTCGTACGATCCATTCTAATTCATTCGCACGAATGTATCCATTCTAATTCATTCGTATGATCCATTCTAATTCATTCTCACGATCCAAGCTATTTCATTCATACGATCCATTCTAATTCATTCATAAAATCCATTCGAATTCTTTCACACGATCCATTCTAATTCATTCGTACGATCCATTCTAATTCATTCGTACAATCCATTCTATTTCATTCGTACGATCCATTCTTACTCATTCGTATGATCCATTCTAATTCATTCGCACGAATGTATCCATTCTAATTCATTCGTACAATACATTCTAATTCATTCGCACAATCTATTCTAATTCATTCGTATGAATGTATCCATTCTAATTCATACGTACGATCCATTCTATTTCATTCGCATAATCTATTCTAATTCATTCGTACGATCAATTCTAATTCATTAGCACGATCCATTCTAATTCATTCGTACGATCTATTCTATTTCATTCGTACGATCCATTCTTACTCAATCGTATGATCCATTCTTATTCATTCGTATGATCCATTCTAATTCATTCGCACGATCTATTCTAATTCATAAATACGATCCAATCTAATTCATTCATACGATCCATTCTAATTCATTCATACGAATGTATCCATTCTAATTTATTCGTACGATCCATTCTAATTCATTCGCAAAATCTATTCTAATTCATTCGTACGATCCATTCTAATTCATTCGCACGATCCATTCTAATTCATTCGCACGAATGAATCCATTCTAATTCATTCGTACAATCCATTCTATTTCATTCGTACGATCCATTCTATTTCATTCGAATGATCCATTCTAATTCCTTCATACGATCCATTCTAATTCATTCCCATGAATGTGTCCTTTCTAATTCATTCGTACGATACATTCTAATTCATTCACACAATCTATTCTAATTCATTCATACGATCCATTCTAATTCCTTCGTACGATTAATTCTAATTCATTCGCACGAATGTATCCAGTCTAATTCCTTCGTACGATCCATTCTAATTCATTCGTGCGAATGTATCCATTCTAATTCATTGAGTAAGAATGGATCGTACGAAGGAATTAGAATGGATCGTGCTAATGAATTAGAATGGATCGTACGAATGAATTAGAATAGATTATGCGAATGAATTAAAATGGATCGTACGAATGAATTAGAATGGATATATTCGTGCGAATGAATTAGAATGGATCGTATGAATGAATTAGATTGGATCGTATTAATGAATTAGAATGGATCGTACGATCCATTCTAATTCATTCGCACGATCCATTCTAATTCATTCATACGATCCATTCTAATTCATGGGTATGATCCATTCTAATTCAGTCCATTCTAATTCATTCATACGATCCATTCTAATTCATTCGTACAATCCATTCTATTTCATTCGTATGATCTATTCTTACTCATTCGTATGATCCATTCTAATTCATTCGCACGATCCATTCTAATTCATTCATACGATCCATTCTAATTCACTCATACAATCCATTCTAATTCTTTCACACGATCCATTCTAATTCATTCGTACGTTCCATTCTAATTCATTAGCACGATCCATTCTAATTCATTCATACGATCCATTCTAATTCATTCGTACGATCCATTCTAATTCATTCGCACGATCCATTCTAATTCATTCATACGATCCAATCTAACTCATTCATACGATCCATTCTAATTCATTCGTATGATCATTCTAATTCCTTCGTACGATCCATTCTATTTCATTCATACAATCCATTCTTACTCATTCGTATGATCCATTCTAATTCAATCACACGAATGTATCCATTCTAATTCATTCGTACGATCCATTCTAATTCATTCGCACGATCCATTCTAATTCATTCATACGATCCATTCTAATTCATTCATACAATCCATTCTAATTTTTTCACACGATCCATTCTAATTCATTCGTACGATCCATTCTAATTCATTCGTACAATCCATTCTATTTCATTCGTACGATCCATTCTTACTCATTCGTACGATCCATTCTAATTCATTCGCACGAATGTATCCACTCTAATTCATTCGTACGATCCATTCTAATTCATTCGCACGTCGATCCATTCTAATTCATTCATACGATCCATTCTAATTCATTTGTACGATCATTAGAATGGATCATACGAATGAAATATAATGGGTCGTACAAAGGAATTAGAATGGATCGTACGAAGGAATTAGAATGGATCGTACGAAGGAATTAGAATGGATCGTACGAATGAATTAGAATGGATACATTCGTGCGAATGAATTAGAATGGATCGTACGAATGAGTAAAATTAGATCGTACGAATGAAATAGAATGGATCGTATGAATGAATTAGAATGGATCGTGCGAATGAATTAGAATGGATCGTACGGATAAATTAGAATAGATAGTGCGAATGAATTAGAATGGATCGTGCGAATAAATTAGAATGGATCGTACGAAAGAATTAGCATGGATCGTGCTAATGAATTAGAATGGAACGTACGAATGAATTAGAATTGATCGTGTCAAAGAATTAGAATGGATTGTATGAATGAATTAGAATGGATCGTATGAATGAATTAGAATGGATCGTGCAAATGAATTAGAATAGATCATACGAATGAATTAAAATGGATCGTATGAATGAATTAGAATGGATCGTACGAATGAATTAGAATGGATTGTATGAATGAATTAGAATGGATCGTATGAGTGAATTTGAATGGATCGTGCGAATGAATTAGAATGGATTGTACGAATGAATTAGAATGGATCGTATGAATGAATTAGAATAGATCGTGCGAATGAATTAGAAAGGATCGTATGAATGAATTAGAATGGATCGTGCGAATGAATTAGAATGGATCGTATGAATGAATTAGAATGGATTGTACGAATGAATTAGAATGGATCGTATGAATGAATTAGAATGGATCGTACGAATTAATTAGAATGGATCGTACGAAGGAATTAGAATGGATCGTATGAAAGAATTAGAATGGATTGTATGATTGAATTAGAATGGATCGTATGAATGAATTAGAATGGATCGTACGAAGGAATTAGAATGGATCGTACGAAGGAATTAGAATGGATACATTCATGCGAATGAATGAGAATATATCGTACGAATGAGTAAGAATGGATCGTACGAATGAATTAGAATGGATCGTACGAATGAATTAGAATGGATCGTACGAATGAATTAGAATGGATCGTACGAAGGAATTAGAATAGATTGTGCGAATGAATTAGAATGGATCGTGCGAATGAATTAAAATGGATCGTATTAATAAATTAGAATAGATCGTGCGAATAAATTTGAATGAATCATACGAATGAGTAAGAATGGATCGTGTGAATGAATTAGAATGGATCATACGAATGAATTAGAATGGATCGTATGAATGAATTAGAATGGATCGTGCGAATGAATTAGAATGGATCGTACGAATGAATTAGATTAAATTGTGTAAATGAATTAGAATGGATCGTACGAATGAATTAGAATGGATACATTCATGCGAATGAATTAGAATGGATCGTATGAATGAATTAGAATGGATCGTATGAGTAAATTCGAATGGATCGTGCGAATGAATTAGAATGGATTGTACGAATGAATTAGAATGGATCGTACGAATGAATTAGAATGGATACATTCGTGCGAATGAATTAGAATGGATCATACGTTTGAGTAAGAATGGATCGTACGAATGAAATAGAATGGATCGTACGAAGGAATTAGAATGGATCATACGAATGAATTAGAATGGATCGTATGAATGAATTAGATTGGATCATATGAATGAATTAGAATGGATCGTGCGAATGAATTAGAATGGATCGTACGAATGAATTAGAATTGATCGTATGAATGAATTAGAGTTGATACATTCGTGCGAATGAATTAGAACGGATCGTACGAATGAATTAGAATAGATCGTACGAATGAATTAGAATGGATTGTCTGAATGAATTAGAATAGATCGAACGAAGGAATTAGAATGGATCGTACGAAGGAATTAGAATGGATACATTCATGCGAATGGATACATTCATGCGTTTGAATTAGAATGGATCGTACGAATAAATTAGAATGGATCGTACGAATGAATTAGAATGGATCATACAAATGAATTAGAATGGATATATTCATGCAAATGAATTAGAATGAATCGTACGAATGAGTAAGAATGGATCGTACGAATGAAATAGAATGGATTGTACGAATGAATTAGAATGGATCGTACGAATGAATTAGAATGGATACATTCATGCGAATGAATTAGAATGGATCATACGAATGAATTAGAATGGATCGTGCGAATGAATTAGAATGGATCATACGATCCATTCTATTTCATTCGTATGATCCATTCTATTTCATTCGTACGATCCATTCTAATTAATTTGTACGATAATGCTAGTGAATTAGAATGGATCGTACGATTGAATTAGAATAGATTGTACGAATGAATTAGAATGGATCGTACGAATAAGTAAGAATGGATCGTACGAATGAAATAGAATGGATTTTACGAATGAATTAGAATGGATCATTCGAATGAATTAGAATGGATCGTATGAGTGAATTCGAATGGATCGTGCGAATGAATTAGAATGGATTGTACGAATGAATTAGAATGGATCGTATGTGCTAATGAATTAGAATGGATTGTATGAATGAAATAGAATGGATCGTATGAATTATAATGGATCGTACGAATGAATTAGAATGGATCGTACGAATGAATTAGAATGGAACGTACGAATGAATTAGAATGGATCGTATGAAAGAATTAGAATGGATTGTATGATTGAATTAGAATGGATCGTATGAATGAATTAGAATGGATCGTGCGATCCATTCAAATTTATTCGCACGATCCATTCTAATTCATTCATACAATCCAATCTAATTCATTCATACGATCCATTCTAATTCATTCGCACGAATGTATCCATTCTAACTCATTGGTACGATCCATTCTAATTCATTCGCACAATCTATTCTAATTCATTCGTACGATCCATTCTAATTCATTCGCATGATCCATTCTAATTCATTCGCACAATCTATTCTAATTCATTCGTATGATCCATTCTAAGTCATTCGCACGATCCATTCTAATTCATTTGCACGAATGTATCCATTCTAATTCATTCGTACGATCCATTCTAATTCCTTCGTACGTACGATCCATTCTAATTTCTTCGTACGATCCATTCTAATTCATTCGCACGAATGTATCCATTCTAATTCATTCGTATGATCCATTCTAATTCCTTTGTATGTATGATCCATTCTAATTCCTTCGTACGATCGATTCTAATTCATTCACACGAATGTATCCATTCTAATTCATTCGTACGATCCATTCTAATTCCTTCACACGATCCATTCTAATTCATTTGTATAATCCATTCTAATTCATTCGCACGAATGTATCCACTCTAATTCATTCATACGATCCATTCTAATTCATTCGCACGATCCATTCGAATTCACTCATGCGATCCATTCTAATTCATTCGTACGATCCATTCTAATTCATTCGCACGATCCATTCTAATTCATTCATACGATCCAATCTAATTCATTCATACGATCCATTCTAATTCATTCGCACGAATGTATCCATTCTAATTCATTCGTACGATCCATTCTAATTCATTCGCACAATCTATTCTAATTCATTCGTACGATCCATTCTAAATCATTCGCACGATCCATTCTAATTCATTCGCACAATCTGTTCTAATTCATTCGTATGATCCATTCTAATTCATTCGCACGATCCATTCTAATTCATTGGCACGAATGTATCCATTTTAATTCATTCGTATGGTTCATTCTAATTCCTTCGTACGATCCATTCTAATTCCTTCGTACATACGATCCATTCTAATTCCTTCATACGATCCATTCTAATTCATTCGCACGAATGTATCCATTCCAATTCATTCGTACGATCCATTCTAATTCCTTCGTACGAACTATTCTAATTCCTTCGTACGTACGATCCATTCTAATTCCTTCGTACGATCCATTCTAATTCATTCGCATGAATGTATCCATTCTAATTCATTCCTACGATCCATTCTAATTCCTTCGCAATATCCATTCTAATTCATTCATACGATCCATTCTAATTCATTCGCACGAATGTGTCCACTCTAATTCAATCATACGATCCATTCTAATTCATTCGCACGATCCATTCGAATTCACTCATACGATCCATTCTAATTTGATCGTACGAATGAATTAGAATGAATCGTATGAATGAATTAGAATGGATCGTATGAATGATTTAGAATGGATCGTGCGAATGAATTAGAATGGATCGTACGAATGAATTAGAATGGATCGTATGAATGAATTAGATTGGATCGTATTAATGAATTAGAATGGGTCGAACGAATGAATTAGAATGGATCGTATGAATTAGAATGGATCGTACGAAGGAATTAGAATGGATACATTCATACGAATGAATTAGAATGGATCGTACGAATGAATTAGAATGGATCGTACGAATGAATTAGATCTAATTCATTCATACAATCAATTCTAATTCTTTTACACGATCCATTCTAATTCATTCGTACGATCCATTCTAATTCATTCGTACGATCTATTCTAATTCATTTGCACAAATGTATCCATTCTAATTCATTCGTACGATCCATTCTAATTCATTCTAATTAATTCGTACGATCCATTCTAATTCATTCGTACGAATGGATTATACGAATGAATTAGAATGGATTCATTCGTGCGAATGAATTAGAATGGATTGTGCTAATGAATTAGAATTGATCGTACGAATGAATTAGAATAGATTGTGCGTTAGAATAGATTGTGCGAATGAATTAGAATGGATCGTACGAATGAATTAGAATGGATATATTCATGCAAATGAATTAGAATGGATTGTATGAATGAATTAGAATGGATCGTACGAATGAAATAGAATAGATCGTACGTACGATCTATTCTATTTCATTTGTACGATACATTCTTACTCAATCTTATCATCCATTCTAATTCATTCGCACGAATGTATCCATTCTAATTCATTCGTACGATACATTCTAATTCATTCGCACGATCCATTCTAATTAATTAATACGATCCAATCTAATTCATTCATACGATCCATTCTAATTCATTCGCACGAATGTATCCATTCTAATTCATTCGTACGATCCATTCTAATTCATTCGCATAATCTATTCTAATTCATTCGACATACGATCGATTCTTACACATTTGTACGATCCATTCTAATTCATTCGCACGAATGTATCCATTCTAATTCATTTGTACGATCTATTCTAATTCCTTCGTACGATCCATTCTAATTCTTTCATACGATCCATTCTAATTCCTTTGTACGACCCATTATATTTCATTCGTATGATCTATTCTAATTCCTTTGTACGATCCATTCCAATTCATTCATACGATCCATTCTAATTCATTCTTATGATCCATTCTAATTCATTCGCACGATCCATTCTAATTCATTCATGCGATACAATCTAATTCATTCATACGATCCATTCTAATTCATTCGCACGAATGTATCCATTCTAATTCATTCGTACGATCCATTTCCTTTGTACGATCCATTCTAATTCCTTCGTACGATCCATTCTAATTTATTCATACGATCCATTCTAATTCATTCGTACGATCCATTCTAATTCATTTGCACGATCCATTCTAATTCATTCGCACAATCTATTCTAATTCATTCGCACGATCCATTCGAATTCACTCATACGATCCATTCTAATTCATTCATACGATCCATTCTAATTCATTCGTACGATCCATTCAAATTCATTCGCACAATCTATTCTAATTCATTCGTACGATCCATTCTAATTCTTTCGTACGATCCATTCTAATTCATTCGCACGAATGTATCCATTCTAATTCATTCGTACGATCCATTCTAATTCATTCGTACAATCCATTCTAATTCCTTCGTACGATCCATTCTTATTCATTCCCATGAATGTATCCATTCTAATTCATACGTACGTAATGAATTAGAATGGAACGTACGAATAAATTAGAATAGATTGTGCGAATGAATTAGAATGGATCGTACGAATCAGTAAGAATGGATCGTACGAATGAAATAGAATGGATCGTACGAATGAATTAGAATGGATCGTGCTAATGAATTAGAATGGATCGGATGAATGAATTAGAATGGATAGTGCGAATGAATTAGAATGGATCGTACGAATGAATTAGAATTGATTGTGCGAATGAATTAGAATGGATCGTTCGAATGAATTAGAATGGATACATTCGGGCGAATGAATTAGAATGGATCATATGAATGAATTAGAATGGATCATGCGAATGAATTAGAATGAATCGTACGAATGAGTAAGAATGGATCGTACGATGAATTAGAATGGATCATACGAATGAATTAGAATGGATCGTACGAAGGAATTAGAATAGATTGTGCGAATGAATTAGAATGGATCGTGCGAATGAATTAGAATGGATCGTACTAATGAATTAGAATGGATCGTGCGAATGAATTAGAATAGATCGTAGGAATGAGTAATAATGGATCGTACGAATGAAATAGAATGGATTGTACGAATGAATTAGAATGGATCATACGAATGAATTAGAATGGATTGTACGGAATGAATTAGAATGGATCGTACGAATGAATTAGAATGGATACATTCGTGCGAATAAATTAGAATGGATCGTATGAATGAATTAATTTGAATCGTATGAATGAATTAGAATGGATCGTACGAATGAATTAGAATAGATCGTACGAATGAATTAGAATGGATACATTCGTGAGAATGAATTAGAATGGATCGTACGAATGAGTAAGAATGGATCGTACGAATGAATTAGAATGGATCGTACGAAGGAATTAGAATAGATTGTGCGAATGAATTAGAATGGATCGTCCGAATGAATTAGAATGGATCGTACTAATGAATTAGAATGGATCGTGCGAATGAATTAGAATGGATCGTACGAATAAGTAATAATGGATCGTACGAATGAAATAGAATGGATTGTATGAATGAATTAGAATGGATCATACGAATGAATTAGAATGGATTGTACTAAATGAATTAGAATGGATCGTACGAATGAATTAGAATGGATACATTCGTGCGAATAAATTAGAATGGATCTTATGAATGAATTAGATTGGATCGTATGAATGAATTAGAATGGATCGTACGAATGAATTAAAATAGATCGTACGAATGAATTAGAATGGATACATTCGTGCGAATGAATTAGAATGGATCGTACGAATGAGTAAGAATGGATCGTATGAATGAAATAGAATGGATCGTGCGAATGAATTATAATGGATCCATTCTAATTCATTCGTATGATCCATTCTAATTCCTTTGTAAGATCCATTCTATTTCATTCGTACGATCCATTCTTACTCAATCGTATGATCCATTCTAATTCATTCGCACGAATGTATCCATTCAAATTCATTCATACGATCCAATCTAATTCATTTATACAATCCATTCTAATTCATTCGCACGATCCATTCTAATTCATTCATACGATCCATTCTAATTCATTCGTACAATCAATTCTAATTCATTCGCACGTACGATCCATTCTAATTCCTTCGCTCGATCCATTCTAATTCATTCATACGATCCAATCTAATTCATTCATACGATCCATTCAAATTCATTCGCACGAATGTATCCATTCTAATTCATTCGTAGGATCCATTCTAATTCATTCGCACAATCTATTCTAATTTTTTTGTACGATCAATTCTAATTCATTAGCACGATCCATTCTAATTCATTCGTACGATCTATTCTATTTCATTCGTACGATCCATTCTTACTCAATCCTATGATCCATTCTAATTTATTCGCATGAATATATCCATTCTAATTCATTCGTACGGTCCATTCTAATTCATTCGCACGATCCATTCTAATTCATTAATACGATCCAATCTAATTCATTCATACGATCCATTCTAATTCATTCACATGAATATATCCATTCTAATTTATTCGTACGATCCATTCTAATTAATTCGCACAATCGATTCTAATTCATTCGTACGATCCATTCTAATTCATTAGCAAGATCCATTCTAATTCATTCGAATGATCCATTCTATTTCATTCGTACGGTCCATTCTTACTCATTCATACGATCCATTCTAATTCATTCACACGAACGTATCCATTATGATTCATTCGTACGATCCATTCTAATTCATTCCCACGATCCATTCTAATTCATTCATACGATCCATTCTAAGTCATTCGTACGATCCATTCTAATTCATTCGCACGATCCATTCTAATTCATTCATACAATCCATTCTAATTGTTTCGTATGATCCTTTCTAATTCATTCGTACGATCCATTCTAATTCATTCGTACAATCCATTCTATTTCATTCGTATGATCCATTCTTACTCATTCGTATGACCATTCTAATTCATTCGCACGAATGCATCCATTCTAATTCATTCGTACGATCCATTCTAATTCATTCGTACGATCCATTCTAATTCATTCATACGATCCATTCTAATTCATTCATACAATCCATTCTAATTCTTTCATACGTACGATCCATTATTGCGATCCATTCTAATTCATTCGTACGATCCATTCTATTTCATTCATACGATCCATTCTAATTCCTTCGTACGATCCATTCTAATTCCTTCGTACGATCCATTCTATTTCATTCGTATGATCCATTCTAATTCATAAGTACGATCCATTCTAATTCATTCATACGATCAATTCTAATTCATTCGCACGATCCATTCTAATTTATTCATACGATCCAATCTAATTCATTCATACGATCCATTCTAATTCATTCGCACGAATGTATCAATTCTAATTCATTCGTACGATCCATTCTAATTCATTCGCACGATCATTCTAATTCATTCGCACGATCCATTCTAATTCATTCATACAATCCATTCTAATTCTTTCGCACGATCCTTTCTAATTCATTCGTACGATCCATTCTAATTCATTTGTACGATCCATTCTAATTCATTCGCACGATCAATTCTAATTCATTAGCACGATCCATTCTAATTCATTCGCACGAATGTATCCATTATAATTCATTCGCACGATCCATTCTAATTCTTTTATACGATCCAATCTAATTCATTCATACGATCCATTCTAATTCATTCGCATGAATGTATCCATTCTAATTCATTCCTACGATCCATTCTAATTCATTCGCACAATTTATTCTAATTCATTCGTACGATCCATTCTAATTCATTAGCACGATCCATTCTAATTCATTTGTACGATCCATTCTATTTCATTCGTACGATCCATTCTTTCTTATTCGTACGATCCATTCTAATTCATTCGCACGAATGTATCCATTCTAATTCCGTACGATCCATTCTAATTCATTCGTACGATCCATTCTAATTCATTCGTACGATCCATTCTCATTCATTCGCACAATCCAATCTAATTCATTCGCACGAATGTATCCATTCTAATTCCTTCGTATGATCCATTCTTATTCATTCGTACGATCTATTCAAATTCATTCATACAATCCATACTAATTCATTCGTACGATCTATTCTAATTCATTCGTACGATCCATTCTAATTCATTCGCACGAATGTATCCACTCTAATTCATTCATACGATCCATTCTAATTCCTTCGTACGATCCATTCTAATTCATTCCCACGATCCATTCTAATTCATTCATACGATCCATTCTAAGTCATTCGTACGATCCATTCTAATTCATTCACACGATCCATTCTAATTCATTCATACAATCCATTCTAATTCTTTCGTACGATCCTTTCTAATTCATTCGTACGATCCATTCTAATTCATTCGTACAATCCATTCTATTTTATTCGTACGATCCATTCTTACTCATTCGTATGATCCATTCTAATTTATTCGCACGAATGTATCCATTCTAATTCATTCGTACGATCCATTCTAATTCATTCATACGATCCATTCTAATTCTTTCATACGTACAATCCATTATTACGATCCATTCTAATTCATTCGTACGATCCATTCTATTTCATTCATATGATCCATTCTAATTCCTTCGTACGATCCATTATAATTCCTTCGTACGATCCATTCTATTTCATTCGTATGATCCATTCTAATTCATAAGTACGATCCACTCTAATTCATTCATACGATCCATTCTAATTTATTCATACGATCCATTCTAATTCATTCGCAGGAATGTATCAATTCTAATTCATTCGTACGATCCATTCTAATTCATTCGCACGATCCATTCTAATTCATTCGCACGATCCATTCTAATTCATTCATACAGTCCATTCTAATTCTTTCGCACGATCCTTTCTAATTCATTCGTATGATCCATTCTAATTCATTCGTACGATCTATTCTAATTCATTCGCACGAATCAATTCTAATTCATTAGCACGATCCATTCTAATTCATTCGCACGATCCATTCTAATTCATTTATACGATCCAATCTAATTCATTCATACGATCCATTCTAATTCATTCGCATGAATGTATCCATTCTAATTCATTCCTACGATCCATTCTAATTCATTCGCACAATTTATTCTAATTCATTCGTACGATCCATTCTAATTCATTAGCACGATCCATTCTAATTCATTCGTACGATCCATTCTATTTCATTCGTACGATCCATTCTTACTCATTCGTACGATCCATTCTAATTCATTCGCACGAATGTATCCATTCTAATTCATTCGTACGATCCATTCTAATTCATTCGTACGATCCATTCTAATTTATTCGTATGATCCATTCTAATTCATTCGCACAATCCAATCTAATTCATTCGCACGAATGTATCCATTCTAATTCCTTCGTACGATCCATTCTAATTCATTTGTACGATCTATTCTAATTCATTCATACAATCCATTCTAATTCATTCGTACGATCTATTCTAATTCATTCGTACGATCCATTCTAATTCATTCGCACGAATGTATCCACTCTAATTCATTCATACGATTCATTCTAATTCCTTCGTACGATCCATTCTAATTCCTTCGTATGATCCATTCTAATTCCTTTGTACGACCTATTATATTTCATTCGTATGATCCATTCTAATTCCTTTGTACGATCCATTCTAATTCATTCGTACAATCCATTATATTTCATTTGTACGATCCATTCTTACTCATTCGCACAATCCATTCTAATTCATTCATATGATCCATTCTAATTCATTCAAACAATCCAGTCTAATTCTTTCACACGATCCATTCTAATTCATTCGTACGTTCCATTCTAATTCATTAGCACGATCCTTGCTAATTCATTCGTACGATCCATTCTAATTCATTCGCACGATCCATTCTAATTCATTCATACGATCCATTCTAATTCATTCGTACGATCCATTCTAATTCATTCGTACGATCCATTCTAATTCATTCGCACGATCTATTCTAATTCATTCGTAGGATCCATTCTAATTCATTCGCACGATCCATTCTAATTCATTCGTACGATCTATTCTATTTCATTCGTACGATCCATTCTTACTAATTCATACGATCCATTCTAATTCATTCGCACGAATGTACCCATTCTAATTCATTCGTATGATCCATTCTAATTCCTTCGTACGATCCATTCTAATTGCTTCGTACGATCCATTCTAATTCCTTTGTACGACCCATCATATTTCATTCGTATGATCCATTCTAATTCCTTTGTACGATCCATTCTAATTCATTCCCATGAATGTATCCATTCTAATTCATACGTACGATCCATTCTAATTCATTCATAGAAACCAATCTAATTCATTCATACGATCCATTCTAATTCATTCGCACGAATGTATCCATTCTAATTCATTCGTACGATCCATTCTAATTCCGTCGTACGATCCATTCTAATTCATTCGCACAATCTATTCTAACGCACAATCTATTCTAATTCATTCGTAAGATCAATTCTAATTCATTAGCACGATCCATTCTAATTCATTCGCACGAATGAATCCATTCTAATTCA
Source organism: Chamaelirium japonicum (assembly GCA_947650365.1). NCBI lineage: Eukaryota > Viridiplantae > Streptophyta > Magnoliopsida > Liliales > Melanthiaceae > Chamaelirium > Chamaelirium japonicum. The sequence continues at coordinate 197,528 of CANTAL010000131.1, read as the reverse complement.
TTCGTACAATCCATTCGTACGAATGAATTAGAATGGATCGTACGAATGAATTAGAATGAATTAGAATGGATCGTACGAATGAATTAGAATGGATACATTCGTGCATATGAATTAGAATAGATCGTACGAATGAATTAGAATGGATCGTACGAATGAATTAGAATGGATCGTGTAAAAGAATTAGAATGGATTGTATGAATGAATTAGATCTAATTCATTCGTACGATCCATTCAAATTCATTCGTACGATCCATTCTAATTCATTCGCATGAATGTATCCATTCTAATTCCTTCGTACGATCCATTGTAATTCATGCGATCCATTCTAATTCATTCGTACGACCCATTCTAATTCATTAATACGATCCAATCTAATTCATTCATACGATCCATTCTAATTCATTCATACGATCCATTCTAATTCATTCGTACAATCCATTCTAATTCATTCGCACGATCCATTCTAAATCATTCATACGATCCATTCTAATTCATTCATACGATCCATTCTAATTCATTCGTACGATCAAATTAGAATGGATCGTATTAGTGAATTCGAATGGATCGTGCGAATGAATTAGAATGGATCGTATGAATGAATTAGAGTGGATACATTCGTGCGAATGAATTAGAATGGATCGTACAAATGAATTAGAATGGATCATGCGAAAGAATTAGAATGGATCGTAGGAATGAATTAGAATGGATACATTCGTGCGAATGAATTAGAATGGATCGTACGAAGGAATTAGAATAGATCGTACGTACGAAGGAATTAGAATGGATCGTACGAAGGAATTAGAATGGATCGTACGAATGAATTAGAATGGATACATTCGTGCGAATGAATTAGAATGGATCGTACGAAGGAATTACAATGGATCGTACGTACGAAGGAATTAGAATGGATCGTACGAAGGAATTAGAATGGACCGTACGAATGAATTAAAATGGATACATTCGTGCGAATGAATTAGAATGGATCGTGCGAATGAATTAGAATGGATCGTACGAATGAATTAGAATAGATTGTGCGAATGAATTAGAATGGATCGTGCGAATGATTAAGAATGGATCGTACGAATGAATTAGAATAGATTGTGCGAATGAATTAGAATGGATCGTACAAATGAATTAGAATGGATACATTCGTGCGAATGAACTAGAATGGATCGTATGAATGAATTAGATTGGATCGTATGAATGAATTAGAATGGATCGTGCGAATGATCTAGAATGGATCGTACGAATGAATTAGAATGGATCGTATGAGTGAATTCGAATGGATCATGCGAATAAATTAGAATGGATCGTATGAATGAATTAGAGTGGATACATTCGTGCGAATGAATTAGAATAGATCGTACGAATGAATTAGAATGGATCGTGTGAAGGAATTAGAATGGATCGTAGGAATGAATTAGAATGGATACATTCGTGTGAATGAATTAGAATAGATCGTACGAAGGAATTAGAATGGATTGTACATACGAAGGAATTAGAATAGATCGTACGAAGAAATTAGAACGGATCGTACGAATGAATTAGAATGGATGCATTCGTGCGAATGAATTAGAATGGATCGTACGAAGCAATTAGAATGGATCGTACGTACGAAGGAATTAGAATGGATCGTACGAATGAATTAGAATGGATACATTCGTGCGAATGAATTAGAATGGATCGTGCGAATGAATTAGAATGGACCATACGAATGAATTAGAATAGATTGTGCGAATGAATTAGAATGGATCATGCGAATGAATTAGAATGGATCGTACGAATGAATTAGAATAGATTGTGCGAATGAATTAGAATGGATCGTACGAATGAATTAGAATGGATACATTCGTGCGAATGAATTAGAATGGATCGTATGAATGAATTAGATTGGATCGTATGAATGAATTAGAATGGATCGTGCGAATAAATTAAAATGGATCGCACGATCCATTCTAATTCATTCATACGATCCATTCTAATTCAATCATACAATCCATTCTAATTCTTTCATACGATCCATTCTAATTCATTCGTACATTCCATTCTAATTCATTCGTACGATCCATTCTAATTCATTCGTACGATCCATTCTAATTCATACAATCCATTCTATTTCATTCATATAATCCATTCTAATTCATTAGCACATACGATCCATTCTAATTCATTCGTATAATCCATTCTAATTCATTCGCACGATCCATTCGAATTCACTTATACGATCCATTCTAATTCATTCGTACGATCCATTCTAATTCATTCGTACAATCCATTCTATTTCATTCGTACGATCCATTCTTACTCATTCGTACGATCCATTCTAATTCATTCGTACAATCTATTCTAATTCATTCGTACGATCCATTCTAATTCTCTAGCATGATCGTACGAATTAATTAGAATGGATCGTACGAATGAAATTGAATGGATCATACGAATGAAATAGAATGGATCGTACGATCCATTCTAATTCATTCACACGATCCATTCTAATTCATTCGTATGATCCATTCTAATTCATTCGCACGAATGTATCCATTCTAATTCATTCGTACGATCCATTCTAATTCATTCGTACAATCCATTCTATTTCATTCTTACGATCCATTCTTACTCATTCATACGATCCATTCTAATTCATTTGCACGAATGTATCCATTCTAATTCATTCGTACGATCTATTCTAATTCATTCGTACGATCTATTCTAATTCATTCGTATGATCCATTCTAATTCATTCGCATGAATGTATCCATTCTAATTCCTTCGTACGATCCATTCTAATTCATTCGTTCGATCTATTCTAATTCATTCATACAATCCATTCTAATTCATTCGTATGATCTATTCTAATTCATTCGTACGATCCATTCTAATTCATTCGCACGAATGTATCAACTCTAATTCATTCATACGATCAATTCTAATTCATTCGTACGATCCATTCTAATTCATTCGCACGATCCATTCAAATTCATTCATACGATCCAATCTAATTCATTCATACGATCCATTCTAATTCATTCGTATGATCCATTCTAATTCCTTCGTACGATCTATTCTATTTCATTCGTACGATCCATTCTTACTCAAACGTATGATCCATTCTAATTCATTCGCACGAATATATCCATTCTAATTCATTCGTACGATCCATTCTAATTCATTCGTACAATCCATTCTAATTCATTCGCACGATCCATTCGAATTTACTCATACGACCCATTCTAATTCATTCATACGATCCATTCTAATTCATTCGCACGAATGTTTCCATTCTAATTCATTCGTACGATCCATTCTAATTCATTCGTACAATCTATTCTAATTCATTCGTACGATCCATTCTAATTCATTCGCACGATCCATTCTAATTCATTCATACGATCCATTCTAATTCATTCGTATGATCCATTCTAATTCATTCACACGATCCATTCTTACTTATTCGTACGATTCATTCTAATTTATTCGCACGATCTATTCTAATTCATTAATACGATCCATTCTAATTCATTCGCACGATCCATTCTAATTCATTCGCACAATCTATTCTAATTCCTTCGTACGATCCATTCTAATTCATTCGTACGATCCATTCTAATTCATTCGTACGATCCATTCTTACTCATTCGTACGATACATTCTCATTCATTCGCACGAATGTATCCATTCTAATTCCTTCGTACGATCCATTCTAATTCCTTCGTACGATCCATTCTTATTCATTCACACGATCTATTCTAATTCATTCATACGATCCATTCTAATTCATTCGTACAATCCAGTCTAAATCATTCGCACGATCCATTCGAATTTACTCATACGATCCATTCTAATTCATTCATACGATCCATTCTAATTCATTCGTACGATCCATTCTAATTCATTCATACGATCCATTCTAATTCATTATCATGATCCATTCTAATTCATTCATACGATCCATTCTAATTCATTCATACAATCCATTCTAATTCTTTCACACGATCCATTCTAATTCATTCGCACGATCCATTCTAATTCATTCATACGATCCAATCTAATTCATTCATACGATCCATTCTAATTCATTCGTACGATCCATTCTAATTCATTCATACGATCCATTCTAATTCATTCATACGATCCATTCTAATTCATTCGTACGATCCATTCTAATTCATTCATACGATCCATTCTAATTCATTCGTATGATCCATTCTAATTCATTCGCACGATCCTTTCTAATTCATTCATACGATCCATTCTAATTCATTAATACAATCCATTCTAATTCTTTCACACGATCCATTCTAATTCATTCGTACGTTCCATTCTAATTCACTAGCACGATCCATGCTAATTCATTCGTACGATCCATTCTAATTTATTCGCACGATCCATTCTAATTCATTTATACGATCCATTCTAATTCATTCGTACGATCCATTCTAATTCATTCGTACGATCCATTCTAATTCATTCGCACAATCTATTCTAATTTATTCGTACGATCCATTCTAATTCATTCGCACGATCCATTCTAATTCATTCGTACGATCCATTCTATTTCATTCGTACGATCCATTCTTACTCATTCGTACGATCCATTCTAATTCATTCGCACGAATATATCCATTCTAATTCATTCGTACGATCCATTCTAATTCCTTCGTACGATCCATTCTAATTCCTTTGTACGACCCATTATATTTCATTCGTATGATCCATTCTAATGATCGTACGAATGAATTAGAATGGATCGTATGAATGAATTAGAATGGATCGTGCGAATGAATTAGAATGGATCGTACGAATGAATTAGAGTGGATACATTCGTGCGAATGAATTAGAATGGATCGTACGAATGAGTAAGAATGGATCGTACGAATGAAATAGAATGGATTGTACGAATGAATTAGAATGGATCGTACGAATGAATTAGATTGGATCGTGTGAAAGAATTAGAATGGATTGTATGAATTAATTAGAATGGATCGTATGAATGAATTAGAATGGATCGTGCGAATGAATTAGAAAGGATCGTACGAATGAATTAGAATGGATACATTCGTGCGAATGAATTAGAATGGATCATACGAATGAGTAAGAATGGATCATACGAATGAAATAGACTGGATCGTACGAAGGAATTAGAATGGATCATACGAATGAATTAGAATGGATCGTATGAGTGAGTTAGATTGGATCGTATGAATGAATTAGAATGGATCATGTGAATGAATTAGAATGGATCGTACGAATGAATTAGTATGGATCGTATGAATGAATTAGAATGGATCGTGCTAATGAATTAGAATGGAACGTATGAATGAATTAGAATGGATCGTGTGAAAGAATTAGAATGGATTGTATGAATGAATTAGAATGGATCGTATGAATGAATTAGAATGGATCGTGCGAATGAATTAGAATGGATCATATGAATGAGTAAGAATGGATCGTACGAATGAAATAGAATGGATTGTACGAATGAATTAGAATGGATCGTACGAATGAATTAGAATGGAATGAATTAGAATGGATCGTACGAATGAATTAGAATGGATCGTATGAATGAATTAGAATGGATCGTGCGAATGAATTAGAATGGATCGTACGATCCATTCTAATTCGTTAATACGATCCAATCTAATTCATTCAGACGATCCATTCTAATTCATTCGCACGAATGTATCCATTCTAATTCATTCGTACGATCCATTTTAATTCATTCGCACAATCTATTCTAATTCATTCATACGAATGAAATATAATGGGTCGTACAAAGGAATTATAATGGATCGTACGAAGGAATTAGAATGGATCGTACGAAGGAATTAGAATGGATCGTACGAATGAGTAAGAATAGATCGTACGAATGAATTAGAATGGATCGTGCGAAAGAATTAGAATGGGTCGTACGAATGAATTAGAATGGATCGTACGAATGAATTAGAATGGATCGTATGAATGAATTAGAAGGGATCGTGCGAATGAATTTGAATGGATCGTACGATACATTCGTGCGAATGAATTAGAATGGAACATACGATTGAGTAAGAATGGATCGTACGAATGAAATAGAATAGATCGTACGAATGAATTAGAATGGATCGTGCTAATGAATTAGAATTGATCTTTCAAATGAATTAGAATAGATCGTACGAATGAATTAAAATGGATCGTACGAATGAATTAGAATGGATCGTGTGAAAGAATTAGAAATAGAATGGATCGTAAGAATGTTTTCGAATGGATCGTACGATCCATTCTAGTTCCTTCGTACGATCCATTCTAGGATCGTACGAATGAGTAAGAATAGATCGTACGAATGAATTAGAATGGATCGTGCGAAAGAATTAGAATGGGTCGTACGAATGAATTAGAATGGATCGTACGAATGAATTAGAATGGATCGTATGAATGAATTAGAAGGGATCGTGCGAATGAATTTGAATGGATCGTACGATACATTCGTGCGAATGAATTAGAATGGAACATACGATTGAGTAAGAATGGATCGTACGAATGAAATAGAATAGATCGTACGAATGAATTAGAATGGATCGTGCTAATGAATTAGAATTGATCTTTCAAATGAATTAGAATAGATCGTACGAATGAATTAAAATGGATCGTACGAATGAATTAGAATGGATCGTGTGAAAGAATTAGAAATAGAATGGATCGTAAGAATGTTTTCGAATGGATCGTACGATCCATTCTAGTTCCTTCGTACGATCCATTCTAATTCCTTCGTATGATGCATTCTATTTCATTCGTATGATCCATTCTAATTCCTTCGTACGATCCATTCTTATTCATTCCCATGAATATATCAATTCTAATTCATACGTACGATCCATTCTAATTCATTTATACGATCCAATCTACTTCATTCATACAATCCATTCTAATTTATTCGCACGAATTTCTCCATTCTAATTCATTCGTACGATCCATTCTAATTCATTCGCACTATCTATTGTAATTCATTCGTACGTTCCATTCTAATTCATTACGTACGTATGAATTAGAATGGATACATTCATGGGAATGAATAAGAATGGATCGTACGAAGGAATTAGAATGGATCATACGAATGAAATAGAATGGATCGTACGAAGGAATTAGAATGGATCGTACGAAGGAATTAGAATGGATCGTATGAATGAATTAGAATGGATATTTTCGTGCAAATGAATTAGAATGGATCGTATGAATGAATTAGAATGGATTGTACTTATGAATTAGAATGGATCGTACGAATGAATTAGAATGGATACACGATCCATTCTAATTCATTCATACGATCCATTCTAATTCATTCGTACGATCCATTCTAATTCATTCGCACGATCCATTCTAATTCATTCATACGATCCAATCTAATTCATTCATACGATCCATTCTATTTCATATGCACGAATGTATCCATTCTAATTCATTCGTATGATCCATTCTAATTCATTCGCACAATCTATTCTAATTCATTCGTACGATCCATTCTAATTCATTCGCACGATCCATTCGAATTCATTTGCACGATCCATTCTAATTCATTCATACAATCCATTCTAATTCTTTTGCACGAATGTATCCATTCTAATTCATTTGTACGATCCATTCTAATTCATAAGTACGATCCATTCTAATTCCTTCGTACGATCCATTCTAATTCCTTCGTACGATCCATTCTATTTCATTTGTATGATCCATTCTAATTCCTTCGTACGATCCATTCTAATTCCTTCGTACGATCCATTCTAATTCATTTGTACGATCCAATCTAATTCATTCATACAATCCTTTCTAATTCATTCGCACGAATGAATCCAATCTAATTCATTCGTACAATCCATTCTATTTCATTCGTACAATCCATTCTTACTCATTCGTATGATCCATTCTAATTCATTCGCACGAATGTATCCATTCTAATTCATTCATACAATCTATTCTAATTCATTCATACGATCCATTCTAATTCAATCGCACAATCCATTCTAATTCATTCACACGATCCATTCTAATTCATTCATATGATCCATTCTAATTCATTCATACAATCCATTCTAATTCTTCCACACGATCCATTCTAATTTATTCGTACGATCCATTCTAATTCATTCGTACAATCCATTCTATTTCATTCGTAAGATCCATTCTTACTCATTCGTACGATCCATTCTAATTCATTCGCACGATCTATTCTAATTTATTCGTACAATCCATTCTAATTCATTCGTACAATCCATTCTATTTCATTCGTACGATCCATTCTAATTCATTCGTACGATCCATTCTAATTCATTCGTACAATCCATTCTAATTTATTCGCACGATCCATTCTAATTCATTCGCACGAATGAATCCATTCTAATTCATTCGTACAATCCATTCTATTTCATTCGTACGATCCATTCTTACTCATTCGTACGATCCATTCTAATTCATTCGCACGAATGTATCCATTCTAATTCATTCGTACGATCCATACTAATTCATTCGCACGATCCATTCTAATTCATTCGCACGATTGAATTCATTCTAATTCATTCGTACAATCCATTCTATTTCATTCGTGCGATCCATTCTTACTCATTCGTACGATCCATTCTAATTCATTCACATGAATGTAACCATTCTAATTCATTCGTACGATCCATTCTAATTCATTCGTACTATCCATTCTAATTCATTCGTACGATCCATTCTAATTCATTCGCACGATCCATTCAAATTCATTCACACGATCCATTCTAATTAATTCGTACGATCGTTCTAGTGAATTCGAATGGATCGTACGAATGAATTAGAATATATCGTACGAATGAATTATAATGGATACATTCGTGCGAATGAATTAGAATGGATCGTGAGAATGAATTAGAATGGATCGTACGAATGAATTAGAATGGATAAATTCGTGCAAATGAATTAGAATAGATCGTACGAATGAATTAGAATGGATCGTACGAATGAATTAGAATGGATCGTGTGAAAGAATTAGAATAGATTGTAAGAATGAATTAGAATGGATCGTATGAATGAATTAGAATGGATCATACGAATGAATTAGAATGGATCGTACGAATGAATTAGAATGGATCGTACGAATGAATTCGAATGGATACATTCGTGCGAATGAATTAGAATGGATGTACGAATGAGTAAGAATGGATCGTACGAATGAAATAGAATGGATTGTACGAATGAATTCGAATGGATCGTACGAATGAATTAGAATGGATCATGTGAAAGAATTAGAATGGATTGTATGAATGAATTAGAATGGATCGTATGAATGAATTAGAATGGATCGTGCGAATGAATTAGAATGGATCGTATGAAAGAATTAGAGTGGATACATTCGTGCGAATGAATTAGAATGGATTCATTCGTGCGAATGAATTAGAATGGATCGTTTGAATGAATTAGAATGGATCGTATGAATGAATTAGAATGGATACATTCGTGCAAATGAATTAGAATGGATCGTATGAATGAATTAGAATGGATCGTATGAGTGAATTCGAATGGATCGTGCGAATGAATTAGAATGGATTGTACGAATGAATTAGAAATTCGAATGGATCGTGCGAATGATTATACGAATGAATTAGAATGGATTGTACGAATGATTGTAAGAATGAATTAGAATGGATCGTATGAATGAATTAGAATGGATCGTGCGAATGAATTAGAATGGATCGTACGAATGAATTAGAAAGGATCGTACGAATGAATTAGAATCGATACATTCGTGCGAATGAATTAGAATGGATCGTACGAATGTGTAAGAATGGATCGTACGAATGAAATAGAATGGATTCAAACGTGCTAATGAATTAGAATGGATCGTGCGAATGAATTAGAATGGATCGTACGAATGAATTAGAATGAATATATTTGTGCGAATGAATTAGAATGGATCGTACGAATGAGTAAGAATGGATCGTACGAATGAAATAGAATGGATTGTACGAATGAATTAGAATGGATTCATTCGTGCGAATGAATTAGAATGGATCGTACGAATGAATTAGAATGGATCATACGAATGAATTAGAATGTATCGTACGAATGAAATAGAATGGATTGTACGGATGAATTAGAATGGATTGTACGAATGATTGTAAGAATGAATTAGAATGGATCGTACGAATGAATTAGAATGGATCGTACGAATGAATTAGAATGGATACATTCGTGCGAATGAATTAGAATCGATCGTACGAATGAGTAAGAATGGATCGTACGAATGAAATAGAATGGATTGTACGAATGAATTCGAATGGATCGTACTAATGAATTAGAATGGATCATGCGAATTAATTAGAATGGATCGTATGAATAAATTAGAATGGATCGTGCGAATGAATTAGAATGGATCGTGCGAATGAATTAGAATGGATCGTATGAATGAATTAGATCGGATCGTATGAATGAATTAGAATGGATCGTGCGAATGAATTAGAATGGATCGTACGAATGATTTAGAATGGATCGTATGAATGAATTAGAATGGATCGTGCGAATGAATTAGAATGGATTGTACGAATGAATTAGAATGGATACATTCGTGCGAATGAATTAGAATGGATCATACGATTGAGTAAGAATGGATCGTACGAATGAAATAGAATGGATCGTACGAAGGAATTAGAATGGATCCTACGAATGAATTAGAATAGATCGTATGAATGAATTAGATTGGATCGTATGAATGAATTAGAATGGATCGTGCGAATGAATTAGAATGGATCGTATGAATGAATTAGAATGGATCGTGCGAATGCATTAGAATGGATCGTACGAATGAATTAGAATGGATACATTCGTGCGAATGAATTAGAATGGATCGTGCGAATGAATTAGAATGGATCGTACGAATGAATTAGAATGGATCGTACGAAGCAATTAGAATGGATCGTACGAATGAATTAGAATTGATATATTCGTGCAACTGAATTAGAATGGATCGTATGAATGAATTAGAATGGATCATACGAATGAATTAGAATGGATACATTCGTGCGAATGAATTAGAATGGATCGTATGAATGAATTATATTGGATCGTATGAATGAATTAGAATGGATTGTGCGAATGAATTAGAATGGATCGTACGAATGAATTAGAATGGATCGTATGAATGAATTAGAATGGATCGTGTATCCATTCTAATTCATTTGTACGATCATACAGATGAATTAGAATGGATACATTCGTGCGAATGAATTAGAATGGATCGTACGAATGAGTAAGAATAGATCGTACGAATGAAATAGAATGGATTGTAAGATGAATTAGAATGGATTCATTCGTGCGAATGAGTTAGAATGGATAATACGATTGAGTAAGAATGGATCGTACGAATGAAATAGAATAGATCGTACGAATGAATTAGAATGGATCGTGCTAATGAATTAGAATTGATCGTACGAATGAATTAGAATAGATTGTGCGAATGAATTAGAATGGATCGTACGAATGAATTAGAATGGATACATTCGTGCGAATGAATTAGAATGGATCGTATGAATGAATTAGAGTGGATACATTCGTACGAATGAATTAGAATGGATCGTACGAATGAATTAGAATGGATACATTCGTGCGAATGAATTAGAATGGATCGTATGAATGAATTAGAATGGATTGTATGAACGAATTAGAATGGATCGTGCTAATGAATTCGAATGGATCGTACGAATGAATTAGAATGGATACATTCGTGTGAATGAATTAGAATGGATCATACGAAGGAATTTGGGTGGATCGTACGAATGAATTAGAATGGATACATTCGTGCGAATGAATTAGAATGGATCGTATAAATGAATTAAAATGGATCGTGCGAATGAATTAGAATGGATCGTACGAATGAATTAGAATGGATCGTAAGAATGAATTATAATGGATCGTGCGAATGAATTAGAATGGATCGTACGATTGAATTAGAATGGATACATTCGTGCGAATGAATTAGAATGGATCGTACGAATGAGTAAGAATGGATCGTACGAATGAAATAGAATGGATCGTACGAATGAATTAGAATGGATCATGCTAATGAATTAGAATGGGTCGTACGAATGAATTAGAATAGATTGTGCGAATGAATTAGAATGGATCGTACGAATGAATTAGAATGGATACATTCATGCGAATGAATTAGAATGGATCGTATGAATGAATTAGAATGGATCGAGCGAATGAATTCGAATGGATCGTATGAATGAATTAGAATGGATACATTCGTGCGAATGAATTAGAATGGATCATACGATTGAGTAAGAATGGATCGTACGAATGAAATAGAATAGATCGTACGAATGAATTAGAATGGATCGTGCTAATGAATTAGAATTGATCGCACGAATGAATTAGAATAGATTATTCGAATGAATTAGAATGGATCGTACGAATGAATTAGAATGGATACATTCGTGCGAATGAATTAGAATGGATACATTCGTGCGAATAAATTAGAATGGATCGTATGAATGAATTAGATTGGATCATATGAATGAATTAGAATGGATCGTACTTATGAATTAGAATGGATATATTCATGGGAATGAATTAGAATGGATCGTACAAAGGAATTAGAATGGATCATATGAATGAAATATAATGGGTCGTACAGAGGAATTAGAATGGATCGTACGAAGGAATTAGAATGGATCGTACGAATGAATTAGAATGGATACATTCGTGCAAAAGAATTAGAATGGAATGTATGAATGAATTAGAATGGATCATGCAAATGAATTAGAATGGATCGTGCGAATGAATTAGAATGGATCGTACGAATGAATTAGAATAGATTGTGCGAATGAATTAGAATGGATCGTACGAATGAATTAGAATGGATACATTCGTGCGAATGAATTAGAATGGATCGTATGAATTAATTAGAATGGATCATATGAGTGAATTCGAATGGATCGTGCGAATGAATTAGAATGGATTGTACGAATGAATTAGAATGGATCGTATGAATGAATTAGAATGGATCGTGCGAATGAATTAGAATGGATCGTATGAATGAAATAGAATGGATCGTATGAATTAGAATGGATCGTATGAATGAAATAGAATGGATCGTATGAATTAGAATGGATCGTATGAAGGAATTAGAATGGATCATACGAATGAAATAGAATGGATCGTACGAAGGAATTAGAATGGATCGTACGAAGGAATTAGAATGGATCGTACGAATGAATTAGAATGGATACATTCGTGCAAAAGAATTAGAATGGATTGTATGAATAAATTAGAATGGATCGTGCAAATGAATTAGAATGGATCGTGCGAATGAATTAGAATGGATCATACGAATGAATTAGAATAGATTGTGCGAATGAATTAGAATGGATCATACGAATGAATTAGAATGGATACATTCGTGCGAATGAATTAGAATGGATCGTATGAATGAATTAGATTGGATCGTATGAATGAATTAGAATGGATCGTGCGAATGAATTAGAATGGATCGTACGAATGAATTAGAATGGATCGTATGAATGAATTAGAATGGATAGTGTATCCATTCTAATTCATTCATACGATCCATTCTAATTCATTCATACGATCCATTCTAATTCATTTGCACGAATATATCCATTCTAATTCATTTGTACGATCCATTCTAATTCCTTCGTACGATCTATTCTAATTCCTTCGTATGATCCATTCTATTTCATTTGTATGATCCATTCTAATTCCTTCGTACGATCCATTCTTATTCATTCCCATGAATGTATCCATTCTAATTCATACGTACGATCCATTCTAATTCATTTATACGATCCAATCTAATTTATTCATACAATCCATTCTAATTCATTCGGACGAATTTATCCATTCTAATTTATTCGTACGATCCATTCTAATTCATTCGCACAATCTATTCTAATTCATTCGTACGTTCCATTCTAATTCATTAGCACGATCCATGCTAATTCATTCGTACGATCCATTCTATTTCATTCGTACGATCCATTATTACGATCCATTCTAATTCATTCGTACGATCCATTCTAATTCATTCGCATATGATCCATTCTAATTCATTCGTACGATCCATTCTAATTCATTAGCACGATCCATTCAAATTCATTCGTACGATCCATTCTATTTCATTCGTACGATCCATTCTTACTCATTCGTACGATCCATTCTAATTCATTCGCATGAATGTATCCAGATCCATTCTAATTCATTCGCATGATCCATTCTAATTCATTCGCATGATCCATTCTAATTCATTCATACTACCCAATCTAATTCATTCATACGATCCATTCTAATTCATTCGCACAATCTATTCTAATTCATTCATACGATCCATTCTAATTCATTCGTACGATCCATTCTAATTCATTCGCACGATCCATTCTAATTCATTCGCACAAATGTATCCTTTCTAATTCATTCGTACGATCTATTCTAATTCATTCGCACGATCCATTCTTACTCATTCGTACGATCCATTCTAATTCATTCGTACGAATGTATCCATTCTAATTCATTCGTATGATCCATTCTAATTCATTCATACGATCCATTCTAATTTATTTGCACGAATATATCCATTCTAATTCATTCGTACGATCTATTCTAATTCCTTCGTACGATCCATTCTATTTCATTCATACGATACATTCTTACTCAATCGTATGATCCATTCTAATTCATTCGTACGAATGTATCTATTCTAATTCATTCGTACGATCCATTTTTACTCATTTGTACGATCCATTCTAATTCATTCGCACGAATGTATCCATTGTAATTCATTCATACGATCCATTCTAATTCATTCGTACGATCCATTCAAATTCATTCGCACGATCCATTCTAATTCATTCGTACGATCCATTCTAATTCATTCATACATTCCATTCTAATTCATTCGCACGATCCATTCTAATTCCTTCGTACGATCCATTCTAATTCCTTCGTAAGATCCATTCTCTCCATTCTAATGATCCATTCTAATTCATTCGCACGAATGTATCCATTCTAATTCATTCGTATGATCCATTCTAATTCCTTCGTACGATCCGTTCTAATTCCTTCGTACGATCCATTCTATTTCATTTGTATGATCCATTCTAATTCCTTCGTACGATCCATTCTTATTCATTCCCATGAATGTATCCATTCTAATTCATACGTACGTAATGAATTAGAATGGAACGTACGAATGAATTAGAATAGATTGTGCGAATGAATTAGAATGGATCGTACGAATGAATTAGAGTGGATACATTCGTGCGAATGAATTTGAATTGATCGTACGAATGAGTAAGAATGGATCATACGAATGAAATAGAATGGATTGTACGAATGAATTAGAATGGATATATTCATGCAAATGAATTAGAATGGATCGTATGAATGAATTAGAATGGATCGTACTTATGAATTAGAATGGATCGTACGAATGAATTAGAATGGATACATTCGTGCATACGAATGAATTAGAATGGATCGTACGAATGAATTAGAATGGATCATACGAATGAAATATAGTGCGAATGAATTAGAATGGATCGTATGAATGAATTAGAATGGATACCTTCGTGCGAATGAATTAGAATGGATCGTGCGAATGAATTAGAATGGATCGTACGAATGAATTAGAATAGATCATACGAATGAAATAGATGGATACATTCGTGCGAATGAATTAGAATAGATCGTACGAATGAGTAAGAATGGATCGTACGAATGAAACAGAATGGATCGTACGAATGAATTAGAATGGAACGTACGAATGAATTAGAATAGATTGTGCGAATAAATTAGAATGGATAATATGAATGAATTAGAATCAATAAATTCGTGCGAATCAGATCTATTTTAATTCTTTCGCACGTACGAATGAGTAAGAATGGATCGTATGAATGAAATAGAATGGATCGTACGTATCAATTAGAATGGATACATTCATGGGAATGAATTAGAATGGATCGTTCGAATGAATTAGAATGGATCGTACGAATGAATTAGTATGGATACATTCGTCTGAATGAATTAGAATGGATCGTACGAATGAGTAAGAATAAATCGTATGAATGAAATAGAATGGATTGTATGAATGAATTAGAATGGATTCATTCGTGTGAATGAATTAGAATGGATCATGCGAATGAATTAGAATGGATCTCACGAATGAATTAGAATGGATCGTGCGAATGAATTAGAATGGATCGTACGAATAAATTAGAATGGATACACGATCCATTCTAATTCATTCATACGATCCATTCTAATTCATTCGTACGATCCATTCTAATTCATTCGCACAATCCATTCTAATTCATTTATACGATCCAATATAATTCATTCATACGATCCATTCTAATTCATTCGCATGAATGTATCCATTCTAATTCATTCGTATGATCCATTCTAATTCATTCATACGATCCATTCTAATTCATTTGCACGAATATATCAATTCTAATTCATTCGTACGATCCATTCTAATTCCTTCGTACGATCCATTCTAATTCATTCGTACGATCCATTCTAATTCATTCGTACGATCCATTCTAATTCATTCGCACGATCCATTCTAATTCATTCGCACGAATGTATCCATTCTAATTCATTCGTACGATCCATTCTAATTCATTCGTAGGATCCATTCTAATTCATTCGCACGATCCATTCTAATTCATTCGTACGATCCATTCTAATTCATTCGCACGATCCATTCTAATTCATTCGTGCGATCCATTCTAATTCATTCGCATGAATCCATTCTAATTCATTCGTGTGAATGAATTAGATTGGATCGTACGAATGAATTAGAATGGATCGTACGAATGAAATAGAATGGATCGTACGAAGGAATTAGAATGGATCATACGAAGGAATTAGAATGGATCGTACGAAGGAATTAGAATGGATCGTACAAAGGAATTAGAATGGATATATTCGTGCAAATGAATTAGAATGGATCGTATGAATGAATTAGAATGGATCGTACGAATGAATTAGAATAGATTGTGCGAATGAATTAGAATGGATCATACGAATGATATGATCTATTCTAATTCATTCGCATGAATGTATCCATTCTAATTCATTCGTACGATCCATTCTAACTCATTCGCACGATCCATTCTAATTCATTCGCACGATCCTTTCTAATTCATTCATACGATCCATTCTAATTCATTCGTACGATCCATTCAAATTCATTCGTACAATCCATTCTATTTCTTTCGTACGATCCATTTTTACTCATTCGTACGATCCATTCTAATTCATTCGCACAAATGTATCCACTTTAATTCATTCATACGATCCATTCTAATTCATTCGCATGATCCATTCTAATTCATTCATACGATCCATTCTAATTCATTCATACAATCCATTCTAATTCATTTGCACGATCCATTCAAATTCATTCATACAATCCATTCTAATTCTTTTGCACGAATGTATCCATTCTAATTCATTCGTACGATCCATTCTAATTCCTTCGTACGATCCATTCTAATTCATTCGCACGAATGTATTCATTCTAATTCATTCGCACGAATGTATCCATTCTAATTCATTCGTACGATCGTACAAATGAATTAGAATGGATACACGATCCATTCTAATTCATTCATACGATCCATTCTAATTCATTCGTACGATCCATTCTAATTCATTCGCACGATCCATTCTAATTCATTCATACGATCCAATCTTATTCATTCATACAATCAATTCTAATTCATTCATATAATCCATTCTAATTCTTTCACATGATCCATTCTAATTCATTCGTACGATCCATTCTAATTCATTCATACAATCCATTCTATTTCATTTGTACGATCCATTCTTACTCATTCGTACGATCCATTCTAATTTATTCGCACGAATGTATCCATTCTAATTCATTCGCACGATCCATTCTAATTCATTCGTACCAATGTATCCACTCTATGCGAATGAATTAGAATGGATCGTATGAATCAAATAGAATGGATTGTACGAATGAATTAGAATGGATCGTACAAATGAATTAGAATGGATCGTGTGAAAGAATTAGAATGGATTGTATGAATGAATTAGAATGGATCGTATGAATGAATTAGAATGGATTGTATGAATGAATTAGAATGGATCGTGCGAATGAATTAGAATGGATCGTACGATTGAATTAGAATAGATTGTGCAAATGAATTAGAATGGATCGTACGAATGAGTAAGAATGGATCGTACGAATAAAATAGAATGGATTGTACGAATGAATTTGAATGGATCGTACGAATGAATTAGAATGGATCGTGGATTGTACGAATGTATCCATTCTAATTCATTCGTACGATCCATTCTAATTCCTTCGTACGGTCCATTCTAATTCCTTCGTACGATCAATTCTAATTCCTTTGTACGACCCATTATATTTCATTCGTATGATCCATTCTAATTCCTTTGTACGATCCATTCTAATTCATTCATACGATCCATTCTAATTCATTCGTACGATCCATTCTAATTCATTCGCACGATCCATTCTAATTCGTTCGCACGAATGTATCCATTCTAATTCATTCGAATGAATTAGAATAGATTGTGCGAATGAATTAGAATGGATCGTACGAATGAATTAGAATGGATACATTCATGCGAATGAATTAGAATGGATAGTATGAATTAGAATGGATCGTATGAGTGAATTCGAATGGATCGTGCGAATGAATTAGAATGGATTGTACGAATGAATTAGAATGGATCGTACGAATGAATTAGAATGGATACATTCGTGCGAATCCATTCCATTTCATTCATACGATCCATTCTAATTCATTCGTACGATCCATTCTTACTCATTCGTACGGTCCATTCTTACTCATTCGTACGATCCATTCTAATTCATTCGCATACGAATGAATTAGAATGGATCATACGAATGAATTAGAATAGATTGTGCGAATGAATTAGAATGGATCGTACGAATGAATTAGAATGGATACATTTTTGCGAATGAATTAGAATGGATACATTCATGCGAAAGAATTAGAATAGATCGTATGAATAAATTAGAATGGATCGTATGAATGAATTAGAATGGATCGTGCGAATGAATTAGAATGGATCGTACGAATGAATTAGAATGGATCGTATGAATGAATTAGAATGGGTCGTACGAAGGAATTAGAATGGATCGTACGAATGAATTAGAATGGATACATTCGTACAATCCATTCTAATTCATTCGTATGATCCATTCTAATTCATTCATACGATTCATTCGTATGATCCATTCTAATGCATTCGTACGAATGTATACACTCTAATTCATTCATACGGTGCTAATTCATTTGTACGATCCATTTTAATTCATTCGCACGATCCATTCTAATTCATTCATACGATCCATTCTAATTCATTCGTACGATCCATTCTAATTCATTCGCACAATCTATTCTAATTCATTCGTACGATCCATTCTAATTCATTCGCACGATCCATTCTAATTCATTCGTACGAACCATTCTATTTCAATCGTACGATCCACTCTTACTCATTCGTACGATCCATTCTAATTCATTCGCACGAATGTATCCGTTCTAATTCATTCGTATGATCCATTCTAATTCCTTCGTATGATCCATTCTAATTCCTTCGTACGATCCATTCTAATTCCTTTGTACAACCCATTATATTTCATTCATATGATCCATTCTAATTCCTTTGTATGATCCATTCTAATTCATTCCCATGAATGTATCCATTCTAATTCATACGTACGATCCATTCTAATTCATTCATACGATCCAATCTAATTCATTCATACGATCCATTCTAATTCATTCGCACGAATGTATCCATTCTAATTCATTCGTACGATCCATTCTAATTCCTTCGTACGATCCATTCTAATTCATTCGCA
The DNA here is from genome assembly GCA_947650365.1 of Chamaelirium japonicum. NCBI lineage: Eukaryota > Viridiplantae > Streptophyta > Magnoliopsida > Liliales > Melanthiaceae > Chamaelirium > Chamaelirium japonicum. The sequence continues at coordinate 177,607 of CANTAL010000131.1, read as the reverse complement.
CAATCTATTCTAATTCATTCGTACGTTCCATTCTAATTCATTACGTACGTATGAATTAGAATGGATACATTCATGGGAATGAATAAGAATGGATCGTACGAAGGAATTAGAATGGATCATACGAATGAAATAGAATGGATCGTACGAAGGAATTAGAATGGATCGTACGAAGGAATTAGAATGGATCGTACGAATGAATTAGAATGGATACATTCGTGCGAATGAATTAGAATGGATCGTATGAATGAATTAGATTGGATCGTATGAATGAATTAGAATGGATCGTGCGAATGAATTAGAATGGATCGTACGAATGAATTAGAATGGATCGTATGAATGAATTAGAATAGATCGTGCGAATGAATTAGAATGGTTACATTCGTGCGAATGAATTAGAATGGATCGTATGAATGAATTAGATTGGATCGTATGAATGAATTAGAATGGATCATACGAATGAAATATAATTGGTCGTACAAAGGAATTAGAATGGATCGTACGAAGGGATTAGAATGGATCGTACGAAGGAATTAGAATGGATCGTACGAAGGAATTAGAATGGATATTACGAAGGAATTAGAATGGATCGTATGAATGAATTAGAATGGATACATTCGTGCGAATGAATTACAATGGATCGTACGAATGAGTAAGAATGGATCGTACGGATGAATTAGAATAGATCGTACGAATGAATTAGAATGGATACATTCGTGCGAATGAATTAGAATGCATCGTGCGAATAAATTAGAATGGATCGTACGAATGAATTAGAATGCTATTCTAATTCATTCGCACGATCCATTCTATTTCATTCATACAATCCATTCTAATTCTTTCACACGATCCATTCTAATTCATTCGTATGGATTCATTCGTGCGAATGAATTAGAATGGATCGTGCGAATGAATTAGAATGGATCGTACGAATGAATTAGAATAGATTGTGCGAATGAATTAGAATGGATCGTACGAATGAATTAGAATGGATACATTCGTGCGAATGAATTAGAATGGATCGTATGAATGAATTAGATTGTATCGTATGAATGAATTAGAATGGATCGTGCGAATGAATTAGAATGGATCGTACGAATGAATTAGAATGGATCGTATGAATGAATTAGAATGGATCGTATATCCATTCTAATTCATTCGTATGAATGCATACATTCGTGCAAAAGAATTAGAATGGATTGTATGAATGAATTAGAATGGATCGTGCAAATGAATTAGAATGGATCGTGCGAATGAATTAGATTGGATCGTATGAATGAATTAGAATAGATTGTGCAAATGAATTAGAATGGATAAATTCGTGCGTACGAATGTATCCACTCTAATTCATTCATACGATCCATTCTAATTCCTTCGTACGATCCATTCTAATTCATTCATACGATCCATTCTAATTCATTCGTACGATCCATTCTAATTCATTCGTACAATCTATTCTAATTCATTCGTACGATCAATTCTAATTCATTAGCACGATCCGTTCTAATTCATTCGCACAATCTATTCTAATTCATTCGTACGTTCCATTCTAATTCATTCGCACGAATGTATCCATTCTAATTCATTCGTACGATCCATTCTAATTCATTCGCACAATCTATTCTAATAGAATGGATCGTACGAATGAATTAGAATGGATCGTACGAATGAATTAGAATAGATCGTATGAATGAATTAGAATAGATACATTCGTGCGAATGAATTAGAATGGATCGTGCGAATAAATTAGAATGGATCATACGAATGAATTAGAATGGATCGTACGAAGGAATTAGAATGGATCGTACGAAGAAATTAGAATGGATCGTACGAAGGAATTAGAATGGATACATTCGTGCGAATGAATTAGAATGGATCGTACGAATGAGTAAGAATGGATCGTACGAATGAAATAGAATGGATTGTACGAATGAACAAGAATGGATTCATTCGTGCAAATGAATTAGAATGGATCATGCTAATGAATTTAAATTGATCGTACGAATGAATTCGAATAGATTGTGCGAATGAATTAGAATGGATCGTACGAATGAATTAGAATGGATCATACGAAAGAATTAGAATGGATATATTCGTGCAAATGAATTAGAATGAATCGTATGAATGAATTAGAATGGATCGAACGAATAAATTAGAATGGATACATTCGTGCGAATGAATTAGAATGGATCGTACGAATGAATTAGAATGGATCGTACGAATGAATTAGAAAGGATCATGCGAAAGAATTAGAATGGATTGTATGAATGAATTAGAATGGATCGTGCGAATGAATTAGAATGGATCGTACGAATGACTTAGAATGGATCGTATGAATGAATTAGAATGGATCGTGCAAATGAATTTGAATGGATCGTACGAATGAATTAGAATGGATACATTCGTGCGAATGAATTAGAATGGATCGTACGAATAAATTAGAATGGATCGTACGAATGAAACAGTACGGATCGTATGTATGAATTAGAATGGATCGTGCGAATGAATTAGAATGGATCGTACGAATGAATTAGAATGGATACAATCGTGCGAATGAATTAGTATGGATCGTATGAATGAATTAGAGTGGATACATTCGTGCTCGTACGATCCATTCTAATTCATTCATACAATCCATTCTATTTTATTCGTACGATCCATTCTAACTCATTCGTACGATCCATTCTAATTCATTCGCATGAATGTATCCATTCTAATTCATTCGTACGATCCATTGTAATTTATTCGTACAATCCCTTCTAATTCATTCGTACGATCCATTCTATTTCATTCGCACGATCCATTCTAATTCATTCGCACGAATGAATCCATTAAAATTCATTCGTACAATCCATTCTATTTCATTCGTACGATCCATTCTTACTCATTCGTACGATCCATTCTAATGCATTTGAACGAATGTATCCATTCTAATTCATTCGTACGATCCATTCTAATTCATTCGTACGATCCATTCTAATTCATTCGCATGACCCATTCTAATTCATTCACACAAATGAATCCATTCTAATTCATTCGTACAATCCATTCTATTTCATTCGTACGATCCATTCTTACTCATTCGTACGATCCATTCTAATTCATTCATACGATCCATTCTAATTCATTCGCACGATCCATTCTAATTCATTCATACGATCCAATCTAATTAATTCGTACGATCCATTCTAATTCATTCGCATAATCTATTCTAATTCATTCGTACGTTCCATTCTAATTCATTCGTACGATCCATTCTAATTCATTCATATGATCAATTCTAATTCATTTGCACGAATATATCCATTCTAATTCATTCGAACGATCCATTCTAATTCCTTCGTACGATCCATTCTATTTCATTCGTATGATCCATTCTAATTCCTTCGTACGATCCATTCTTATTCATTCGCACAATCTATTATAATTCATTCGTAGGATCTATTCTAATTCATTCGCACGAATGTATCCATTCTAATTCATTCGTACGATCCATTCTAATTCATTCGTACGATCCATTCTAATTCATTCGCACAATCTATTCTAATTCATTCATGCGTTCCATTCTAATTCATTCGCACGAATGTATCCATTCTAATTCATTCGTACGATACATTCTAATTCATTCGCACAATCTATTCTAATTCATTCATATGATCCAATCTAATTCATTCATACGATCCATTCTAATTCTATCGTACGAATGTATCCATTCTAATTCCTTCGTACGATCCATTCTAATTCATACGATCCATTCTATTTCATTCGTACGATCCATTCTAATTCATTCGTACATTCCATTGTACGAAGGAATTAGAATGGATCGTACGAATGAATTAGAATGGATACATTCGTGCGAATGAATTAGAATGGATCGTACGAATGAATTAGAATGGATCGTACGAATGAATTAGAATGGATACATTCGTGCGAATGAATTAGAATGGATCGTACGAATGAGTAAGAATGGATCGTACGAATGAAATAGAATGGATTGTACGAATGAATTAGAATGGATCGTACGAATGAATTAGATTGGATCGTGTGAAAGAATTAGAATGGATTGTACGAATGAATTAGAATGGATCGTATGAATGAATTAGAATGGATCGTGCGAATGAATTAGAATGGATCGTACGAATGAATTAGAATGGATCGTATGAATGAATTAGAATGGATCGTGCGAATGAATTAGAATGGATCGTACGAATGAATTAGAATGGATCGTAATAATGGATCGTACCAATGAATTTGTACGTATGAATGAATTAGAATGGATCTTATGAATGAATTAGAATGGATCGTACGAATGAATTAGAATAGATCGTACGAATGAATTAGAATGGATACATTCGTGCGAATGAATTAGAATGGATCATACGGATCGCATGAATTAATTAGAATGGATCGTACTTATGAATTAGAATGGATCGTACGAATGAATTAGAGTGGATACACGACCCATTCTAATTCATTCGTACGATCCATTCTAATTCATTCGCACAATCTATTCTAATTCATTCGTACGATCCATTCTAATTCATTCATACAATCCATTCTAATTCTTTCACACAATCCATTCAAATTCATTCGTACGATCCATTCTAATTCATAAGTACAATCCATTCTAATTCATTCGCACGATCCATTCTAATTCATTCGCACGATCCATTCTAATTAATTCGTTCATTCGCACGAATGTATCAATTCTAATTCATTCGTATGATCCATTCTAATTCATTCGCACAATCCATTCTAATTCATTCATACGATCCATTCTAATTCTTTCGTACGATCCATTCTAATTCATTCGTACGATCCATTCTTATTCATTCGTACGATCCATTCTAATTCATTCATACGGTCCATTCTAATTCATTCGCACGAATGTATCCATTCTAATTCATTCATACGATCCATTCTAATTCATTCGTACAATCCATTCTATTTCATTCGTATGATCCATTCTTACTCATTCGTACGATCCATTCTAATTCATTCGCACGAATGTATCCATTCTAATTCATTCGTATGATCCATTCTAATTCATTCATACGATTCATTCTAATTCATTCATACAATCCATTCTAATTCTTTCACACGATCCATTCTAATTCATTCGTACGATCCATTCTAATTCATTCGCACAATCTATTCGAATTCATTCGTACGATCCATTCTAATTCATTCGCACGATCCATTCTAATTCATTCACACGAATGAATCCATACGAATGAATTAGAATGGATCGTGTGAAAGAATTAGAATGGATTGTATGAATGAATTAGAATGGATCATATGAATGAATTAGAATGGATCCTACGAATGAATTAGAATGGATCGTACGAATGAATTAGAATGGATCGTACGAATGAATTAGAATGGATTATACGAATGAAACAGAATGGATCGTACGATCCATTCTAATTCATTCACACAATCTATTCTAATTCATTCGTATGATCAATTCTAATTCATTAGCACGATCCATTCTAATTCATTCGTACGATCTATTCTATTTGATTCGTACGATCCATTCTTACTCAATCGTATGATCCATTCTAATTCATTCGCACGAATGTATCCATTCTAATTCATTCGTACGATCCATTTTAATTCCTTCGTACGATCCATACGAATAAATTAGAATGAATTAGAATGGATTGTATGAATGAATTAGAATGGATCGTGCGAATGAATTAATATGGATCGTGCGAATGAATTAGAATGGATCGTAGGAATGAATTAGATTGGATTGTATGAATGAATTAAAATGTATCGTGCGAATGAATTAGAATGGATCATACCAATGAATTAGAATGGATCGTAGGAATGAATTAGAATGGATCGTACAAAGGAATTAGAATAGATCATACGAATAAAATATGATGGGTCGTACAAAGGAATTAGAATGGATCGTATGAAGGAATTAGAATGGATCGTACGAATGAATTAGAATGGATACATTCGTACAATCCATTCTAATTCATTCGTACAATCCATTCTAATTCATTCGTACGATTCATTCGTATGATCCATTCTAATTCATTCGTACGAATGTATCCACTCTAATTCATTCATACGACCCATTCTAATTCATTGGTACGATCCATTCTAATTCATTCGTACGATCCATTCTAATTCATTCGCGCGATCCATCCTAATTCATTCATTCGATCCATTCTAATTCATTCATATGACTTATTCTAATTCTTTCGCACGAATGTATCCATTCTAATTCATTTGCACGAATGTATCCATTCTAATTCATTCGTACGATCCATTCTAATTCATTCGCACAATCTATTCTAATTCATTGGATCGTACGAAGGAATTAGAATGGATCGTACGAATGAATTAGAATGGATACATTCATGCGAATGAATTAGAATGGATCGTACGAATGAATTAGAATGGATTGTACGAATGTATCCATTCTAATTCATTTGTACGATCCATTCTAATTCCTTCGTACGATCCATTCTAATTCCTTCGTACGATCCATTCTAATTCCTTTATACGACCCATTATATTTCATTCATATGATCCATTCTAATTCCTTTGTACGATCCATTCTAATTCATTCATACGATCCATTCTAATTCATTCGTACGATCCATTCTTACTCATTCGTATGATCATGAATTAGAATGGATCGTACGAATGAGTAAGAATGGATCATACGAATGAAATAGAGTGGATTGTACGAATGAATTAGAATGGATTCATTCGTGCAAATAATTAGAATGGATCGTGTGAATGAATTAGAATGGATCGTACGAATGAATTAGAATGGATACATTCGTGCGAATGAATTAGAATAGATTATGCGAATGAATTAGAATGGATCGTACGAATGAATTAGAATGGATACATTCGTGCGAATAAATTAGAATGGATCATACGAATGAGTAAGAATGGATCGTATGAATGAAATAGAATGGATTGTATGAATGAATTAGAATGGATCGTACGAATGAATTAGAATGGATCGTGTGAAAGAATTAGAATGGATTGTATGAATGAATTAGAATGGATCGTATGAATGAATTAGAATGGATCGTGCGAATGAATTAGAATGGATCGTGCGAATGAATTAGAATGGATCGAACGAATGAATTAGAATGGATCGTATGAATGAATTAGAATGGATCGTGCGAATGAATTAGAATGGATCGTACGAATGAATTAGAATGGATCGTTTGAATGAATTAGAATGGATCGTACGAATGAAATAGAATTAGAATGGATCCAATCTAATTAATTCATACGATCCATTCTAATTCATTCGCACGAATGTATTCATTCTAATTCATTCGTACGATCCATTCTAATTCATTCGCACAATCTATTCAAATTCATTCGTACGATCTATTCTAATTCATTCGTACAATCCATTCTAATTCATTTGTACGATCCATTCAAATTTATTCGCACGATCCATTCTAATTCATTCGCACAATCAATTCTAATTCATTCGTACGATCAATTCTAATTCATTAGCACGATCCATTCTAATTCATTCGTACGATCTATTCTATTTCATTTGTATGATCCATTCTAATTCATTCGCACGATCCATTCGAATTCACTCATACGATCCATTCTAATTCATTCGCACGAATGAATCCATTCTAATTCATTCGTACAATCCATTCTATTTCATTCGTATGATCCATTCTTACTCATTCGTACCGTACGATGCATTCTAATTCATTCATACGATCCATTCTAATTCATTTACACGAATATATCCATTCTAATTCATTCGTATGATCTATTCTAATTCATTCGTACGATCCATTCTAATTCATTCGCATAATCTATTCTAATTCATTCCTACGATCAATTCTAATTCATTAGCACGATCCATTCTAATTCATTCGCACGAATGAATCCATTCTAATTCATTCATACAATCCATTCTATTTCATTCGTACGATCCATTCTTACCCATTCGTACGATCCATTCTAATTCATTCGCACGATCCATTCTAATTCATTCGTACAATCCATTCTATTTCATTCGTACGATCCATTCTTACTCATTCATACGATCCATTCTAATTCATTCGCACGAATGTATCCATTCTAATTCATTCGTACGATCCATTCTAATTCCTTCGTACGATCCATTCTAATTCCTTCGTACGATCCATTCTAATTCCTTTGTACGACCCATTATATTTCATTTGTATGATCCATTCTAATTCCTTTGTACGATCCATTCTAATTCATTCCCTTGAATGTATCCATTCTAATTCATTCGCACGAATGTATCCATTCTAATTCATTCGTACGATCCATTCTAATTCATTCATACGATCCATTCTAATTCATTTGCACGAATATATCCATTCTAATTCATTCGTTTGATCCATTCTAATTCATTCGTACGATCCATTCTAATTCATTCGCACAATATATTCTAATTCATTCGTACGATCAATTCTAATTCATTAGCACGATCCATTCTAATTCATTCACATGAATGAATCCATTCTAATTCATTTGTACAATCCATTCTATTTCATTTATATGATCCATTCTAATTCATTCGTACGATCCATTCTAACTCATTTATACGATCCATTCTAATTCATTCGTACAATCCATTCTATTTCATTCGTACAATCCATTCTTACTCATTCGTATGATCCATTTTAATTCATTCGTACGAATGTATCCATTCTAATTCATTCGTACAATCCATTCTAATTCATTTGTACGATCCATTCTAATTCATTCATACGATCCATTCTAATTCATTCGTACGATCCATTCTATTTCATTCGTACGATCCATTCTTACTCATTCGTACGATCCATTCTAATTCATTCGCACAATCTATTCTAATTCATTCGCACGAACCATTCTAATTAATTCGTACGATCGTGCTAGTGAATTAGAATGGATCGTACGAATGAATTAGAATAGATTATGCGAATGAATAAGAATGGATCGCACGAATGAGTAAGAATGGATCGTACGAATGAAATAGAATGGATCGTACGAATGAATTAGAATGGATCGTGCGAATGAATTAGAATGGATCGTGCGAATGAATTAGAATGGATCGTACGAATGAATTAGAATGGATCGTATGAATGAATTAGAATGGACCGTGCGAATGAATTAGAATGGATCGTATGAATGAAATAGAATGGATCGTATAAATTAGAATGGATTGTACGAAGGAATTAGAATGGATCGTACGAATGAATTAGAATGGATCATACGAATGAAATAGAATGGATCGTACGAAGGAATTAGAATGGATCGTACGAAGGAATTAGAATAGATACATTCGTGCGAATGAATTAGAATGGATCGTACGAATGAATTAGAATGGATACATTCTTACGAATGAATTAGAATGGATCGTATGAATGAATTAGAATAGATCATGTATATGAATTAGAATGGATCGTATGAATGAATTCGAATGGATCGTATGAATGAATTAGATTGGATCGTATGAATGAATATTAGAATGGATCATGCGAATGAATTAGAATGGATCGTACGAATGAATTACAATGGATCGTATGAATGAATTAGAATGGATCGTGCGAATATATTAGAATGGATCGTATGAATGAATTAGAATGGATTGTACGAATTAATTAGAATGGATCGTATGAATGAATTAGAATGGATCGTGCGAATGAATTAGAAAGGATCGTATGAATGAAATAGAATGGATCGTATGAAGGAATTAGAATGGATAATACGAATGAATTAGAATGGATCATACGAAGGAATTCCTTTGTACGATCCATTCTAATTCATTCATACGATCCATTCTAATTCATTCGTACGATCCATTCTAATTCATTTGCACAATCTATTCTAATTTATTCGTACGATCCATTCTAATTCATTAGCACGATCCATTCTAATTCATTCATACAATCCATTCTAATTCTTTTGCACGAATGTATCCATTCTAATTCATTCGTACGATCCATTCTAATTCCTTCGTAAGATCCATTCTAATTCCTTCGTACGATCCATTCTAATTCATTCCCATGAATGTATCCATTCTATTTGATACGTACGATCCATTCTATTTCATTCGTACGATCCATTCTTACTCATTCGCACGATCCGTTCTAATTCATTCGCACGAATGTATCCACTCTAATTCATTCGTACGATCCATTCTAATTCATTCGTACGATCCATTCTAATTCATTCGTACGATCCATTCTAATTCATTCGTACGATCCATTATAATTCATTCGCACGATCCATTCTAATTCATTCATACGATCCATTCTAATTCATTCATACAATCCATTCTAATTCTTTCACACGATCCATTCTAATTCATTCGTACGATCCATTCTAATTCATTCGTACAATCCATTCTATTTCATTCGTACGATCCATTCTTACTCATTCGTACGATCCATTCTAATTCATTCGCACGAATGTATCCATTCTAATTCATTCGTACGATCCATTCTAATTCATTCGTACGATCCATTTTAATTCATTCGCACGTTCCATTCTAATTCATTCGCACGAATGAATCCATTCTAATTCATTCGTACAATCCATTCTATTTCATTCGTACGATCCATTCTAATTCATTCATACGATCCATTCTAATTCATTCGTACAATCCATTCTAATTCATTCGTACAATCCATTCTAATTCATTCACACGATCCATTCTAATTCATTCATACGATCCAATCTAATTCATTCATACGATCCATTCTAATTCATTCGCACAATCTATTCTTATTCATTCGTACGATCCATTCTAATTCCTTTGTACGATCCATTCTAATTCCTTCGTACGTACGATCCATTCTATTTCATTCGTACGATCCATTCTTACTCATTCGTACGATCCATTCTAATTCATTCGCACGAATGTATCCATTCTAATTCATTTGTACGATCCATTCTAATTCCTTCGTACGATTCATTCTAATTCCTTCGTACGATCCATTCTAATTCCTTTGTACGACCCATTATATTTCATTCGTATGATCCATTCTAATTCCTTTGTACGATCCATTCTAATTCATTCATACGATCCATTCTAATTCATTATTACGATCCATTCTAATTCATTCGCACGATCCATTCCAATTCATTCATATGATCCAATCTAATTCATTCATACGATCCATTCTAATTCATTCGCACAATCTATTCTAACTCATTCGTACGATCCATTCTAATTCCTTCATACGATCTATTCTAATTCCTTCGTACGTACGATCCATTCTATTTCATTCGTATGTTCCATTCTTACTCATTCGTACGATCCATTCTAATTCATTCGCACGAATGTATCCATTCTAATTCATTCGTACGATCCATTCTAATTCCTTCGTACGATCCATTCTAATTCCTTCGTGCGATCCATTCAAATTCCTTTGTACGACCCATTATATTTCATTCGTATGATCCATTCTAATTCCGTACGATCCATTCTAATTCATTCATACGATCCATTCTAATACATTCATACGATCCATTCTAATTCATTCGCACGATCCATTCTTATTCATTCATACGATCCAATCTAATCCATTCATACGATCCATTCTAATTCATTCGCATAATCTATTCTAATTCATTCGTACCTTCCATTCTAATTCATTAGCACGATCCATGCTAATTCATTCGTACGATCCATTCTAATTCATTCGTACGTACGATCCATTCTAATTCCTTCGTACGATCCATTCTATTTCATTCGTATGATCCATTCTAATTCATTCGCACGATCCATTCTAATTCATACGATCCATTCTATTTCATTCATACGATCCATTCTAATTCATTCGCACGATCCATTCTAATTCATTCATACGATCCATTCTAATTCATTCGTACGATCCATTCTAATTCATTAGCACGATCCATTCTAATTCATTCGTACGATCCATTCTATTTCATTCGTACGATCCATTCTTACTCATTCGTACGATCCATTCTAATTCATTCGTACGAATTTATCCAGATCCATTCTAATTCATTCGCACGATCCATTATAATTCATTCGCACGATCCATTCTAATTCATTCGTACAAGGATACATTCGTGTGAATGAATTAGAATGGATCGTGCGAATGAATTAGAATGGATCATACGAATGAATTAGAATGGATCGTACGAATAAATTAGAATGGATCGTACGAAGGAATTAGAATGGATTGTACGAATGAATTAGAATGGATCGTGTGAAAGAATTAGAATGGATTGTATGAATGAATTAGAATGGATCGTACGAATGAGTAAGAATGAATCGTACGAATGAAATAGAATGGATTGTACGAATGAATTAGAATGGATCGTACGAATGAATTAGAATGGATCGTGTGAAAGAATTAGAATGGATCGTACGAATGAATTAGAATGGATCGTACGAATGAATTAGAATGGATACATTCGTGCGAATGAATTAGAATGGATCGTACGAATGAGTAAGAATGGATCGTACGAATGAAATAGAATGGATTGTACGAATGAATTAGAATGGATCGTACGAATGAATTAGAATGGATCGTGTGATAGAATTAGAATGGATTGTATGAATGAAATAGAATGGATTGTACGAATGAATTAGAATGTATCGTGCGAATGAATTAGAATGGATCGTACGAATTAATTAGAATGGATCGTGCTAATGAATTAGAATTGATCGTACGAATGAATTAGAATAGATTGTGCGAATGAATTAGAATAGATCGTACGAATGAAATAGAATGGATACATTCGTGCGAATGAATTAGAATAGATCGTACGAATGAATTAGAATAGATATATTCGTGCGAATGAATTAGAATGGATCGTACGAATGAGTAAGCATGGATCATACAAATGAAATAGAATGGATCGTACGAATGAATTAGAATGGATCGTGCCAATGAATTAGAATGGATCGTACGAATGAATTAGAATAGATTGTGCGAATGAATTAGAATGGATCATACGAATGTATTAGAATAGATACATTTGTGCGAATGAATTAGAATGGATCGTATGAATGAATTAGATTGGATCGTATGAATGAATTAGAATTGATCGTACGTATGAATTAGAATGGATACATTCATGGGAATGAATTAGAATGGATCGTACAAAGGAATTAGAATGGATCATACTAATGAAATTTAATGGGTTCTACAAAGGAATTAGAATGGATCGTACGAAGGAATTAGAATGGATCGTACGAAGGAATTAGAATGAATCGTATGAATGAATTAGAATGGATACATTCGTGCGAATGAATTAGAATGGATCGTACGAATGAGTAAAATGGAACATACGAATGAAAAAGAATGGATTGTACGAATGAATTAGAATGGATCGTGCGAATGAATTAGAATGGATCGTACGAATGAATTAGAATAGATTGTGCGAATGAATTAGAATGGATCGTACGAATAAATTAGAATGGATCGTACGAATGAATTAGAATGGATCGTATTAATGAATTAGAATGGATCGTGCGAATGAATTAGAATGGATCGTACGAATGAATTAGCATGGATCGGGCTAATGAATTAGAATGGAACGTACGAATGAATTAGAATGGATCATGTGAAAGAATTAGAATGGATTGTATGAATGAATTAGAATGGATCGTATGAATGAATTAGAATGGATCGTGCGAATGAATTAGAATGGATCATACGAAGGAATTAGAATAGATCGTACGAATGAATTAGAATAGATTGTGCGAATGAATTAGAATAGATCGTACGAATGAATTAGAATAGATTGTGCGAATGAATTAGAATGGATTGTACGAATGTATTAGAATGGATCGTACAAAGGAATTAGAATGGATAGTACGAATGAATTAGAAAAGATTGTGCGAATGAATTAGAATGGATACATTCGTGCGAATGAATTAGAATGGATCGTATGAATGAATTAGATTTGATCGTATGAATGAATTAGAATGGATCGTATGAATGAATTAGAATGGATCGTGCTAATGAATTAGAATGGATTGTACGAATGAATTAGAATGGATCGTGCGAATGAATTAGAATGGATCGTGCGAATGAATTAGAATGGATCGTACGAATGAATTAGAATGGATCGTACGAATGAAATAGAATGCATCGTACGAATGAATTAGAATGGATACATTCGTGCGAATGAATTAGAATGGATCGTACGAATGAGTAAGAATGGATCGTACGAATGAAATAGAATGGATTGTACGAATGAATTAGAATGGATTCATTCGTGCGAATGAATTAGAATGGATCGTGCGAATGAATTAGAATGGATCGTACGAATGAATTAGAATGGATCATACGAATGAATTAGAATGGATACATTCGTGCGAATGAATTAGAATGGATCGTACGAATGAGTAAGAATGGATCGTACGAATGAAATAGAATGGATTGTACGAATGAATTAGAATGGATTTATTCGTGCGAATGAATTAGAATGGATCGTGCGAATGAATTAGAATGGATCGTACGAATGAATTAGAATGGATCGTACGGATGAATTAGAATGGATACATTCGTGCGAATGAATTAGAATGGATCGTACGAATGAGTAAGAATGGATCGTACGAATGAAATAGAATGGATTGTACGAATGAATTAGAATGGATCGTACGAATGAATTAGAATGGATTGTGTGAAAGAATTAGAATGGATTGTATGAATGAATTAGAATGGATCGTCTGAATGAATTAGAATGGATCGTGCGAATGAATTAGAATGGATCGTACGAATGAATTAGAATAGATCGTATGAATGAATTAGAATGGATCGTGCGAATGAATTAGAATGGATCGTACGAATGAATTAAAGTGGATACATTCGTGCGAATGAATTAGAATGGATCGTACGAATGAGTAAGAATGGATAGTACGAATGAAATAGAATGGGTCGTATATATCAATTAGAATGGATACATTTATGGGAATGAATTAGAATGGATCGTACGAAGGAATTAGAATGGATCATACGAAGGAATTAGAATGGATCGTACGAATGAATTAGAATGGATACATTCGTGCAAAAGAATTAGAATGGATTGTATGAATGAATTAGAATGGATCGTGCTAACAAATTAGAATGGATCGTACGAATGAATTAGAATGGATCGTACGAATGAATTAGAATGGATACATTCGTGCGAATGAATTAGAATGGATCGTACGAAGGAATTAGAATAGATACATTCGTGCGAATGAATTAGAATGGATCATACGAAGGAATTAGAATAGATTGTATGAATGAATTTGAATAGATTGTGTGAATGAATTAGAGTGGATTGTACGAATGAATTAGAATGGACACATTCATGGGAATGCATTAGAATGGATCGTACGAAGGAATTAGAATGGATCATTCGAATGAAATAGAGTGGATCGTAAGAATGGATCGTACGAATGAAATAGAATGGATTGTACGAATGAATTAGAATGGATTCATTCGTGCGAATGAATTAGAATGGATCGTGCGAATGAATTAGAATGGATCGTACGAATGGATTGTACGAATGAATTAGAATAGATTGTACGAATGAATTAGAATGGATCGTACGAATGAATTAGAATGGATACATTCGTGCGAATGAATTAGAATGGATCGTATGAATGAATTATATTGGATCGTATTAATGAATTAGAATGGATCGTGCGAATGAATTAGAATGGATCGTACAAATGAATTAGAATGGATGCATTCGTGTGAATGAATTAGAATGGATCATACGAAGGAATTAGAATGCCCATTCTAATTCATTCGCACGAATGTATTCATTCTAATTCATTCGTACGATCCATTCTAATTCATTCATACAATCCACTCTAATTCACTTGCACGAATATATCCATTCTAATTCATTCGTATGATCCATTCTAATTCATTCGTACGATCCATTCTAATTCATTCGCACGATCCATTCTAATTCATTCGTACGATCCATTCTATTTCAATCGTATGATCCATTCTTACTCATTCGTACGATCCAATCTAATTCATTCGCACGAATGTATCCATTCTAATTCATTCGTACGATCCATTCTAATTCCTTCGTACGATCCATTTTAATTCCTTCACACGATCCATTTTAATTCATTCGCACAATCCATTCTAATTCATTCATACGATCCATGCTAATTCATTCATACAATCCATTCTAATTCATTCTAATTTATTCGTACGATCCATGAATTAGAATGGATCGCACGAATGTATCCATTCTAATTCATTCGTACGATCCATTTTAATTCCTTCGTACGATCCATTATAATTACTTCGTACGATCCATTCTATTTCATTCGAATGATCCATTCTAATTCCTTCGTACGATCCATTCTAATTCATTCCCATGAATGTGTCCATTCTAATTCATTCAAACGATCCATTCTAATTCATTCACACAATCTATTCTAATTCATTCATACGATCCATTCTAATTCATTCGTACGATTCAATCTAATTCATTCGCACGATCCATTCTTATTCATTCATATGATCCATTCTAATTCATTCGTACGACATTCTAATTCATTCGTACGATCAATTTTAATTCATTCGTAGGATCCATTCTAATTCATTCGCACAATCCATTCTAATTCATTCGTACGATCCATTCTAATTCATTTGCACGAATGTATCCATTCTAATTCATTCGTACGATCTATTCTAATTCATTCGTACGATCCATTCTAATTCACTAGCATGATCGTACGAATTAATTAGAATGGATCGTGCGAATGAATTAGAATGGATCGTGCGAATGAATTAGAATGGATCGTACGAATGAATTAGAATGGATCGTACGAATGAATTAGAATGGATCGTACAAATGAATTAGAATGGATACATTCGTGCGAATGAATTTGAATGGATCGTACGAATGAGTAAGAATGGATCGTACGAATGAACTTGAATGGATTGTACGAAATAATTAGAATGGATTCATTCGTGCGAATGAATTAGAATGGATCGTGCGAATGAATTAGAATGGATCGTACGAATGAATTAGAATGGATTGTACGAATGAATTAGAATGGATACATTCGTGCGAATGAATTAGAATGGATCGTACGAATGAGTAAGAATGGATCGTACGAATGAAATAGAATGGATTGTATGAATGAATTAGAATGGATTCATTCGTGCGAATGAATTAGAATGGATTGTGCGAATGAATTAGAATGGATCATACGAATGAATTAGAATGGATCATACGAATGAATTAGAATGCATACATTCGTGCGAATGAATTTGAATGGATCGTCTGAATGAGTAAGAATGGATCGTACGAATAAAATAGAATGGATTGTACGAATGAATTAGAATGGATCGTACGAATGAATTAGAATGGATCGTGTGAAAGAATTAGAATGGATTGTATGAATGAATTAGAATGGATCGTATGAATGAATTAGAATGGATCGTGCGAATGAATTAGGATGGATCGTACGATTGAATTAGAATGAATCGTATGAATGAATTAGAATGGATCGTGCGAAAGAATTAGAATGGATCGTACGAATGAATTAGAGTGGATACATTCGTGCGTATGAATTAGAATGGATCGTACGAATGAGTAAGAATGGATCGTACGAATGAAATAGAATGGATCGTACGTATCAATTCGAATGGATACATTCATAGGAATGAATTAGATTGGATCGTACGAAGGAATTAGAATGGATTGTACGAAGGAATTAGAATGGATCGTACGAATGAATTAGAAAGGATACATTCATGCAAAAGAATTAGAATGGATTGTATGAATGAATTAGAATGGATCGTGCTAATGAATTAGAATGGATCGTACGAATGAATTAGAATAGATTGTGCGAATGAATTAGAATGGATCGTACGAATGAATTAGAATGGATCGTAATAATGGATTGTACGAATAAAATAGAATGGATCGTACGAATGAATTAGCGTGGATCGTGCTAATGAATTAGAATGGAACGTACGAATGAATTAGAATAGATTGTGCGAATGAATTAGAATGGATCGTACGAATGAATTAGACTGGATAAATTCGTGCGAGTGAATTAGAATGGAATGTATGAATGAATTAGATTGGATCGTATAAATGAATTAGAATGGATCGTACGAATGAAATAGAATGGATACATTCATGGGAATGAATAAGAATGGATCGTACAAAGGAATTAGAATGGATCATACGAATGAAATAGAATGGATCGTACGAAGGAATTAGAATGGATCGTACGAAGGAATTAGAATGGATCGGACGAATGAATTAGAATGGATCGTGCGAATGAATTAGAATGGATCGTACGAATGAATTAGAATGGATCGTATGAATGAATTAGAATGGATCGTGCGAATGAATTAGAATGGATCGTACGAATGAATTAGAATGGATACATTCGAGCAACTAAATTAGAATGGATCGTACGAATGAGTAAGAATGGATCGTACAATTAGAATGGATCGTACGAATGAATTAGAATAGATTGTGCGAATGAATTAGAATGGATCATACGAATGAATTAGAATGGATCGTAATAATGGATCGTACGAATGAAATAGAATGGATCGTACGAATGAATTAGCATGGATCGTGCTAATGAATTAGAATGAAACGTATGAATGAATTAGAATAGATTGTGCGAATGAATTAGAATGGATCGTACGAATGAATTAGAATGGATAAATTCGTGCGAATGAATTAGAATGGATTGTATGAATGAATTAGATTGGATCGTATAAATGAATTAGAATGGGTCGTACGTATGAATTAGAATGGATACATTCATGGGAATGAATAAGAATGGATCTTACGAAGGAATTAGAATGGATCATACGAATGAAATAGAATGGATCATACGAATGAAATAGAATGGATCGTACGGATACATTCTTACGAATGAATTAGAATGGATCGTACGAAGGAATTAGAATGGATCGTATGAATGAATTAGAATAGATTGTGTGAAAGAATTAGAATGGATTGTATGAATGAATTAGAATGGATCATACGATCCATTCTAATTCATTCATACAATCCATTCTAATTCTTTCACACGATCCATTCTAATTCATTCGTACGATCCATTCTAATTCATTCATACAATCCATTCTAATTCTTTCACACGATCCATTCTAATTCCTTCGTACGATCCATTCTAATTCCTTCGTACGATCCATTCTTACCATTAATAGATTGTGCGAATGAATTAGAATGGAACGTACGAATGAATTAGAATGGATACATTCATGCGAAATAATTATAATGGATCATATGAATGAATTTGATTGGATCGTATGAATGAATTAGAATGGATCGTGCGAATGAATTAGAATGGATCGTACGAATGAATTAGAATGGATCGTAAGAATGAATTAGAATGGATTGTGCGAATGAATTAGAATGGATCGTACGAATGAATTAGAATGGATTGTACGAATGAATTAGAATGGATCGTATGAATGAATTAGAATTGGTCGTGCGAATGAATTAGAATGGATCATACGAATGAATTAGAGTGGATACATTCGTGCGAATGAATTAGAATGGATCGTATTAATGAATTAGAATGGATCGTGCGAATGAATTAGAATGGATCGTACGAATGAATTAGAATGGATACAATCGTGCGAATGAATTAGAATGGATCATACGATTGAGTAAGAATGGATCATACGAATGAAATAGAATAGATCGTACGAATGAATTAGAATGGATCGTGCTAATGAATTAGAATTGATTGTACGAATGAATTAGAATAGATTGTGCGATCATACGATCCATTCTAACGTACGAATGAATTAGAATGGATCGTACGAAGGAATTAGAATGGATCGTACGAATGAATTAGAATGGATACATTCGTGCGAAGGAATTAGAATGGATCTTACGAATGACTAAGAATGGATTGTACGAAGGAATTCGAATGGATCATACGGATGAAATAGAATGGATCGTACGAAGGAATTACAGTGGATCGTACGTACGAAGGAATTAGAATGGATCGTACGAAGGAATTTGAATGGATCGTACGAATAAATTAGAATAGATTGTGCGAATGAATTAGAATGGATCGTACGAATGAGTAAGAATGGATCGTACGAATGAAATAGAATTGATCGTATGAATGAATTAGAATGGATCGTGCTAATGAATTAGAATGGATCGTACGAATGAATTAGAATAGATTATGCGAATGAATTAGAATGGATCGTACGAATGAATTAGAATGGATACATTCGTGCGAATGAATTAAAATGGATCGTATGAATGAATTAGATTGGATTGTATTAATGAATTAGAATGGATTGTGCGAATGAATTAGAATGGATCGTATGAATGAATTACAATGGATACATTCGTGCGAATGAATTAGAATGGATCATACGATTGAGTAAGAATGGATCGTACGAATGAAATAGAATAGATCGTACGAATGAATTAGAATGGATCGTGCTAATGAATTAGAATTGATCGTACGAATGAATTAGAATGAATCGTGCTAATGAATTAGAATGCGTACGAAGGAATTAGAATGGATCGTATGTACGAAGGAATTAGAATGGATCGTACGAAGGAATTAGAATGGACCGTGCGAATGAATTAGAATGGATCGTACGAATGAAGGAACTAGAATGGATCGTACGAAGGAATTAGAATGGATCATGCGAATGAATTAGAATGGATCGTACGAATGAATTAGAATGGATCGTACGAATGAATTAGAATGGATACATTCGTGCGAATGAATTAGAATGGATCATATGAATGAGTAAGAATGGATCGTACGAATGAAATAGAATGGATTGTACGAATGAATTAGAATGGATCGTACGAATGAATTAGAATAGATTGTATGAATGAATTAGAATGGATACATTCGTGCGAATGAATTAGAATGGATCGTACAAATGAATTAGAATAGATCGTATGAATGAATTAGAATGGATCGTACGAATGAATTAGAATAGATTGTGCGAATGATTTCGAATGGATCGTACGAATGAATTAGAATGGATACATTCGTGCGAATGAATTAGAATGGATCGTACTGATACACGATCCATTCTAATTCATTCATACGATCCATTCTAATTCATTCGTACGATCCATTCTAATTACTTTGTACGATCCATTCTAATTCATTCATACGATCCATTCTAATTCATTTGTACGATCCATTCTAATTCATTCGCATGATCCATTCTAATTCATTCGTACGATCCATTCTAATTCATTCGCACGGAATTAGAATGGATCGTACGAATGAATTAGAATGGATCGTATGAATGAATTAGAATGGATCATACGAATGAAATAGAATGGATCGTACGATCATACGAATGAATTAGAATGGATCGTATGAATGAATTAGAATGGATCGTATGAATGAATTAGATTGGATCGTATGAATGAATTATAATGAATCGTGCGAATGAATTAGAATGGATCGTACGAATGAATTAGAATGGATCGTACGTACGAAGGAATTAGAATGGATCGTACGAAGGAATTAGAATGGATCGTTCGAATGAATTAGAATAGATTGTGCGAATGAATTTGAATGGATCGTATGAATGAATTAGAATGGATCGTATGAATGAATTAGAATGTATCGTGCGAATGAATTAGAATGGATCGTATGAACGAATTAGAATGGATTGTACGAATGAATTAGAATGGATCGTACGAATAAATTAGAATGGATCGTGTGAAAGAATTAGAATGGATTGTATGAATGAATTAGAATGGATCGTATGAATGAATTAGAGTGGATCGTGCTTTTTCGTGCTAATGAATTGGAATGGATCGTACGAATGAATTAGAATGGATATATTCGTGCGAAAGAATTAGAATGGATCGTATGAATGAATTAGATTGGATCGTATGAATGAATTAGAATGGATCGTGCGAAGGCATTAGAATGGATCGTACGAATGAATTAGAATAGTTTGTATGAATGAATTAGAATGGATCGTGCGAATGAATTAGAATGGATCGTACGAATGAATTCGAATGGATAAATTCGTGCGTACGAATGTATCCACTCTAATTCATTCATACGATCCATTCTAATTCATTCATACAATCCATTCTAATTCCTTCGTACGATCCATTCTAATTCATTCATACGATCTATTCTAATTCATTCGCACGATCCATTCTAATTCATTCATACGATCCATTCTAATTCATTCATACGATCCACTCTAATTCATTCGCACGATCCATTCTAATTCATTCGTACAATCCATTCTATTACATTCGTACGATCCATTCTTACTCATTCGTATGATCCATTCTAATTCATTCGCACGAATGTATCTATTCTAATTCATTCGTATGGATACATTCGTGCGAATGAATTAGAATGGATCGTATGAATCAATTAGAATAGATTGTGCGAATGAATTAGAATGGATCGTACGAATGAATTAGAATGGATACATTCGTGCGAATGAATTAGAATGGATCGTACGAATGAATTAGAATGGATCGTACGAATGAATTAGAATAGATCGTACGAATGAAATAGAATGGATTGTACGAATGTATTGGAATGGATCGTACGAATGAATTAGAATGGATCGTGTGAAAGAATTATAATGGATTGTATGAATGAATTAGAATGGATCATATGAATAAATTAGAATAGATACATTCATGCGAATGAATTAAAATGGATCGTGCGAATGAAATAGAATGGATCGTACGAATGAATTATAATGTATCGTACGAATGAATTAGAATAGATTGTGCGACGAATGTATCCATTCTAATTCATTCGTACGATCCATTCTAATTCATTCTTACGATCCATTCTAATTCCTTCGTACGATCCATTCTAATTCATTCGTACGATCCATTCTAATTCCTTCGTACGATCCATTCTAATTCATTCGTACGATCCATTCTAATTTATTCGTACGATCCATTCTAATTCATTCGCACGATCCATTCTAATTCATTCGAACGAATGTATCTATTATAATTCATTCGTACGATCTATTCTAATTCATTTGTACGATCCATTCTAATTCCTTCGTACGATCCATTCTAATTCCTTCGTACGAATGTATCCGTTCTAATTCATTCGTACGATCCATTCTAATTCATTCGCACAATCTATTCTAATTCATTCGTACGATCCATTCTAATTCATTAGCGTGATCCATTCTAATTCCTTCGTATGATCCATTCTAATTCCTTTGTACGATCCATTCTAATTCCTTTGTACGACCCATTATATTTCATTCGTATGATCCATTCTAATTCCTTTGTACTATCCATTCTAATTCATTCCCATGAATGTATCCATTCTAATTCATACGTACGATCCATTCTAATTCATTCATACGATCCAATCTAATTCATTCATACGATCCATTCTAATTCATTCGCACGAATGTATCCATTCTAATTCATTCGTATGCACGATCCATTCTAATTCATTCGCACGAATGTATCTATTCTAATTCATTCGTACGATCCATTCTAATTCATTAGCATGATCCATTCTAATTCCTTCGTACGATCCATTCTTACTCAATGAATTAGAATGGATACATTAGTGCGAATGAATTAGAATGGATCGTACGAATGAGTAAGAATGGATCGTACGAATGAAATAAAATGGATCGTACGAATGAATTAGAATGGATCGTGCTAATGAATTAGAATGGATCGTACGAATGAATTAGAATAGATTGTGCGAATGAATTAGAATGGATCGTACGGATGAATTAGAATGGATACATTCGTGCGAATGAATTAGAATGGATCGTATGAATGAACTAGATTGGATCGTAATAATGAATTAGAATGGATCGTGCGAATGAATTAGAATGGATCGTCCGAATGAATTAGAATGGATACATTCGTGCGAATGAATTAGAATGGATCATACAATTGAGTAAGAATGGATCGTACGAATGAAATCGAATAGATCGTACGAATGAATTTGAATGGATCGTGCTAATGAATTAGAATTGATCGTACGAATGAATTAGAATGGATCATGCTAATGAATTAGAATGGATCGTACGAATGAATTAGAATGGATCGTACGAATGAATTAGAATGGTTACATTCGTGCGAATGAATTAGAATGGATCGTACGAATGAGTAAGAATGGATCGTACGAATGAAATAGAATGGATTGTACGAATGAATTAGAATGGATTCATTCGTGCGAATGAATTAGAATGGATCGTGCGAATGAATTAGAATGGATCGTACGAATGAATTAGAATGGATCGTACGAATGAATTAGAATGGATACATTCGTGCGAATGAATTAGAATGGATCGTACGAATGAGTAAGAATGGATCGTACGAATGAAATAGAATGGATTGTACGAATGAATTAGAATGGATCGTACGAATGAATTAGAATGGATTGTGTGAATGAATTAGAATGGATTGTATGAATGAATGAGAATGGATCGTATGAATGAATTAGAATGGATTGTGCGAATGAATTAGAATGGATCGTACGAATGAATTAGAATGGATCGTATGAATGAATTAGAATTGATCGTGTGAATGAATGAGAATGGATCGTGCGAATGAATTAGAATGGATCGTACGAAAGAATTAGAATGGATCGTCTGAATGAATTCGAATGTATCCATTCTAATTCATTCGTACGATCCATTCTAATTCCTTCGTACGATCCATTCTAATTCATTCATACGATCCATTCTAATTCATTCGCACGATCCATTCTAATTCATTCATACGAACCAATCTTATTCATAAGTACGATCCATTCTAATTCATTCATACGATCCATTCTAAATTACGAATGAATTAGAATGGATCGTGCGAATAAATTAGAATGGATCGGACGAATGAATTAGAATGGATCGTACAAATGAAATAGAATGGACTGTACGAATGAATTAGAATGGATTAATTCGTGCGAATGAATTAGAATGGATCGTGCTAATGAATTAGAATTGATCGTACGAATGAATTAGAATAGATTGTGCGAATGAATTAGAATAGATTGTGCGAATGAATTAGAATGGATCGTACGAATGAATTAGAATGGATACATTCGTGCAAATGAATTAAAATGGATCGTACGAATGAATTAGAATGGATCGTGTATCCATTCTAATTCATTCGTACGATCTATTCTAATTCATAAGTACAATCCATTCTAATTCATTCGTACGATCCATTCTAATTCATTCGCACGAATGTATCCATTCTAATTCCTTCGTACGATCCATTCTATTTCCTTCGTACAATCCATTCTAATTCATTCGTACGTTAGAATGGATCGTATGAATGAATTAGAATGGATCGTACTTATGAATTAGATTGGATCGTATGAATGAATTAGAATGGATCGTGCGAATGAATTAGAATGGATCGTACGAATGAATTAGAATGGATCATACGAAGGAATTAGAATGGATCGTATGAATGAATTAGAATGGATACATTCGAATTCATTCGTACGATCCATTCTAATTCCTTCGTACGATCCATTCTAATTCTTTCGCACGATCCATTCTAATTCATTTGCACGATCCGTTCTAATTCATTCATACGATCCATTCTAATTCATTCATACAATCCATTCTAATTCATTCTAATTTATTCGTACGATCCATGAATTAGAATTGATCGCACGAATGTATCCATTCTAATTCATTCGTACGATCCATTCTAATTCGTTCGTACAATCCATTCTAATTTCTTCGTATGATCCATTCTATTTCATTCGAATGATCCATTCTAATTCCTTCGTACGATCCATTCTAATTTATTCCCATGAATGTATCCATTCGAATTCATTCGTACGATCCATTCTAATTCATTCACACAATCTATTCTAATTCATTCATACGATCCATTCTAATTCATTCGTACGATTCATTCTAATTCATTCTCACGATCCATTCTTATTCATTCATATGATCCATTCTAATTCATTCGTACAACATTCTAATTCATACGTACGATCCATTCTAATTCATTCGTACGATCCATTCTAATTTATTCGTACGATCCATTCTAATTCATTCGCACGATCCATTCTAATTCATTCGTACGATCCATTCTAATTCATTCGTACGATCCATTCTAATTCATTCGCACGATCCATTCTAATTCATTCATACTATCCAATCTAATTCATCAGTACGATCCATTCTAATTCATTCATATGATCCAATCTAATTCATTCATATGATCCATTCTAATTCATTCATATGATCCATTCTAATTCCTTCGTACGATCCATTCTATTTCATTCGTACGATCCATTCTTACTCAATCGTATGATCCATTCTAATTCATTCGCACGAATGTATCCATTCTAATTCATGCGTACGATCCATTCTAATTCATTCGCACGATCCATTCAAATTCATTCATACGATCCATTCCAATTCATTCGTACGATCCATTCTTACTTATTCGTACGATCCATTCTAATTCATTCGCACAAATGTATCAACTCTAATTCATTCGTACGATCCATTCTAATTCATTCATACATGTACGAATGAATTAGAATGGATACATTCGTGCGAATGAATTAGAATTGATCGTATGAATGAATTAGATTGTATCGTATGAATGAATTAGAATGGATCGTGAGAATGAATTAGAATGGATCGTACGAATGAATTAGAATGGATTGTACGAATGAATTAGAATGGATACATTTGTGCAAAAGAATTAGAATGGATTGTATGAATGAATTAGAATGGATCGTGCGAATGAATTAGAATGGATCGTACGAATGAATTAGAATGGATACATTCGTTCGAAAAAATTAGAATAGATCGTATGAATGAATTAAAATGGATCATATGAATGAATTAGAATGGATCGTACGAATGAATTAGAATGGATCGTGCGAATGAATTAGAATGGATCGAACGAATGAATTAGAATGGATCGTATGAATGAATTAGAATGGATCGTGTATCCATTCTAATTCCTTCGTACGATCCATTCTAATTCATTCGCACAATCTATTCTAATTCATTCGTACGATCCATTCTAATTCATTCGCACGATCCATTCTAATTCATTCATAAGATCCATTCTAATTCATTTGCACGAATATATCCATTCTAATTCATTCATACGATCCATTCTAATTCATTCGTACGATCCATTCTAATTCATTCGTACGATCTATTTTAATTTATTCGCACAATCTATTCTAATTCATTCGTACGATCCATTCTAATGCATTTGCACGAATATATCCATTCTAATTCATTCGTACGATCCATTCTAATTCCTTCGTACGATCCATTCTAATTCATTCGCACGAATGTATCAATTCTAATTCATTCGTACGATCCATTCTAATTCCTTCGTACGATCCAATGAATTAGAATAGCTTGTATGAATGAATTAGAATGGATTGTACGAATGAATTAGAATGGATACATTCATGCGAATGAATTAGAATGGATACATTCGTGCGAAAGAATTAGAATAGATCGTATGAATGAATTAGAATGGATCGTATGAATGAATTAGAATGGATGGTATGAATGAATTAAAATGGATCGTGCGAATGAATTAGAATGGATCGTACGAATAAATTAGAATGGATCGTATGAATGAATTAGAATGGATCATGTATCCATTCTAATTCATTCGTACGATCCATTCTAATTCATTCGCACAATCTATTCTAATTCATTCGTACGATCCATTCTAATTCATTCGCACGATCCATTCTAATTCATTCATACGATCAATTCTAATTCATTTGCACGAATATATCCATTCT
Organism: Chamaelirium japonicum; assembly: GCA_947650365.1. Classification (NCBI taxonomy): domain Eukaryota; kingdom Viridiplantae; phylum Streptophyta; class Magnoliopsida; order Liliales; family Melanthiaceae; genus Chamaelirium; species Chamaelirium japonicum. The sequence goes on along the minus strand of CANTAL010000131.1, from coordinate 149,859 downwards.
AATTCATTCGTACGATCCATTCTAATTCATTCGTACGATCCATTCTAATTCATTCGCACAATCTATTCTAATTCATTCGTACGATCAATTATAATTAATTCATACAATCCATTCTAATTCATTTGCACGAATATATCCATTCTAATTCATTCGTACGATCCATTCTAATTCCTTCGTACGATCCATTCTATTTCATTCGTATGATCCATTCTAATTCCTTCGTACGATCCATTCTTATTCATTCGCACAATCTATTCTAATTCATTCGTACGATCTATTCTAATTCATTCGCTCTAATTCATTCATACGATCCATTCTAATTCATTCATATGATCCATTCTAATTCATTCATACGATCCATTCTAATTCATTCGCACAATCTATTCTAATTCATTCGTACGATCCAATCTAATTCATTCGCACGATCCATTCTAATTCATTCGCACGAATGAATCCATACGAATGAATTAGAAAGGATCGTGTGAAAGAATTAGAATGGATTGTATGAATGAAATAGAATGCATCGTATGAATGAATTAGAATGGATCGTGCGAATGAATTAGAATGGATCGTACGAATGAATTAGAATGGATACATTCGTGCGAATGAATTAGAATGAATCATACGAATGAATTAGAATGGATCGTACGAATGAATTAGAATGGATCGTGTGAAAGAATTAGAATGGATCGTATGAATGAATTAGAATGGATCGTAGAATGAATTAGAATGGATCGTATGAATTGAATTAGAATGGATCGTACGAATGAATTAGAATGGATCGTACGAATGAATTAGAATGGATACATTCGTGAGTGAATTAGAATGGATCGTGCGAATGAATTAGAATGGATTGTACGAATGAATTAGAATGGATCGTATGACGTACGATCCATTCTTACTCATTCGTACGATCCATTCTCATTCATGATCATACGAATGAGTAAGAATGGATCGTACGAATGAATTAGAATGGATCATATGAATGAATTAGAATGGATCGTACAAAGGAATTAGAATGGATCATACGAATCAAATATAATGGGTCGTACAAGGAATTAGAATGGATCGTACGAAGGAATTAGAATGGATCGTACGAAGGAATTAGAATTGATCGTACGAATGAATTAGAATGGATACATTCGTACAATCCATTCTAATTCATTCGTACGATCCATTCTAATTCATTCGCACGAATGTATCCATTCTAATTCATTCGTACGATCCATTCTAATTCCTTCGTACGATCCAATGAATTAGAATAGATTGTGCGAATGAATTAGAATGGATCGTACGAATGAACTAGAATGAATCGTGCGAATGAATTAGAATGGATTCTACGAATGAATTAGAATGGATCGTATGAATGAATTAGAATGGATCGTACGAGGGAAATAGAATGGATTGTACGAATGAATTAGAATGGATCGTATGAATGAATTAGAATGGATCGTACGAAGGAAATAGAATGGATTGTACGAATAAATTAGAATGGATCGTATGAATGAATTAGAGTGGATACATTCGCACGAATGAATTAGAATATATCATACGAATGAATCGTACCAATAAATTAGAATGGATCGTACGAATGAATTAGAGTGGATTGTACGAATGTATCCATTCTAATTCATTCGTACGATCCATTCTAATTCCTTCGTATGATCCATTCTAATTCCTTTGTACGACCCATTATATTTCATTCGTATGATCCATTCTAATTTCTTTGTATGATCCATTCTAATTCATTCATACGATCCATTCTAATACATTCGTTCGATCAATTCTAATTCATTCGCACGATCCATTCTAATTCATTCATACGATCCAATCTAATTCATTCATACGATCCATTCTAATTCATTCGCACGATCCATTCTAATTCATTCGAACGATCCATTCTAATTCATTCATATGATCCATTCTAATTCATTCAAACAATCCATTCTAATTCATTCTAATTTATTCGTATGGATCGTACGAAGGAATTAAAATGATCGTACGAATGAATTAGAATGGATACATTCGTGCGAATGAATTAGAATGGATCATACGATTGAGTAAGAATGGATCGTACGAATGAAATAGAATAGATCGTACGAATGAATTAGAATGGATCATGCTAATGAATTAGAATTGATCATACGAATGAATTAGAATAGATTGTGCGAATGAATTAGAATGGATCGTACGATCCATTCTATTTCATTCGTATAATCCACTCTAATTCATTCGTACGATCCATTCTAATTTATTTGTACAATCCATTCTAATTCATTCGCACGAATGTATCCATTCTAATTCATTCGTACGATCCATTCTAATTTATTCGCACGATCCATTCTAATTCATTCATACGATCCATTCTAATTCATTCATACAATCCATTCTAATTCTTTCACACGATCCATTCTAATTCATTCGTATGGATTCATTCCTGCGAATCAATTAGAATGGATCGTGCAAATGAATTAGAATGGATCGTACGAATGAATTAGAATAGATTGTGCGAATGAATTAGAATGGATCGTACGAATGAATTAGAATGGATCGTGTGAAAGAATTAGAATGGATTGTATGAATGAATTAGAATGGATCGTATGAATGAATTAGAATGGATCGTACGAATGAATTAGAATGGATACATTCGTACGAATGAATTAGAATGGATCGTACGAATGAGTAAGAATGGATCATACGAATGAAATAGAATGGATTGTACGAATGAATTAGAATGGATCGTACGATTAGAATGGATCGTACGAATGAATTAGAATGGATACATTCGTGCGAATGAATTAGAATGGATTGTATGAATGAATTAGAATGGATCGTGCGATCCATTCTTATTCATTCCCATGAATGTATCCATTCTAATTCATACGTACGATCCATTCTAATACATTTATACGATCCAATCTAATTCATTCATACAATCCATTCTAATTCGTTCGCACGAATTTATCCATTCCAATTCATTCGTACGATCCATTCTATTTCATTCGTACGATCCATTCTTACTCATTCGTACAATCCATTCTAATTCATTCGTACATACGATCCATTCTAATTCATTTGCACGAATACATTCGTACGATCCATTCTTACTCATTCATATGATCCATTCTAATTCATTCGCACGAATGTATCCATTCTAATTCATTCATACGATCCATTCTAATTCACTCGTACGATCCATTCTAATTTATTCATACGATCCATTCTAATTCATTCATACAATCCATTCTAATTCTTTCATACGATCCATTCTAATTCATTCATACGTACGATCCATTATTATAATCCATTCTAATTCATTCGTACGATCCATTCTAATTCATTCGCACGATCCATTCTAATTCATTCATACGATCCATTCTAATTCATTCGTACGATCCATTCTAATTCATTCGCTTGATCCATTCTAATTCATTCATACGATCCATTCTAATTCATTCATACAATCCATTCTAATTCTTTCACAGAATCCATTCTTATTCATTCGTACGATCCATTCTAATTCATTCATACAATCCATTCTATTTCATTCGTACGATCCATTCTTACCATTCGTACGATCCATTCTAATTCATTCGCACGAATGTATCCATTCTAATTCATTCGTACGATCCATTCTAATTCATTTGCACGATCCATTCTAATTCATTCGCACGAATGAATCCATTATAATTCATTCATATAATCCATTCTATTTCATTCGTACGATCCATTCTTACTCATTCGTATGATCCATTCTAATTCATTCGCACAAATGTATCCATTCTGATTCATTCGTACGATCCATTCTAATTCATTCGCACAATCTATTCTAATTCATTCGTACTCATACGATCCATTCTATTTCTTTCATACGATCCATTCTAATTCATTCATACGACCCATTTTAATTCATTCGCACGATCCTTTCTAATTCATTCATACGATCCAATCTAATTCATTCATACGATCCATTGTAATTCATTCGTATGATCCATTCTAATTCCTTCGTACGATCCATTCTATTTCATTCGTACAATCCATTCTTACTCAATCGTATGATCCATTCTAATTCATTCGCACGAATGTATCCGTTCTAATTCATTCGTACGATCCATTCTAATTCATTCGCATGATCCATTCTAATTCATTCATACGATCCATTCTAATTCATTCGTACGATCCATTCTTACTCATTCGTACGATCCATTCTAATTCATTCGCACGAATGTATCAACTCTAATTCATTCGTACGATCCATTCTATTTCATTCGTACGGATCGTACGAATGAATTAGAATGGATCGTGCTAATGAATTAGAATGGATCGTACGAATGAATAAGAATGGATCATACGAATGAATTAGAATGGATACATTCGTGCGAATGAATTAGAATGGATCGTACGAATGAATTAGAATGGATCGTATGAATGAATTTGAATGGATCGTGCAAATAAATTAGAATGGATCGTATGAATGAATTAGAATGGATCGTACTTATGAATTAGAATGGATCGTACGAATGAATTAGAATGGATACATTCGTGTGAATGAATTAGAATGGATCGTACGAATGAATTAGAATGGATACAAGATCCATTCAAATTCATTCATATGATCCATTCTAATTCATTTGTGCGATCCATTCTAATTCCTTCGTACGATCCATTCTAATTCATTCATACGATCCATTCTAATTCATTCGTACGATCCATTCTAATTCATTCGCACGATCCATTCTAATTCATTCATACGATCCAATCTAATTCCATCGTACGATCCATTCTTACTCATTCGCACAAACTATTCTAATTTATTCGTACGATCCATTCGAATTCACTCATACGATCCATTCTAATTCATTCATACGATCCATTCAAATTCATTCGCACGAATGTATCCAATCTAATTCATTCGTACGATCCATTCTAATCCATTCGCACGATCCATTCTAATTCATTAATACGATCCAATCTAATTCATTCATACGATCCATTCTAATTCATTCGTATGAATGTATCCATTGTAATTCATTCGTACTTTTCTAATTCATTCATACAATCCATTCTAATTCTTTCACATGTCAGACGATCCATTCTAATTTATTCGTACGATCCATTCTAATTCCTTCATACGATCCATTCTAATTCATTTGCACGATCCATTCTAATTCATTTATTCGATCCAATCTAATTCATTCATACAATCCAATCTAATTCATTCATACGATCCATTCTAATTCATTCGTACGATCCATTCTAATTCATTCGCACGATCCATTCTAATTCATTCATACGATCCATTCTAATTCATTCGTACGATCCATTCTGATTCATTCGCACGATCCATTCTAATTCATTCATACGATCCAATCTAATTCATTCATACGATCCATTCTAATTCATTCGTATGATCCATTCTAATTCCTTTGTATGATCCATTCTATTTCATTCGTACGATCCATTCTAATTCATTCATACAATCCATTCTAATTCTTTCACACGATCCATTCTAATTCATTCATACGATCCATTCTAATTCATTCATACGATCTATTCTAATTCGCACGAATGTATCCATTCTAATTCATTCGTACGATCCATTCTAATTTATTAGCACGATCCACTCTAATTCATTCGTACGATCCATTCTATTTCATTCGTACGATCCATTCTTACTCATTCGTACGATCCATTCAAATTCATTCGCACAAATGTGTCCACTCTAATTCATTAGTACGATCCATTCTAATTCATTCGTACAATCCATTCTATTTCATTTGTACGATTGAATTAGAATGCGTACGAAGGAATTAGAATGGATCGTACGAAGGAATTAGAATGGATCGTATGAAGGAATTAGAATGCATCGTACGAAGGAATTAGAATGGATCGTACGAATGAATTAGAATGGATACATTCGTGCGAATGAATTAGAATGGATCGTACGAATGAATTAGAATGGATCGTGCGAATGAATTAGAATGGATCGTACGAATGTCTTAGAATCGATCGTATGAATGAATTAGAATAGATCGTGCTTATGAATTAGAATGGATCGTACGAATGAATTAGAATGGATACACGATCCATTCTAATTCATTCATACGATCCATTCTAATTTATTCGTACGATCCGTTCTAATTCATTCGCACGATCCATTCTAATTTATTCATACGATCCAATCTAATTCATTCGTACGATCCATTCTAATTCATTCGTACGATCCATTCTAATTCCTTCGTACGATCCATTCTAATTCCTTTGTACGATCCATTCTAATTCAATCGTACGATCCATTCTAATTCTTTCGTAGGAATGTATCCATTCGTGCGAAAGAATTAGAATGGATCGTACGATTGAATTAGAATGGATCGTACGAAGGAATTAAAATGGATCGTACGAAGGAATTAGAATGGATCGTCTCATTCGTGCGAATGAATTAGAATGGATCATACGATTAAATAAGAATGGATCGTACAAATGAAATAGAATGGATTGTACGAATGAATTAGAATGGATCGTACGAATGAATTAGAAAGGATCGTACGAATGAATTAGAATGGATCGTACGAATGAATTAGAATTGATTATACGAAGGAATTATAATGGATTGCATGAATGAATTTGAATGGATCGTATGAATGAATTAGAATGGATCGTACGAAGGAATTAGAATGGATCGTATGAATGAATTAGAATGGATACATTCGAGCAAAAGAATTAGAATGGATACATTCGTACGATCCATTGTAATTCCATCGTACGATCCATTCTAATTCATTCGTACAATCCATTCTAATTTATTCGTAAGATCCATTCTAATTCATTCGCACGATCCATTCTAATTTATTCATACGATCCATTCTAATTCATTCCTACGAATGAATCCATTCTAATTCATTCGTACAATCCATTCTATTTCATTCGTACGATCCATTCTAATTCATTCGCATGATCCATTCTAATTCATTCGTACGTTATAATGGATCGTATGAATGAATTAGAATGGATCGTACATATGAATTAGATTGGATCGTATGAATGAATTAGATTGGATCGTATTAATGAATTAGAATGGATCGTACGAATGAATTAGAATGGATCGTACGAATGAATTAGAATGGATACATTCGTGCGAATGAATTAGAATGGATCGTACGAAGGAATTAGAATGGATCGTACGAATGAAATAGAATGGATATATTCGTACAAATGAATTAGAATGGATCGTACGAATGAGTAAGAATGGATCGTATGAATGAAATAGAATGGATCGTACGAATGAATTAGAATGGGTAAATTCGTGCGAATGAATTAGAATGGATTGTATGAATGAATTAGAATGGATCATACGAATGAATTAGAATGGATCATGCGAATGAATTAGAATGGATCGAATTAGAATGCATACATTCGTTCAAATGAATTAGAATGGATCATACGATTGAGTAAGAATGGTTCGTACGAATGAAATAGAATAGATCGTACGAATGAATTAGAATGGATCATACGAATGAATTAGAAAGGATCCCATTCTAATTCATTCATACGTTCCATTCTAATTCATTACGTACGTATGAATTAGAATGGATACATTTATGGGAATGAATAGACTGGATCTTACGAATGAATTAGAATGGATACATTCGTGCGAATGAATTAAAATGGATCATACGAATGAGTAAGAATGGATCGTACGAATGAAATATAATGGATTGTACGAATGAATTAGAATGGATCGTACGAATGAATTAGAATGGATCGTACGAAGGAATTAGAATGGATCATACGAATGAATTAGAATAGATTGTACGAATGAATTAGAATGGATCGTATGAATGAATTAGATTGGATCGTATGAATGAATTAGATTGGTGCGAATGAATTAGAATGGATCGTACGAATGAGTAAGAATGGATCGTACGAATGTATTCGTGCAAATGAATTAGAATGGATCGTATGTACGAATGAATTAGAATGGATACATTCGTGCAAAAGAATTAGAATGGATTGTATGACGTACGAATGAATTAGAATAGATCGTACGAAGGAATTGGAATGGATCGTATGAATGAATTAGATTGGATCGTATTAATAAATTAGAATGGATCGTGCGAATGAATTAGAATGGATCGTACGAATGAATTAGAATGGAACGTACGAATGTATTAGAATAGATTGTGCGAATGAATTAGAATGGATTGTATGAAGGAATTAGAATGGATCGTACGAAGGAATTAGAATGGATCGTACAAAGGAATTAGAATGGATCATACGAATGAAATAAAATGGGTCATACAAAGGAATTAGAATGGATTGTACGAAGGAATTAGAATGGATCGTACGAATGAATTAGAATGGATACATTCGTACAATCCATTCTAATTCATTCGTACGATCCATTCTAATTCATTCGTACGATTCATTCGTATGATCCATTCTTAGTCATTCGTACGAATGTATCCACTCTAATTCATTCATACGATCCATTCTAATTCATTCGTATGATCCATTTTAATTCATTCGCACAATCTATTCTAATTCATTCGTACAATCCATTCTAATTCATTCGTACGATCCATTCTAATTCATTTGCCATACGATCCATTCTAATTCATTCGCACGAATGTATCCATTCTAATTCATTCGTACGATCCATTCTAATTCATTCGCACAAATGTATCCATTCTAATTCATTCGTACGATCCTTTCTAATTCATTCGCACAATCTATTCTAATTCATTCATACAATCCATACTAATTCATTTGCACGAATATATCCATTCTATTTCATTCATACGATCCATTCTTACTCATTCGTACGATCCATTCTAATTCATTCGTACGAATGTATCCATTCTAATTCATTCGTACGATCCATTCTAATTCATTCCTACAATCCATTCTTTTTCATTCGTACGATTCATTCTTACTCATTCGTATGATCCATTCTAATTCATTCATACAATATATTCTAATTCATTCATATGATCCATTCTAATTCATTCGCACGATCCATTCTAATTCATTCATACGATCCAATCTTATTCATTCATATGATCCATTCTAATTCATTCGCACAATCTATTCTAATTCATTAGCACGATCCATTCTAATTCATTCGTACGAACCATTCTATTTCATTCGTACGATCCATTTTAATTCATTCGTACGATCCATTCTAATTCATTCGCACGAATGTATCCATTCTAATTTATTCGTACGATCCATTCTAATTCATTCGCACGATCCATTCTAATTCATTCATATGATCCATTCTAAGTCATTCGTACGATCCATTCCAATTCATTCGCACGATCCATTCTAATTCATTCATACAATCTATTCTAATTCATTCGCACGAATGTATCCATTCTAATTCATTCGCACAATCCATTCTAATTCTTTCACACGCACGAATACATTCGTACGATCCATTCTTACCCATTCGTACGATCCATTATAATTCATTCGCATGATCCATTCTAATTCATTCGTACGATCCATTCTAATTTATTCGTACGAATATATCCATTCTAATTCATTCATACGATCTATTCTATTTCATTCGTACGATCCATTCTAATTCATATGATCCATTCTATTTCATTCATACGATCCATTCTAATTCCTTCGTACAATCCATTCTAATTCATTCGCACGAATGTATCCATTCTAATTCATTCGTACGATCCATTCTAATTCATTCGTACAATCCATTCTAATTCATTCGCATGATCCATTCGAATTCACTCATACGATCCATTCTAATTCATTCGTACGATCCATTCTAATTCATTCATACGATCCATTCTAATTCATTCATACGATCCATTCTAATTCATTTGCACGAATATATTCTAATTCATTCGCACGATCTATTATAATTCATTCGTACGATCCATTCTAATTCATTCATACAATCTATTCTAATTCTTTTGCACGAATGTATCCATTCTAATTCATTCGTACGATCCATTCTAATTTCTTCGTACGATCCATTCTATTTCATTCGTACATTCTAATTCATTCATACGATCCAATCTAATTCATTCATATGATCCATTCTAATTCTTTCACACGATCCATTCTAATTCATTCGTATGATCCATTCTAATTCCTTTGTACGATCGCACGAATGTATCCATTCTAAATCATTCGTATGATCCATTCTAATTCATTCGTACGATCTATTCTAATTCATTCGCAATGGATCGCAAGAATGTATCCATTCTAAATCATTCGTACGATCCATTCTAATTCATTCGCACAATCCATTCTAATTCATTCGTACGATCAATTCTAATTCATTAGCATGATCCATTCTAATTCATTCGTACGATCTATTCTAATTCATTCATACGATCCATTCTTACTCATTCGTATGATCCATTCTAAATTATTCACACGAATGTATCCATTCTAATTCATTCGTACGATCCATTCGAATTCATTCGCACAATCTATTCTAATTCATTTGTACTCATACGATCCATTCTATTTAATTCATACAATCCATTCTAATTCATTCGTACGATCCATTCTAATTCATTCGCACGATCCATTCTAATTCATTCATACGATCCAATCTAATTCATTTATACGATCCATTCAAATTCATTAGTATGATCCTTTCTAATTTCTTCGTACGATCCATTCTAATTTGATCCATTCTAATTCATTCGTACGATCCATTCTAATTCATTCGCACGAATATATCCAGATGCATTCTAATTCATTCGCACGATCCATTCTTACTCATTCGTACGATCCATTCTAATTTATTCATACAATCCATTCTAATTCTTTTGCACGAATGTATCCATTCTAATTCATTCGTACGATCCATTCTAATTCATTCATACGATCCATTCTAATTCATTCGCACGATCCATTCTAATTCATTCGCACGATCCTTTCTAATTCATACGTACGATCCATTCTATTTCATTCGTACGATCCATTCTAATTCATTCGTACGATCCATTCTAATTCATTCGTACGATCCATTCTTATCCATTCCCATGAATGTATCCATTCTTATTCATACGTACGATCCATTCTAATTCATTTGCATGAATATATCCATTCTAATTCATTCTTAGGATACATTCGTGCGAATGAATTAGAATGGATCATATGAATGAGTAAGAATGGATCGTACGAATGAATTAGAGTAGATCGTACGAATGAATTAGAATGGATCGTGCTAGTGAATTAGAATTGATCGTACGAATGAATTAGAATAGATTGTGCGAATGAATTAGAATGGATCGTACGAATGAATTAGAATGGATACATTCGTGCGAATGAATTAGAATGGATCGTACGAATGAATTAGAATGGATCGTACGAATGAATTAGAATGGATCGTACGAATGAATTAGATTACGATCCATTCTATTTCATTCGTATGATCCATTCTAATTCCTTCGTACAATCCATTCTATTTCATTCATACGATTCATTCTAATTCATTCATACAATTCATACATTCGTACGAAGGAATTAGAATGGATCGTACGAATGAATTAGAATGGATCGTACGAATGAATTAGATTGGATCGTATATATGAGTTGGAATGGATCGTGCGAATGAATTAGAATGGATCGTACGAATGAATTAGAATGGATCGTATGAATGAATTATAATGGATCGTACAAAGGATGGATACATTCGTGCGAATGAATTAGAATGGATCGTACGAATGAATTAGAATGGATCGTACGAATGAATTAGAATGGATTGTACGAATAAATTAGAATGGTAACATTCGTGCAAATGAATTAGAATGCATCATACGAAGTAATTATAATGGATTGCATGAATGAATTAGAATATATCGTACATTCTAATTCCTTCGTACGATCCATTCTAATTCCTTCGTACGAATTAGAATGGATCGTACGAAGGAATTAGAATGGATCGTACGAATGAATTAGAATGGATATATTCGTGCGAATGAATTAGAATGGATCGTATGAATGAATTAGAACGCACGAATGTATCCATTCTAATTCATTCGTACGACCCATTCTAATTCATTGGCACGATCCATTCTAATTCATTCATACGATCCATTCTAATTCATTCATACGATCCATTATAATTCATTCGCACGAATGTATCCATCCTTTGTACGATCCATTCTAATTCATTCGTACGATCCATTCTAATTCATTCGTATGATCCATTCTAATTCATTCGCACAATCCATTCTAATTCATTCATACGATCTAATCTAATTCATTCGTACGATCCATTCTAATTCATTCGTACGATCCATTCTAATTCCTTCGTACGATCCATTCTAATTCCTTCGTACGATCCATTCTAATTCGTTCATACGATCCATTCTAATTCATTCGCACGAATGTATCCATTCTAATTCATTCGTACGATCCATTCTAATTCATTCGCAAGAATATATCTATTCTAATTCCTTCGTACGATCCATTCTAATTCCTTCGTACGATCCATTCTATTTCATTCGTATGATCCATTCTAATTCATTCATACGATCCATTCTAATTCCTTCGTACGATTCATTCTATTTCATACGATCCATTCTATTTCATTCATACGATCCATTCTAATTCATTCGCACGATCCATTCTAATTCATTCGTACGATCCATTCTAATTCATTCGTACGATCCATTCTAATTCATTTGCACGATCCATTCTAATTCATTCATAAGATCCATTCTAATTCATTCGCACGATCCATTCTAATTCATTCATACGATCCATTCTAATTCATTCGTATAATCCATTCTAATTCATTCGCACGATCCATTCGAATTCACTCATGTCGCACAATCTATTCTAATTCATTCGTACGATCCATTCTAATTCATTCGTACGATCCATTCTAATTCATTCGCACAATCTATTCTAATTCTAATTCATTCGTACGATCCATTCTAATTCACAAGCACGATCGTACGAATTAATTAGAATGGATCGTACGAATGAAATAGAATGGATCATACGAATGAAATAGAATGGATCATACGATCCATTCTAATTCATTCGCACGATCCATTCTAATTCATTTGTATGATCCATTCTAATTCATTCGCACGAATGTATCCATTCTAATTCTTTCATATGATCCATTCTAATTCATTCGTACAATCCATTCTATTTCATTCGTACGATCCATTCTTACTCATTCGTACGATCCATTCTAATTCATTCACATGAATGTATCCATTCTAATTCATTCGTACGATCCATTCTAATTCATTCGTACGATCAATTCTAATTCATTCGCACGATCCATTCTAAATCATTCGCACGAATGTATCCATTCTAATTCCTTCGTACGATCCATTCTAATTCATTCGTACGATCTATTCTAATTCATTCATACAATCCATTCTAATTCATTCGTACGAAGGAATTAGAATGGATCGTACGAATAAATTAGAATGGATCGTACGAATGAAATAGAATGGATCATACTTATGAATTAGAATGGATCGTACGAATGAATTAGAATGGATCGTACGAATGAATTAGAATAGATCGTACGAATGAATTAGAATGGATACATTCGTGCGAATGAATTAGAATGGATCGTACGAATGTGTAAGAATGGATTGTACGAATGAAATAGAATGGATTGTACGAAGGAATTAGAATGGATCGTACGAATGAATTAGAATGGATCGTATGAATGAATTAGAATGGATCGTATGAGTGAATTCGAATGGATCGTGTGAATGAATTAGAATGGATTGTTCGAATGAATTAGAATGGATCGTATGAATGAATTATAATGGATCGTGCGAATGAATTAGAATGGATCATGCGAATGAATTAGAATGGATCGTGCGAATGAATTAGAATGGATCGTACGAATGAATTAGAATGGATCGTATGAATGAATTAGAATGGATCGTGCGAATGAATTAGAATGGATCGTATGAATGAAATAGAATGGATCGTATGAATTAGAATAGATCGTACGATGGAATTAGAATGGATCGTACGAATGAATTAGAATGGATCATACGAATGAAATAGAATGGATCGTATGAAGGAATTAGAATGGATCGTACGAAGGAATTAGAATGGATATATTCGTGCGAATGAATTAGAATGGATCGTACGAATGAATTAGAATGGATACATTCGTGCGAATAAATTAGAATGGATCGTATGAATGAATTAGAATGGATCGTAATAAGGAATTAGAATGGATTGTACGAACGAATTAGAATGGATAGTACGAAGGAATTAGAATGGATCGTACGAAGGAATTAAAATGGATCATACGAATGAATTAGATTGGATCGTATGAATGAATTAGAATGGATCGTGCGAATGAATTAGAATGGATCGTACGAATGAATTAGAATGGATCGTATGAATGAATTAGAATAGATTGTATGATTGAATTAGAATGGATCATACGAATGAGTAAGAATGGATCGTGTGAATGAGTTAGAATGGATCGTACGAATGAAATAGAATGGATCGTATGAATGAATTAGAATGGATACATACGAATGAATTAGAATGGATCGTATGAATGAATTAGACTGGATTGTATGAATGAATTAGAACGGATCGTGCGTCGTACGAATGAATTAGAATGGATCGTATTAATGAATTAGAATGGATCGTGCGAATGAATTAGAATGGATCGTACGAATGAATTAGAATGGATCGTATGAATGAATTAGAATGGATACATACGAATGAATTAGAATGGATTGTATGAATGAATTAGATTGGATCGTATGAATGAATTAGAATGGATCGTGCGTCGTACGAATGAATCAGAATGGATCGTATTAATGAATTAGAATGGATCGTGCGAATGAATTAGAATGGATCGTACGAATGAATTAGAATGGATCGTATGAATGAATTAGAATGGATCGTACGAATGAATTAGAATGGATCGTATAAATGAATTAGAATGGATTATGCGAATGAATTAGAATGGATCGTACAAATGAATTAGAATGGATAAATTCGTGCTAATGAATTAGAATGGATTGTATGAATGAATTAGATTGGATCGTATAAATGAATTAGAATGGATCGTACGTATGAATTAGAATGGATACATTCATGGGTATGAATAAGAATGGATCGTACAAAGGAATTAGAATGGATCGTGCGAATGAATTAGAATGGATCGTGCGAATGAATTATAATGGATCGTACGAGCATGAATGTATCCACTCTAATTCATTCATACGATCCATTCTAATTCATTCGCACGAATGTATCCATTCTAATTCATTCGTACGATTCATTCTAATTCAATCAATTCTAATTCATTCGTACGATCCATTCTTACTCATTCGTACGATCCATTCTAATTCAATCACACGAATGTATCCATTCTAATTCATTCATACGATCCATTCTAATTCATTCGCACAATCTATTCTAATTCATTCGTACGATCCATTCTAATTCATTAGAACGATCCAGTCTAATTCCTTCGTACGATCCATTCTAATTCATTCGTATGATCCATTCTAATTCCTTCGTACGATCCATTCTAATTCATACGATCCATTCTATTTCATTCATACGATCCATTCTAATTCATTCGCACGATCCATTCTAATTCATTCATACGATCCATTCTAATTCATTCGTACAATCCATTCTAATTCATTCGCACGATCCATTCTAATTCATCCATACGATCCATTCTAAAGTACGAATGAATTAGAATGGATCGTGCGAATGAATTAGAATGGATCGTACGAATGAATTAGAATGGATCGTACGAATGAAATAGAATGGATTGTACTAATGAATAGAATGGATCGTATGAATGAATTAGATTGGATCGTATGAATGAATTAGAATGGATCGTATGAATTAAATAGAATGGATCGTATGAATTAGAATGGATCGTACGAAGGAATTACAATGGATCATACGAATGAAATAGAATGTACGATCCATTCTAATTCATTCGCACGATCCATTCGAATTCACTCATACGATCCATTCTAATTCATTCATACGATCCATTCTATTTCATTCACACGATCCATTCTAATTCATTCATACGATCCATTCTAATTCATTCGTACGAATGTATCCACTCTAATTCATTCATATGATCCATTCTAATTCATTCGCACGAATGTATCCATTCTAATTCATTCGTACGATCCATTCTAATTCATTCGCACAATCTATTCTAAGTCATTCGTACGATCAATTCTAATTCATTAGCACGATCCATTCTAATTCATTCGTACGATCTATTCTATTTCATTCGTACGATCCATTCTTACTCAATCGTATGATCCATTCTAATTCATTCGCACGAATGTATCCATTCTAATTCATTCGTACGATCCATTCTAATTCCTTCGTACGATCCATTCTAATTCATACGATCCATTCTATTTCATTCATACGATCCATTCTAATTCATTCGCACGATCCATTCTAATTCATTCATACGATCCAATCTAATTCATTCATACGATCCATTCTAATTCATTCGCACAATCTATTCTAATTCATTCATACGATCCATTCTAATTCATTCGTACGATCCATTCTAATTCATTCGCACGATCCATTCTAATTCATTCGCACGAATGTATCCATTCTAATTCATTCGTATGATCCATTCTAATTCATTCGTACGATCCATTCTAATTCATTCATACGATCCATTCTTTTAGAATAGATTTGCACTCTAATTCATTCATACGATCCAATCTAATTCATTCATACGATCCATTCTAATTCATTCGCACAATCTATTCTAATTCATTCACATGATCCATTCTAATTCATTCGCACGAATGTATCCATTCTAATTCATTCGCACAGTCTATTCTAATTCATTCATACGATCCATTCATATTCATTCGTACGATCCATTCTATTTCATTCACACGATCCATTCTAATTCATTCATACGATCCATTCTAATTCATTCGTACGAATGTATCCACTCTAATTCATTCATATGATCCATTCTAATTCATTCGCACGAATGTATCCATTCTAATTCATTCGTACGATCCATTCTAATTCATTCGCACAATCTATTCTAAGTCATTCGTACGATCAATTCTAATTCATTAGCACGATCCATTCTAATTCATTCGTACGATCTATTCTATTTCATTCGTACGATCCATTCTTACTCAATCGTATGATCCATTCTAATTCATTCGCACGAATGTATCCATTCTAATTCATTCGTACGATCCATTCTAATTCATTTGCACGATCCATTCTAATTCATTAATACGATCCAATCTAATTCATTCATACGATCCATTCTAATTCATTCACACGATCCATTCTAATTCATTCACACAATCTATTCTAATTCATTCGTACGATCCATTCTAATTCATTCGTACGATCCATTCTAATGTATCCATTCTAATTCATTCGTACGAATGAATTCGAATGTATCCATTCTAATTCATTCGTACGATCCATTCTAATTCATTCGCACAATCTATTCAAATTCATTCGTACGATCCATTCTAATTTATTCGCACGATCTATTCTAATTCATTCGCACGAATGAATCCATTCTAATTCATTCGTACGATCCATTCTAATTCATTCGTACGATCCATCCTAATTCATTCGTATGATCCATTCTAATTCATTCGCACGATCCATTCTAATTCATTCGTATGATCCATTCTAATTCATTCGCACGAATGTATCCATTCTAATTCATTCGTACAATACATTCTATTTCATTAGTACGATCCATTCTTACTCATTCGTATGATCCATTCTAATTCAATCGCACGAATGTATCCATTCAAATTCATTCGTACGATCCATTCTAATTCATTCGCACGATCTATTCTAATTCATTAATACGATCCATTATAATTCATTCGCACGAATGTATCCACTCTAATTCATTCGTACGATCCATTCTAATTCATTCGCACGATCAATCCTAATTCATTCATATGATCCATTCTAATTCATTCGTACGATCCATTCTAATTCATTCGCACGATCCATTAATAGATTGTGCAATTGAATTAGAATGGAACGTACGAATGAATTAGAATGGATACATTCGTGCGAAAGAATTAGAATGGATCGTATGAATGAATTAGATTGGATCGTAATTCTAATTCATTCGTACGATCTATTCTAATTCATTCGCATGATGCATTCTAATTCATTCATACGATCCATTCTAATTCATTCGCACGAATGTATCAATTCTAATTCATTCGTACGATCTATTCTAATTCATTCGTACGATCCATTCTTACTCATTCGTACAATCCATTCTAATTCATTCGCACGAATGTATCCATTTTAATTCATTCATACGATTCATTCTAATTCCTTCGTACGATCCATTCTAATTCCTTCGCACAATCCATTCTATTTCATTCATACGTTCCATTCTAATTCATTCGCACGATCCATTCTAATTCATTCGTACAATCCATTCTATTTCATTCGTATGATCCATTCATACTCATTCGTACGATCCATTCTAATTCATTCGCACGATGCATTCTAATTCATTCGTATGATCCATTCTAATTCATTCGCATGAATGTATCCATTCTAATTCATTCGTACGATCCATTCTAATTTATTCACACAATATATTCTAATTCATTCGTACAATCCATTCTAATTCATTCGCACGATCAATTCTAATTCATTTGCACGAATATATCCATTCTAATTCATTCGTATGATCCATTCTAATTCCTTCGTACGATCCATTCTAATTCCTTCGTACGATCCATTCTAATTCCTTCGTACGATCTATTCTAATTCATTCGTACGATCCATTCTAATTCATTCATACGATCCAATCTAATTCATTCATACGATCCATTCTAATTCATTCGTATGATCCATTCTAATTCCTTCGTACGATCCATTCTATTTCAATCGAACGATCCATTCTTACTCATTCGTATTATCCATTCTAATTCAGTCGCACGAATGTATCCATTCTAATTCAATCGTACGATCCATTCTAATTCATTCGTACGATCCATTCTAATTTATTCGTATGATCCATTCTAATTCATTTGCATGAATGTATCTATTCCAATTCCTTCATACGATCCATTTTAATTCATTCGTACGATCCATTCTAATTCATTCGCATGATCCATTCTAATTCATTCGCACAATCTATTCTAATTCATTTATACATTCCAGTCTAATTCATTCGCACGATCTATTCTAATTCATTCATACGATCCATTCTAATTCATTCATTCAATCCATTCTAATTCTTTCACACGATCCATTCTAATTCATTCGTACAATCTGTTCTATTTCATTCGTACGATCCATTCTTAGTCATTCGTACTCGTACGATCCATTCTAATTCATTCGTACGATCCATTCTAATTTATTCGCACGAATGTATCCAGATCCATTCTAATTCATTCGCACGATCCATTCTAATTCATTCGTACAATCCATTCTTACTCATTCGTACGATCCATTCTAATTCATTCGCACGAATGTATCCATTCTAATTCATTTGTACGATCTATTCTAATTCATTCGTACGATCCATTCTAATTCATTCGCACGATCCATTCTAATTCATTCGCACGATCCATTCTAATTCATTCATGCAATCCATTCTAATTCTTTCGTACGATCCATTCTAATTCATTCGTACAATCAATTCTATTTCATTCGTACGATCCATTCTTACTCATTCGTACGATCCATTCTAATTCATTCGCACGAATGTATCCATTCTAATTCATTCATACGATCCATTCTAATTCCTTCGTACGATCCATTCTAATTCCTTTGTACGACCCATTATATTTCATTCGTATGATCCATTCTAATTCATTCGTACGATCCATTCTAATTCATTCGTACGATCCATACGATCCATTCTAATTCTTTCACACGATCCATTCTAATTCATTCATACGATCCATTCTAATTCATTCGCACGAATGTATCCATTCTAATTCATTAGTACAATCCATTCTATTTCATTCGTACGATACATTCTTACTCATTCATATGATCCATTATAATTCATTCGCACAATCTATTCTAATTCATTCGTACGATCCATTCTAATTCATTCTAATTTATTCGTAATTTGTACGATCCATTTTAATTCATTAGCACGATCCATTCTAATTCATTCATACGATCTATTCTATTTCATTCGTACGATCCATTCTTACTCAATCGTATGATCCATTCTAATTCATTCGCACGAATGCATCCATTCTAATTAATTCTTACGATCCATTCTAATTCATTCGCAAGATCCATTCTAATTCATTAAAACGATCCAATCTAATTCATTTATACGATCCATTCTAATTCATTCGCATGAATGTATCCATTCTAATTCATTCGTACGATCTATTCTAATTCATTCGCACAATCTATTCTAATTCATTCATACGATCCATTCTAAATCATTAGCACGATCCATTCTAATTCATTCGTACAATCCATTCTATTTCATCCGTACGATACATTCCTACTCATTCGTACGATCCATTCTAATACATTCGCACGAATGTATCCATTCTAATTCATTCGTATGATCCATTCTAATTCATTCGTACGATCCATTCTAATTCATTCGTACGATCCATTCTATTAGAATAGATTTGCACTCTAATTCATTCATACGATCCAATCTAATTCATTCATACGATCCATTCTAATTCATTCGCACAATCTATTCTAATTCATTCACATGATCCATTCTAATTCATTCGCACGAATGTATCCATTCTAATTCATTCGCACAGTCTATTCTAATTCATTCATACGATCCATTCATATTCATTCGTACGATCCATTCTAATTCATTCGCACGATCCATTCTAATTCATTCGTACGATCGTGCTAGTGAATTAGAATGGATCGTACAAATGAATTAGAATGGATATATTCGTGTGAATGAATTAGAATGGATCGTATGAATGAATTAGATTGGATCGTATGAATGAATTAGAATGGATCGTACGAATGAATTAGAAAGGATCGTGCGAAAGAATTAGAATGGATTGTAAGAAAGAATTAGAATGGATCGTACGAATGAATTAGAATGGATCGTACGAATGAATTAGAATGGATATATTCGTGCAAATGAATTAGAATGGATCGTATGAATAAATTAGAATGGATCGTACGAATGAATTAGAATAGATTGTGCAAATGAATTAGAATGGATCGTACGAATGAATTAGAATGGATACATTCGTGTGAATGAATTAGAATGGATCGTATGAATGAATTAGATTGGATCGTATTAATGAATTAGAATGGATCGTGCGAATGAATTAGAATGGATCGTACGAATGAATTAGAATGGATACATTCGTGCGAATGAATTAGAATGGATCGTACGAATGAGTAAGAATGGATCGTACGAATGAAATAGAATGGATCGTACGAATGAATTAGAATGGATCATGCGAATGAATTAGAATGGATCGTACGAATAAATTAGAATAGATTGTGCGAATGAATTAGAATGGATCGTACGAATGAATTAGAATGGATCGTACGAATGAATTAGAATGGATCGTGCGAATGAATTAGAATGGATCGTACAAAGGATGGATACATTCGTGCGAATGAATTACAATGGATCATACGAATGAATTAGAATGGATCGTATGAATCAATTAGAATGGATCGCGATCCATTCTTACTCAATCGTATGATCCATTCTAATTCATTCGCACGAATGTATCCATTCTAATTTATTCGTACGATCCATTCTAATTCATTCGTACAATCAATTCTAATTCATTCGCACGATCCATTCGAATCCACTCATACGATCCATTCTAATTCATTCATACGATCCATTCTAATTCATTCGCACGAATGTATCCATTCTAATTCATTCGTACGATCCATTCTAATTCATTCGTACAATCCATTCTATTTCATTCGTACGATCCATTCCTACTCATTCGTACGATCTATTCTAATTCATTCGCACGATTGTATCCATTCTAATTCATTCGTACGATCCATTCTAATTCATTCGCATGAATGTATCCATTCTAATTCCTTCGTACGATCCATTCTAATTTCTTCGTACGATCCATTATATTTCATTCGTATGATCCATTCTAATTCATTCGTACGATCCATTCTAATTCCTTCGTACGATCCATTCTAATTCATACGATCCATTCTATTTCATTCATACGATCCATTCTAATTCATTCGCACGATCCATTCTAATTCATTCATACGATCCAATCTAATTCATTCATACGATCCATTCTAATTCATTCGCACAATCTATTCTAATTCATTCATACGATCCATTCTAATTCATTCGTACGATCCATTCTAATTCATTCGCACGATCCATTCTAATTCATTCGCACGAATGTATCCATTCTAATTCATTCGTACGATCCATTCTAATTCATTCGTACGATCCATTCTTACTCATTCGTACGATCCATTCTAAGATCCATTCTAATTCATTCATACAATCTATTCTAATTCTTTTGCACGAATGTATCCATTCTAATTCATTCGTACGATCCATTCTAATTCCTTCGTACGATCCATTCTAATTCCTTCGTACGATCCATTCTAATTCATTCCCATGAATGTATCCATTCTAATTGATACGTATGATCCATTCAATTTCATTTGTACGATCCATTCTTACTCATTCGTATGATCCATTCTAATTCATTCGCACGAATGTATCCACTCTAATTCATTCGTACGATCCATTCTAATTCATTCGCACGATCCATTCTAATTCATTCATACGAGCCATTTTAATTCATTCGTACGATCCATTCTAATTCATTCACACGATCCATTCTAATTCATTCATACGATCCATTCTAATTCATTCATACAATCCATTCTAATACATTCGTACGATTCATTCTAATTCATTCGCACAATCTATTCTTATTCATTCGTACGATCCATTCTAATTCCTTCGTACGATCCATTCTAATTCCTTCGTACGATCCATTCTAATTCATTCATACAATCTATTCGTATCTAATTCATTCGCACGATCCATTCTAATTCATTCATACGATTCATTCTATTTCATTCGTACGATCTATTCTTACTCATTCGTACGATCCATTCTAATTCATTCGCACGAATGTATCCATTCTAATTCATTCGTACGATCAATTCTAATTCCTTCGTACGATCCATTCTAATTCCTTCGTACGATCCATTCTAATTCATTCGCACGACCCATTATATTTCATTCGTATGATCCATTCTAATTCCTTTGTACAATCCATTCTAATTCATTCTAATTTATTCGTACGATCCATGAATTAGAATGGATCGCACGAATGTATCCATTCTAATTCATTTGTACGATCCATTCTAATTCCTTCGTACGATCCATTCTAATTCCTTCGTACGATCCATTCTATTTCATTCTAATTCCTTCGTACGATCCATTCAAATTCATTGCCATGAATGTGTCCATTCTAATTCCTTCGCACGATCCATTCTAATCCATTCTAATTAGAATGGATCGTATGAATGAATTAGAATGGATCGTGCGTCGTACAAATGAATTAGAATGGATCGTATTAATGAATTAGAATGGATCGTGCGAATGAATTAGAATGGATCGTACGAATGAATTAGAATGGATCGTTTGAATTAATTAGAATGGACACATACAAATGAATTAGAATGGATCGTATGAATGAATTAGATTGGATCGTATGAATTAATTAGAATGGATCGTGCGTCATACGAATGAATTAGAATGGATCATATTAATGAATTAGAATGGATCGTGCGCATGAATTAGAATGGATCGTACGAATGAATTAGAATGGATCGTATGAATGAATTAGAATGGATACATACGAATGAATTAGAATGGATCGTATGAATGAATTAGATTGGATCGCATGAATGAATTAGAATGGATCGTGCGTCGTACGAATGAATTAGAATGGATCGTATTAATGAATTAGAATGGATCGTGCGAATGAATTAGAATGGATAGTACGAATGAATTAGAATGGATCGTATGAATGAATTAGAATTGATACATACGAATGAATTAGAATGGATCGTATGAATGAATTAGATTGGATCATATGAATGAATTTGAATGGATCGTGCGTCGTACGAATGAATTAGAATGAATCCTATTAATGAATTAGAATGGATCGTGCGAATGAATTAGAATGGATCGTACGAATGAATTAGAATGGATCGTATGAATGAATTAGAATGGATACATACGAATGAATTAGAAAAGATCGTATGAATGAATTAGATTGGATCATATGAATGAATTAGAATGGATCGTGTGCCGTACGAATGAATTAGAATGGATCGTATTAATGAATTAGAATGGATCGTGCGAATGAATTAGAATAGATCGTACGAATGAATTAGAATGGATCGTGCGAATGAATTAGAATGGATAGTACGAATGAATTAGAATGGATCGTATATGAATGAATTAGAATTGATACATACGAATGAATTAGAATGGATCATATTAATGAATTAGATTGGATCGTATGAATGAATTAGAATTGATCGTGCGTCGTACGACTGAATTAGAATGGATCGTATTAATGAATTAGAATAGATCGTGCGAAATAATTAGAATGGATCGTACGAATGAATTAGAATGGATCGTATGAATGAATTAGAATGGATACATACGAATGAATTAGAATGGATCGTATGAATGAATTAGATTGGATCGTATGAATGAATTAGAATGGATCGTGCGTCGTACGATTGAATTAGAATGGATCGTATTAATGAATTAGAATGGATCGTGCGAATGAATTAGAATGGATCGTACGAATGAATTAGAATGGATCGTATGAATGAATTAGAATGGATACATACGAATGAATTAGAATGGATCGTATGAATGAATTACATTGGATCGTATGAATGATATAGAATGGATCGTGCGTCGTACGAATGAATTAGAATGGATCGTATTAATGAATTAGAATGGATCGTGCGAATGAATTAGAATGGATCATACGAATGAATTAGAATGGATCGTATGAATGAATTAGAATGGATACATACGAATAAATTAGAATGGATCGTATGAATGAATTAGATTGGATCACATGAATGAATTAGAATGGATCGGGCGTCGTACGAATGAATTAGAATGGATCGTATTAATGAATGGATCGTACGAATGAAATATAATGTACAAAATCCATTCGTACGAATGAATTAGAATGGATCGTATGAATGAATTAGAATGGATCGTGCGAATGAATTAGAATGGATCGTATGAATGAATTAGAATGGATTGTACGAATGAGTTAGAATAAATCATATGAATGAATTAGAATGGATACATTCGTGCAAAAGAATTAGAATGGATTGTATGAATGAATTAGAATGGATCGTGCGAATGAATTAGAATGGATCGTACGAATGAATTAGAATGGATACATTCGTGAGAATGAATTAGAATGGATCGTATGAATGAATTAGAATGGATCGAATGAATGAATTAGAATGGATCGTGCGAATGAATTAGAATGGATCGTGCGAATGAATTAGAATGGATCGTGCTAATGAATTAGAATGGATCGTACGATACGAATGAAATATAATGGGTCATACAAAGGAATTAGAACGGATCGTACGAAGGAATTAGACTGGATCGTACGAAGGAATTAGAGTGGATCATACGAATGAATTAAAATGGATACATTCGTGCGAATGAATTAGAATGGATCGTACGTACGAATGAATTAGAATGGATACATTCGTGCGAATGAACTAGAATGGATCGTATGAATGAATTAGAATGGATCGTACGAATGAATTAGAATGGATCGTACT
This sequence comes from Chamaelirium japonicum, assembly GCA_947650365.1. NCBI lineage: Eukaryota > Viridiplantae > Streptophyta > Magnoliopsida > Liliales > Melanthiaceae > Chamaelirium > Chamaelirium japonicum. The sequence continues at coordinate 124,023 of CANTAL010000131.1, read as the reverse complement.
TATGAATTAGAATTTGTACGTACGAATGAATTACAATGGATCGTATGAATGAATTAGATTGGATCGTATGGATGAATTCAAATGGATCGTGCGAATGAAATAGAATGGATACAAATGAATTAGAATGGATCATACGAATGAATTAGAATGGATCGTATGAGTGAATTCGAATGGATCGTGTGAATGAATTAGAATGTATTGTACGAATGAATTAGAATGGATCGTGCTAATGAGTAATAATGGATCGTACGAATGAATTAGAATGGATCGTATGAATGAATTAGAACAAAGGAATTAGAATGGATCGTTCGAAGGAATTAAAATGGATCGTACGGAGGAATTAGAATGGATCGCATACAATCCATTCTATTTCATTCATACGATCCATTCTTACTCATTAGCACGAACCATTCTAATTCATTCGTACAATCCATTCTAATTCATTCGCACGATCCATTCGAATTCACCCATACGATCCATTCTAATTCATTCGTATGATCCATTCTAATTCATTTGTATCCATTCTATTTAATTCACACGATCCATTCGAATTCATTCGCACGATCCATTCTAATTCATTCATCCGATCCATTCTAATTCATTCATACATTCTATTCTAATTCTTTCACACGATCCACTCTAATTCATTTGTACGATCCATTCTAATTCCTTCGTACGATCCATTCTAAATCCTTTGTTCTAAGTCATTCATACGATCCATTCTAATTCATTCGTACGATCCATTCTTACTCATTAGCACGATCCATTCTAATTCATTTGTACAATCCATTCAAATTCATTCGCACGATCCATTCGAATTCACTTATACGATCCATTCTAATTCATTCGTATGATCCATTCTAATTCATTTGTATCAATTCAATTTCATTCGCACGATCCATTCGAATTCATTCATACGATCCAATCTACTTCATTCATACGATCCATTCTAATTCATTCGTACGATTCATTCTAATTCATAAGTACGATCCAATCTAATTCATTCGTACGATCCATTCTAATTCATTCATACGATCCATTCTAATTCATTCGCACGAATGTATCCATTCTAATTCATTCGTACGTACGATAAATTCTAATTCATTCGCACGAATATATCCATTCTAGTTCATTCGTACGATCCATTCTAATTCCTTCGTACGATCCATTCTAATTCCTTCATACGATCCATTCTAAGTCCTTTGTACGACCCATTATATTTCATTCGTATCGTACGATCCATTCTAATTCATTCATACGATCCATTCTAATTCATTCATACAATCCATTCTAATTCATTCGTACGATCCATTATAATTCATTCGCACGATCCATTCTAATTCATTCGCACGAATGTATCCATTCTAATTCATTCGTACGATCCATTCTAATTCATTCGCACGATCCATTCTAATTCATTCATACAATCCATTCTAATTCTTTTGCACGAATATATCCATTCTAATTCATTCATACGATCCATTCTAATTCATTCGTACAATCCATTCTAATTCATTCGTACGATCCATTCTAATTCATTCGCACGATCCATTCTAATTCTTTCATACGATCCATTCTAATTCATTCGTACGAATGAATCCATTCTAATTCATTCGTACAATCCATTCAATTTCGTACGATCCATTCTAAGTCATTCGTATGATCCATTCTAATTCATTCGCACGATCCATTCTAATTCATTCGTACGATCCATTCTAATTCATTCGCACGAATGTATCCATTCTAATTCATTCGTACGTGTACGATCCATTCTAATTCATTCATACGGTCCATTCTAACGTACGAATGAATTAGAGTGGATCGTACGAAGGAATTGGAATGGATCGTACGAAGGAATTAGAAAGGATCGTACGAATGAATTAGAATGGATACATTCGTACAATCCATTCTAATTAATTCGTACGATCCATTCTAATTCATTCGCACGAATGTATCCATTCTAATTCATTCGTACGATCCATTCTAATTCCTTCGTACGATCCATTCTTATTCATTAGCATGATCCATTCTAATTCATTCGTACAATCCATTCTAATTCATTCGCACGATCCATTCTAATTCATTCATATGATCCATTCCAATTCATTCGCACGATCCATTCTAATTCATTCGCATGATCCATTCTAATTCATTCGTACGATCCATTCTAATTCCTTCGTACGATCCATTCTTACTCATTCGTACGATCCATTCTAATTCATTTGCACGATCCATTCTAATTCATTCGCACGATCCATTCTAATTCATTCGTACGATCCATTCTAATTCCATTGTACGACCCATTATATTTCATTCGTATGATCCATTCTAATTCCTTTGTACCATCTATTCTAATTCAAAAGTACGATCCATTCTAATTCATTCGTACGATCCATTCTAATTCATTCGTACGATCCATTCTAATTCATTCGTACGATCCATTCTAATTCATTCATACGATCCATTCTAATTCATTCGCACGATCCATTCTAATTCATTCGTACGATCCATTCTAATTCATTCGTATGATTCATTCTTACTCATTCGTACGATCTATTCTAATTCATCCGCACGAATGTATCCATTCTAATTCATTCATACGATCCATTCTAATTCCTTCGTACGATCCATTCTAATTCCTTCGTACGATCCATTCTAATTCATTCATACGATCCATTCTAATTCATTTGTACGATCCATTCTAATTCCTTCGTACGATCCATTCTAATTCCTTTGTTCTAATTCATTCAAACGATCCATTCTGATTCATTCGTACGATTCATTCTAATTCAATCCATTCTAATTCATTCGTACGATCCATTCTTACTCATTCGTACGATCCATTCTAATTCATTCCATTCTAATTCATTCCATTCGTACTCATTCGTACGATCCATTCTAATTCATTCCATTCGAATGGATTGTATGAATGAATTAGAATCGATCGTATGAATGAATTAGAATGGATCGTACGAATGAATTAGAATGGATCGTACGAATGAATTAGAATGGATACATTCGTGCGAATGAATTAGAATGGATCGTACGAATGAGTAAGAATGGATCGTACGAATGAAATAGAATGGATTGTACGAATGAATTAGAATGGATTCATTCGTGCGAATGAATTAGAATGGATCGTGCGAATGAATTAGAATGGATCGTATGAATGAATTAGAATGGATACATTCGTGCGAATGAATTGGAATGGATCGTACGAATGAATTAGAATGGATCGTACTTATGAATAAGAATGGATCGTACAAAGGAATTAGAATGGATCATACGAATGAAATATAATGGGTCGTACAAAGGATTTAGAATGGATCGTGCGAATGAATTAGAATGGATCGTGCGATGCGAATGAATTAGAATGGATCGTGCGATAAGAATGGATCGTACGAATGAAATAGAATAGATCGTACGAATGAAATAGAATAGATCGTACGAATGAATGAATTTGGATCGTGCTAATGAATTAGAATGGATCGTACGACCATTCTAATTAATTCATACGATCCATTCTAATTCATTCGTACGACGCACGATCCATTCTAATTCATTCATACGATCCAATCTAATTCATTCGTACAATCCATTCTATTTCATTCGTACGATCCATTTTTACTCATTCGTATGATCCATTCTAATTCATTAGCACGAATGTATCCATTTTAATTCATTCGTACGATTTATTCTAATTCATTCGCACGATCCATTCTAATTCATTCGCACAATCTATTCTAATTCATTCATACGATCCATTCTAATTCATTCGCACGAATGTATCCATTCTAATTCATTCGTACGATCCATTCTAATTCCTTCGTACGAATGTATCCACCATTCTTACTCATTCGTACGATCCATTCTAATTCATTCGCACGAATGTATCCATTCTAATTTATTCGTACGATCCATTCTAATTCATTCGTACGATCCATTCTAATTCATTCGTATGATCTATTCTAATTCATTCGCACGAATGTATCCACTCTAATTCATTCATACGATCCATTCTAATTCATTCGTATGATCAATTCTAATTCATTCGTACGATCCATTCCAATTCATTCGTACGATCTATTCTAATTCATTCATACAATCCATTCTAATTCATTCGCACGAAACATTCTAATTCATTCGCACGATCCATTCTAATTCATTCGTACAATCCATTCTTACTCATTCGTATGATCCATTCTAATTCATTCGAACGAATGTATCCATTCTAATTCGATCCATTCTAATTCATTCGCACGATCCATTCTAATTCCTTCGTACGATCCATTCTAATTCCTTCGTACGATCCATTCTAATTCCTTTGTACGACCCATTATATTTCATTCGTATGATCCATTCTAATTCCTTCGTATTAGAATGGATCGTGCGAATGAATTAGAATGGATTGTACGAATGAATTAGAATGGATCGTATGAATGAATTAGAATGGATCGTACTTATGAATTAGAATGGATCATACGAATGAAATAGAATGGATCGTACGAAGGAATTAGAATGGATCGTACGAAGGAATAAGAATGGATCATATGAATGAAATAGAATGGATCGTACGAATGAATTAGAATGGATCGTAATAATGGATCGTACGTATGAATTTGTACGTATGAATGAATTAGAATGGATCGTATGAATAAATTAGAATGGATCGTGCGAATGAATTAGAATGGATCGTACGAATGAATTTGAGTGGATACATTCGTGCGAATGAATTAGAATGGATCGTACGAATGAGTAAAAATGGATCGTACGAATGAAATAGAATGGATTGTACGAATGAAGTAGAATGGATCGTACGAAAGAATTAGAATGGATTGTATGAATGAATTAGAATCGATTGTATGAATGAATTAGAATGGATCGTGCGAATGAATTAGAATGGATCGTACGAATGAATTAGAATGGATCGTACGAATGAATTACAATAGATCATATAAATGAATTAGAATGGATCGTACGAATGAATTTGAGTGGATACATTCGTGCGAATGAATTAGAATGGATCGTACGAATGAGTAAAAATGGATCGTACGAATGAAATAGAATGGATTGTACGAATGAAGTAGAATGGATCGTACGAAAGAATTAGAATGGATTGTATGAATGAATTAGAATCAATTGTATGAATGAATTAGAATGGATCGTGCGAATGAATTAGAATGGATCGTACGAATGAATTAGAATGGATCGCACGAATGAATTAGAATGGATCGTACGAATGAATTAGATTGGATCGTATGAATGAATTAGAATAGATACATTCGTGCGAATGATTTAGAATGGATCGTACGAATGAGTAAGAATGGATCGTACGGAATGAATTAGAATGGATCGTATGAATGAATTAGAATGGATCGTGCGAATGAATTAGAATGGATCGTACGTACGAAGGAATTAGAATGTATGATCCATTCTAATTCATTCGTACAATCCATTCTATTTCATTCGTACGATCCATTCTTACTCATTCGTACGATCCATTCTAATTCATTCGCACGAATGTATCCATTCTAATTCATTCGTACGATCCATTCTAATTCATTCGTACGATCCATTCTAATTCATTCGTATGATCCATTCTAATTTATTCGCACGATCCATTCTAATTCATTTGTACGATCCATTCTAATTCATTCGCACGAATGTATCTATTCTAATTCATTCGTACAATCCATTCTAATTCATTCGGACGATCCATTCTAATTCCTTCGTACGATCCATTCTAATTCCTTCGCACGATCCATTCTAATTCATTCGTACGATCCATTCTAATTCATTCGCACGAATGTATCCATTCTAATTCATTCGTACGATCTATTCTATTTCATTTGTACGATCCATTCTAATTCATACGATCCATTCTATTTCATTCATACGAACCATTCTAATTCATTCGTACGATCCATTCTAATTCATTCGTACGATCCATTCAAATTCATTCGCACGATCAATTCTAGTTCATTCATACAATCCATTCTAATTCTTTCACATGATCCATTCTAATTCATTCGTACGATCCATTCTAATTCATTCGTACGATCCATTCTAATTCATTCGCATGAATGTATCCATTCTAATTCATTCGTACGATCCATTCTAATTCATTCGCACAATCTAATCTAATTCATTCATACGATCCATTCTAATTCTTTCATACGATCCATTCTAATTCATTTGTATGATCCATTCTAATTCATTCGCACGATCCATTCTAATTCATTCATACGATCCAATCTAATTCATTCATACGATCTATTCTAATTCATTCGCACGAATGTATCTATCTATTTCATTCGTATGATCCATTCTAATTCATTCGTACGATCCATTCTAATTCATTCATACAATCCATTCTAATTCATTCGCACGATCCATTCTATTTCATTCATACGATCCAATCTAATTCATTCATATGATCCATTCTAATTCATTCGGACAATCTATTCTAATTCATTCGTACGATCCATTCTAATTCATTCGCACGAATGTATCCATTCTAATTCCTTCGTACAATACATTCTAATTCATTTATATGATCCATTCTAATTCATTCGCACAATCTATTCTAATTCATTCGCACGAATGTATCCATTCTAATTCATTCGTACGATCTATTCTAATTCATTCGCACGAATGTATCCATTCTAATTCATTCGTACGATCCATTCTAATTCATTCGTACGATCCATTCTAATTCATTCGCACAATCTATTCTAATTCATTCGTACGATCCATTTTAATTCATTCGCACGATCCATTCTAATTCATTCGTACGATCCATTCTATTTCATTCGTACGATCCATTCTAATTCATTCGTACAATCCATTCTATTTCATTCGTACGATCCATTCTTACTCATTCGTACGATCTATTTTAATTCATTCGTACGATATATTCTAATTCATTCGTACAATCCATTCTATTTCATTCGTACAATCCATTCTTACTCATTCGTATGATCCATTCTAATTTATTCACACGAATGTATCCATTCTAATTTATTCGTACGATCCATTCTAATTCATTCGTACAATCCATTCTATTTCATTCGTACGATCCATTCTTACTCATTCGTATGATCCATTCTAATTCATTCGCACAATCTATTCTAATTCATTCGTACGATCCATTCTAATTCTTTCGCACAAATGTATCCATTCTAATTCATTCGTACGATCCATTCTTATTCATTTATACGATCCAATCTAATTCATTCATACAATCCATTCTAATTCATTCGTACGATCTATTCTAATTCATTCGTACGATCCATTCTAACTCATTTTCACGAATATATCCATTCTAATTCATTCGTACGATCCATTCTAATTCCTTCGTAAGATCCATTCTAATTCATTCGTACGATCCATTCTAATTCATTCATACGATCCATTCTAATTCATTCGCACGATCCATTCTAATTCATTCGCACGAATGAATCTATTCTAATTTATTCGTACAATACATTCTATTTCATTTGTACGATCCATTCTTACTCATTCGTACGATCCATTCTAATTCATTCGCAAGAATGTATCCATTCTAATTCATTCGTACGATCCATTCCAATTCATTCGCACGATCCATTCTAATTCATTCGCACGATCGTACGAATGAAATAGAATAAATTAGAATGAAGGAATTAGAATGGATCGTGCGAATGAATAAGAATGGATCGTACGAAGGAATTAGAATGGATCGTACGAATGAATTAGAATGGATCGTACGAATGAAATAGAATGGATCGTACGAATGAATTAGAAGGGATCGTACGAATGAATTAGAATGGATCGTATGAATGAATTAGATTGGATCGTATGAATGAATTAGAATGGATCGTGCGTCGTGCGAATGAATTAGAATGGATCGTATTAATGAATTAGAATGGATCATGCGAATGAATTAGAATGGATCGTACGAATGAATTAGAATGGATCGTGTGAAAGAATTAGAATGGATCGTATAAATGAATTAGAATGGATCGTGTGAATGAATTAGAATGGATCGTACGAATGAATTAGAATGGATCGTATGAGTGAATTCGAATGGATCGTGCGAATGAATTAGAATGGATCGTATGAATGAATTAGAGTGGATACATTCGTGCGAATGAATTAGAATGGATCGTACGAATGAATTAGAATGGATCGTGTGAAGGAATTAGAATGGATCGTACGAATGAATTAGAATGGATACATTCGTGTGAATGAATTAGAATAGATCGTACGAAGGAATTAGAATGGATCGTACATACGAAGGAATTAGAATAGATCGTACGAAGGAATTAGAATGGATCGTACGAATAAATTAGAATAAATGCATTCGTGCGAATGAATTAGAATGGATCGTACGAAGCAATTAGAATGGATCGTACGTACGAAGGAATTAGAATGGATCGTACGAATGAATTAGAATGGATACATTCGTGCGAATGAATTAGAATGGATCGTGCGAATGAATTAGAATGGACCATACGAATGAATTAGAATAGATTGTGCGAATGAATTAGAATGGATCATACGAATGAATTAGAATGGATCGTACGAATGAATTAGAATAGATTGTGCGAATGAATTAGAATGGATTGTACGAATGAATTAGAATGGATACATTCGTGTGAATGAATTAGAATGGATCGTATGAATGAATTAGATTGGATCGTATGAATGAATTAGAATGGATCGTGCGAATGAATTAGAATGGATCACACGATCCATTCTAATTCATTCATATGATCCATTCTAATTCAATCATACAATCCATTCTAATTCTTTCATACGATCCATTCTATTTCATTCGTACGTTCCATTCTAATTCATTCGTACGATCCATTCTAATTCATTCGTACGATCCATTCTAATTTATACGATCCATTCTATTTCATTCATACAATCCATTCTAATTCATTAGCACATACGATCCATTCTAATTCATTCGTACAATCCATTCTAATTCATTCGCACGATCCATTCGAATTCACTCATACGATCCATTCTAATTCATTCGTACAATCCATTCTAATTCATTCGTACAATCCATTCTATTTCATTCGTACGATCCATTCTTACTCATTCGTACGATCCATTCTAATTCATTCGTACAATCTATTCTAATTCATTCGTACGATCCATTCTAATTCACTAGCATGATCGTACGAATTAATTAGAATGGATCGTATGAATGAAATAGAATGGATCATACGAATGAAATAGAATGGATCATACGATCCATTCTAATTCATTCGCACGATCCATTCTAATTCATTCGTATGGTCCATTCTAATCCATTCGCACGAATGTATCCATATTAATTCATTCGTACGATCCATTCTAATTCATTCGTACAATCCATTCTATTTCATTCGTACGATCCATTCTTACTCATTCGTACGATCCATTCTAATTCATTTGCACGAATGTATCCATTCTAATTCATTCGTACGATCTATTCTAATTCATTCGTACGATCCATTCTAATTCATTCGTACGATCCATTCTAATTCATTCGCATGAATGTATACATTCTAATTTCTTCGTACGATCCATTCTAATTCATTCGTTCGATCTATTCTAATTCATTCATACAATCCATTCTAATTCATTCGTACGATCCATTCTAATTCATTCGCACGATTCATTCGCACGATCCATTCTAATTCATTTGCACGAATGTATCCATTCTAATTCATTCGTACGATCTATTCTAATTCATTCGTACGATCCATTCTAATTCATTCGTACGATCCATTCTAATTCATTCGCATGAATGTATGCATTCTAATTCCTTCGTACGATCCATTCTAATTCATTCATACAATCCATTCTAATTCATTCATACGATCCATTCTAATTCATTCGTACGATCCATTCTAATTCATTCGTACGATCCATTCTAATTCAATCGCACGATCCATTCGTACGATCCATTCTAATTCATTCGTACGATCAATTCTAATTCATTCGTATGATCCATTCTAATTGATTCGCACAATCCATTCTAATTCATTCATACGATCCAATCTAATTCATTCATACGATCCATTCTAATTCATTCGTATGATCCATTCTAATTCCTTCGTACGATCTATTCTATTTCATTCGTACGATCCATTCTTACTCAAACGTATGATCCATTCTAATTCATTCGCACGAATGTATCCATTCTAATTCATTCGTACGATCCATTCTAATTCATTCGTACAATCCATTCTAATTCATTCGCACGATCCATTCGAATTTACTCATACGATCCATTCTAATTCATTCATACGATCCATTCTAATTCATTCGCACGAATGTATCCATTCTAATTCATTCGTACGATCCATTCTAATTCATTCGCACAATCGATTCTAATTCATTCGTACGATCCATTCTAATTCATTCGCACGATCCATTCTAATTCATTCATACAATCCATTCTAATTCATTCGTATGATCCATTCTAATTCATTCACACAATCCATTCTTACTTATTCGTACGATTCATTCTAATTTATTCGCACGATCTATTCTAATTCATTAATACGATCCATTCTAATTCCTTCGCACGTTCCATTCTAATTCATTCGCACAATCTATTCTAATTCCTTCGTACGATCCATTCTAATTCATTCGTACAATCCATTCTAAGTCATTCGTACGATCCATTCTTACTCATTCGTACGATCCATTCTCATTCATTCGCACGAATGTATCCATTCTAATTCCTTCGTACGATCCATTCTAATTCCTTCGTACGATCCATTCTAATTCATTCACACGATCCATTCTAATTCATTCATACGATCCATTCTAATTCAGTCGTACAATCCATTCTAATTCATTCGCACGATCCATTCAAATTCACTCATACGATCCATTCTAATTCATTCATACGATCCATTCTAATTCATTCGTACGATCCATTCTAATTCATTCATATGATCCATTCTAATTCATTCGTATGATCCATTCTAATTCATTCATACGATCCATTCTAATTCATTCATACAATCCATTCTAATTCTTTCACACGATCCATTTTAATTCATTCGCACGATCCATTCTAATTTATTCATACGATCCAATCTAATTCATTCATACGATCCATTCTAATTCATTCGCACGATCTATTCTAATTCATTCATACGATCCATTCTAATTCATTCGTACAATCCATTCTAATTCATTCGCACGATCCATTCGAATTCACTCATACGATCCATTCTAATTCATTCATACGATCCATTCTAATTCATTCGTACGATCCATTCTAATTCATTCATACGATCCATTCTAATTCATTCGTATGATCCATTCTAATTCATTCGCACGATCCTTTCTAATTCATTCATACGATCCATTCTAATTCATTCATACAATCCATTCTAATTCTTTCACACGATCCATTCTAATTCATTCGTACGTTCCATTCTAATTCACTAGCACGATCTATGCTAATTCATTCGTACGATCCAATCTAATTTATTCGCACGATCCATTCTAATTCATTCGTACGATCCATTCTAATTCATTCGTACGATCCATTCTAATTCATTCGCACAATCTATTCTAATTTATTCGTACGATCCATTCTAATTCATTCGCACGATCCATTCTAATTCATTCGTATGATCCATTCTATTTCATTCGTACGATCCATTCTTACTCATTCGTACGATCCATTCTAATTCATTCGCATGAATGTATCCATTCTAATTCATTCGTACGATCCATTCTAATTCCTTCGTACGATCCATTCTAATTCCTTCGTACGATCCATTCTAATTCCTTTGTACGACTCATTATATTTCATTCGTATGATCCATTCTAATGATCGTACGAATGAATTAGAATGGATCGTATGAATGAATTAGAATGGATCGTGCGAATGAATTAGAATGGATCGTACGAATGAATTAGAGTGGATACATTCGTGCGAATGAATTAGAATGGATCGTACGAATGAGTAAGAATGGATCGTACGAATGAAATAGAATGGATTGTACGAATGAATTAGAATGGATCGTACGAATGAATTAGAATGGATCGTGTGAAAGAATTAGAATGGATTGTATGAATTAATTAGAATGGATCGTATGAATGAATTAGAATGGATCGTGCGAATGAATTAGAAAGGATCGTACGAATGAATTAGAATGGATACATTCGTGCGAATGAATTAGAATGGATCATACGAATGAGTAAGAATGGATCGTACGAATGAAATAGAATGGATCGTATGAAGGAATTAGAATGGATCATACGAATGAATTAGAATGGATCGTATGAGTGAGTTAGATTGGATCGTATGAATGAATTAGAATGGATCGTGCGAATGAATTAGAATGGATCGTACGAATGAATTAGAATGGATCGTGCTAATGAATTAGAATGGATCGTATGAGTGAGTTAGATTGGATCGTATGAATGAATTAGAATGGATCGTGCGAATGAATTAGAGTGGATCATATGAATGAGTAAGAATGGATCGTACGAATGAAATAGAATGGATTGTACGAATGAATTAGAATGGATCGTACGAATGAATTAGAATGGAATGAATTAGAATGGATCGTACGAATGAATTAGAATGGATCGTATGAATGAATTAGAATGGATCGTGCGAATGAATTAGAATGGATCGTACGATCCTTTCTAATTCATTAATACGATCCAATCTAATTCATTCATACGATCCATTCTAATTCATTCGCACGAATGTATCCATTCTAATTCATTAGTACGATCCATTTTAATTCATTCGCACAATCTATTCTAATTCATTCGTACGATCCATTCTAATTCATTAGCACGATCCATTCTAATTCCTTCGTACGATCCATTCTTACTCAATGAATTAGAATGGATACATTCGCACGAATGAATTAGAATGGATCGTACGAAGGAATTAGACTGGATACATTCGTGCGAATGAATTAGAATTGATCGTACGAAGGAATTAGAATGGATCGTATGAATGAATTAGATTGGATCGTACGAATGAATTAGAATAGATTGTGCGATCCATTCTAATTCATTCGCACGATCCATTCTAATTCATTCGTATGATCCATTCTAATTCATTCGTACAATCCATTCTATTTCATTCGTACGATCCATTCTTACTCATTCGTACGAGCCATTCTAATTCTTTCGTACGAATGTATCCACTCTATTTCATTCGTACGATCCATTCTAATTCATTCGCATGATCCATTCGAATTCACTCATATGATCCATTCTAATTCATTCGCACGAATGAATCCATTCTAATTCATTCGTACAATCCATTCTATTTCATTCGTACGATCCATTCTTACTCATTCGTACCGTAAGATCCATTCTAATTCATTCATACGATCCATTCTAATTCATTTGCACGAATATATCCATTTTAATTCATTCGTATGATCCATTCTAATTCATTCGTACGATCCATTCTAATTCATTCGCACAATCTATTCTAATTCATTCGTACGATCAATTCTAATTCATTAGCACGATCCATTCTAATTCATTCGCATGAATGAATCCATTCTAATTCATTCGTACAATCCATTCTATTTCATTCGTACCATCCGTTCTTACTCATTCGTAAGATCCATTCTAATTCATTCGCACGATCCATTCTAATTCTTTCGTACGATCCATTCTATTTCATTCGTACGATCCATTCTTACTCATTCGTACGATCCATTCTAATTCATTCGCACGAATGTATCCATTCTAATTCATTCGTACGATCCATTCTAATTCCTTCGTACGATCCATTCTAATTACTTCGTACGATCCATTTTAATTCCTTTGTACGACCCATTATATTTCATTCGTATGATCCATTCTAATTCCTTTGTATGATACATTCTAATTCATTCCCATGAATGTATCCATTCTAATTCATTCGCACGAATGTATCCATTCTAATTCATTCGTACGATCTATTCTAATTCATTCATACGATCCATTCTAATTCATTCATACGATCCATTCTAATTCATTCGCACAATCCATTCTAATTCATTCATACGATCCAATCTAATTCATTCATACGATCCATTCTAATTCATTCGAACGAATGTATCCATTCTAATTCATTCGTACGATCCATTCTAATTCATTCGCACGATCCATTCTAATTCATTCATACGATCCATTCTAATTCATTCATACAATCCATTCTAATTCTTTCACACGATCCATTCTAATTCATTTGTACGATCCATTCTAATTCATTCGTACGATCCATTCTAATTCATTCGTACGATCCATTCTAATTCATTACCACGATCCATTCTAATTCATTCGCACGAATGTATCCACTCTAATTCATTCATACGATCCATTCTAATTCATTTGCACAATATATTCTAATTCATTCGTACGATCCATTCTAATTCACTAGCACGATCGTAAGAATTAATTAGAATGGATCGTATGAATGAAATAGAGATCGTAAGAATGAATTAGAATGGATCGTACGAATGAATTAGAATGGATCGTGTGAAAGAATTAGAATGGATTGTACGAATGAATTAGAATAGATTGTGCGAATGAATTAGAATGGATCGTACGAATGAATTAGAATGGATATATTCGTGCGAATGAATTAGAATAGATCATACGAATGAATTAGAATGGATCGTGCGAATGATCCATTCTAATTCTAATTCATACGATCCATTCTAATTCATTCGCACGATCCATTCTAATTCATTCATACGATCCATTCTAATTCATTTGTACGATCCATTCTAATTCATTAGCATGATCCATTCTAATTCATTCGTACGATCCATTCTATTTCATTCGTACGATCCATTCTTACTCATTCGTACGATCCATTCTAATTCATTCGCACGAATGTATCCAGATCCATTCTAATTCATTCGCACGATCCATTCTAATTCATTCGCACGATCCATTCTAATTCATTCGTACAATCCATTCTTACTCATTCGTACGATCCATTCTAATTCATTCGCAAGAATGTATCCATTCTAATTCATTTGTACGATCTATTCTAATTCATTCGTACTATCCATTCTAATTCATTCGCACAATCCATTCTAATTCATTCGCACGATCTATTCTAATTCATTCATACGATCAATTCTAATTCAATCATACAATCCATTCTAATTCTTTCACACGATCCATTCTAATTCATTCGTATGATCCATTCTAATTCATTCGTACAATCCATTCTATTTCATTCGTACGATCCATTCTTACTCATTCGTACGATCCATTCTAATTCATTCGCACGATCTATTCTAATTCATTCATACGATCTATTCTAATTCATTCGTATGATCCATTCTAATTCATTCGCACGATCCATTCTAATTCATTCATACGATCCATTCTAATTCATTCGTACGATCCATTCTAATTCATTCGTACAAATGTATCCATCCTTTGTACGATCCATTCTAATTCATTCATACGATCCATTCTAATTCATTCGTACGATCCATTCTAATTCCTTCGTACGATCCATTCTTATTCATTCCCATGAATGTATCCATTCTAATTCATACGTACGATCCATTCTAATTTATTTATACGATCAATTCTAATTCATTCGTACGATCCATTATAATTCATTCGTACGATCCATTCTAATTCATTCGCACGATCCATTCTAATTCATTCGCACTATCCATTCTAATTAATTCGTACGATCGTGCTAGTGAATTAGAATGGATCGTACGAATGAATTAGAATAGATCGTACGAATTAATTAGAATGGATACATTCGTGCGAATAAATTAGAATGGATCGTGCGAATGAATTAGAATGGATCGTACGAATGAATTAGAATGGATTGTATGAATGAATTAGAATGGATCGTGCGAATGAATTAGAATGGATCGTACGAATGAATTAGAATGGATACATTCGTGCAAATGAATAAGAATGGATCGTACGAATGAGTAAGAATGGATCGTACGAATGAAATAGAATAGATTGTACGAATGAATTAGAATGGATTCATTCGTGCGAATGAATTAGAATGGATCGTGCGAATGAATTAGAATAGATCGTATGAATGAATTAGAATGGATCGTGCTAATGAATTAGAATGGATCATACGAATGAAATATAATGGGTCGTACAAAGGAATTAGAATGGATCGTACGAAGGAATTAGAATGGATCGTACGAAGGAATTAGAATGGATCGTACGAATGAATTAGAATGGATACATTCGTGCGAATGAATTAGAATGGATCGTATGAATGAAATAGAATGGATTGTACGAATGTATCCATTCTAATGAATTAGAATGGATCGTGCGAATGAATTAGAATGGATCGTGCGAATGAATTTGAATGGATCGTGCGAATGAATTAGAATGGATCGTGCGAATGAATTAGAATGGATCGTACGAATGAATTTGAATGGATCGTATGAATGAATTAGAATGGATCATGCGAATGAATTAGAATGGATCGTACGAATGAATTAGAATGCATCGTATGAATGAATTAGAATGGATCGTACAAACAAATTAGAATGGATCATACGAATGAAATATAATGGGTCGTAAAAAGGAATTAGAATGGATCATACGAAGGAATTAGAATGGATCATACGAAGGAATTAGAATGGATCGTACGAATGAGTAAGAATAGATCGTACGAATGAATTAGAATGGATCGTGCGAAAGAATTAGAATGGGTCGTACGAATGAATTAGAATGGATCGTACGAATGAATTAGAATGGATCGTATGAATGAATTAGAATGGATCGTGCGAATGAATTAGAATGGATCGTACGATACATTCGTGCGAATGAATTAGAATGGAACATTCGATTGAGTAAGAATGGATCGTACGAATGAAATAGAATAGATCGTACGAATGAATTAGAATGGATCATGCTAATGAATTAGAATTGATCTTTCAAATGAATTAGAATAGATCGTACGAATGAATTAAAATGGATCGTACGAATGAATTAGAATGGATCGTGTGAAAGAATTAGAAATAGAATGGATCGTAAGAATGTTTTCGAATGGATCGTACGATCCATTCTAATTCCTTCGTACGATCTATTCTAATTCCTTCGTACGATCCATTCTATTTCATTCGTGTGATCCATTCTAATTCCTTCGTACGATCCATTCTTATTCATTCCCATGAATATATCAATTCTAATTCATACGTACGATCCATTCTAATTCATTTATACGATCCAATCTAATTCATTCATATAATCCATTCTTATTCATTCGCACGAATTTATCCATTCTAATTCATTCGTACGATCCATTCTAATTCATTCGCATAATCTATTCTAATTCATTCGTACGTTCCATTCTAATTCATTACGTACGTATGAATTAGAATGGATACATTCATGGGAATGAATAAGAATGGATCGTACGAAGGAATTAGAATGGATCATACGAATGAAATAGAATGGATCGTACGAAGGAATTAGAATGAATCGTACGAAGGAATTAGAATGGATCGTACGAATGAATTAGAATGGATATATTCGTGCAAATGAATTAGAATGGATCGTATGAATGAATTAGAATGGATTGTACTTATGAATTAGAATGGATCGTACGAATGAATTAGAATGGATACACGATCCATTCAAATTCATTCATACGATCCATTCTAATTCATTCGTACGACCCATTCTAATTCATTCGCACGATCCATTCTAATTCATTCATACGATCCAATCTAATTCATTCATACGATCCATTCTATTTCATACGCACGAATGTATCCATTCTAATTCATTCGTACGATCCATTCTAATTCATTCGCACGATCCATTCTAATTCATTTGCACGATCCATTCTAATTCATTCATACAATCCATTCTAATTCTTTTGCACGAATGTATCCATTCTAATTCATTCGTACAATCCATTCTAATTCATAAGTACGATCCATTCTAATTCCTTCGTACGATCCATTCTAATTCCTTCGTACGATCCATTCTATTTCATTCGTATGATCCATTCTAATTCCTTCGTACGATCCATTCTAACTCCTTCGTACGATCCATTCTAATTCATTTATACGATCCAATCTAATTCGTTCATACAATCCTTTCTAATTCATTCGCACGAATGAATCCAATCTAATTCATTCGTACAATCCATTCTATTTCATTCGTACAATCCATTCTTACTCATTCGTATGATCCATTCTAATTCATTCGCACGAATGTATCCATTCTAATTCATTCGTACAATCTATTCTAATTCATTCGTACGATCCATTCTAATTCAATCGCACAATCCATTCTAATTCATTCACACGATCCATTCTAATTTATTCATATGATCCATTCTAATTCATTCATACAATCCATTCTAATTCTTCCACACGATCCATTCTAATTCATTCGTACGATCCATTCTAATTCATTCGTACGATCCATTCTATTTCATTCGTACGATCCATTCTTACTCATTCGTACGATCTATTCTAATTCATTCGCACGATCTATTCTAATTTATTCGTACAATCCATTCTAATTCATTCGTACAATCCATTCTATTTCATTCGTACGATCCATTCTAATTCATTCGTACGATCCATTCTAATTCATTCGTACAATCCATTCTAATTCATTCGCACGATCCATTCGAATTCATTCGCACGAATGAATCCATTCTAATTCATTCGTACAATCCATTCTATTTCATTCGTACGATCCATTCTTACTCATTCGTACGATCCATTCTAATTCATTCACACGAATATATCCATTCTAATTCATTCGTACGATCCATTCTAATTCATTCGCACGATCCATTCTAATTCATTCGCACGATTGAATCCATTCTAATTCATTCGTACAATCCATTCTATTTCATTCGTGCGATCCATTCTTACTCATTCGTACGATCCATTCTAATTCATTCACATGAATGTATCCATTCTAATTCATTCGTACGATCCATTCTAATTCATTCGTACTATCCATTCTAATTCATTCGTACGATCCATTCGAATTCATTCGCACGATACATTCTAATTCATTCGCACGATCCATTCTAATTAATTCGTACGATCGTTCTAGTGAATTCGAATGGATCGTACGAATGAATTAGAATATATCGTACGAATGAATTAGAATGGATACATTCGTGCGAATGAATTAGAATGGATCGTGCGAATGAATTAGAATGGATCGTACGAATGAATTAGAATGGATAAATTCGTGCAAATGAAATAGAATAGATCGTACGAATGAATTAGAATGGATCGTACGAATGAATTAGAATGGATCGTGTGAAAGAATTAGAATAGATTGTAAGAATGAATTAGAATGGATCGTATGAATGAATTAGAATGGATCGTACGAATGAATTAGAATGGATCGTACAAATGAATTAGAATGGATCGTACGAATGAATTAGAATGGATACATTCGTGCGAATGAATTAGAATGGATCGTACGAATGAGTAAGAATGGATCGTACGAATGAAATAGAATGGATTGTACGAATGAATTCGAATGGATCGTACGAATGAATTAGAATGGATCGTACGAATGAATTAGAATAGATTGTGCGATTGAATTAGAATGGATCGTATGAATGAATTAGAATGGATCGTGCGAATGAATTAGAATGGATTGTACGAATGAATTAGAATGGATCGTATGAATGAATTAGAATGGATCGTGCGAATGAATTAGAATGGATCGTACAAATAAATTAGAATGGATCGTACGAATGAATTAGAATGGATCGTGCGAATGAATTAGAATGGATCGTACGTAAGAATTAGAGTGGATACATTCGTGCGAATGAATTAGAATGGATTCATTCATGCGAATGAATTAGAATGGATCGTTTGAATGAATTAGAATGGATCGTATGAATGAATTAGAATGGATGCATTCGTGCGAATGAATTAGAATGGATCGTATGAATGAATTAGAATGGATCGTATGAGTGAATTCGAATGGATCGTGCTAATGAATTAGAATGGATTGTACGAATGAATTAGAAATTCGAATGGATCGTGCGAATGATTATACGAATGAATTAGAATGGATTGTACAAATGATTGCAAGAATGAATTAGAATAGATCGTATGAATGAATTAGAATGGATCGTGCGAATGAATTAGAATGGATCGTACGAATGAATTAGAAAGGATCGTACGAATGAATTAAAATGGATACATTCGTGCGAATGAATTAGAATGGATCGTACGAATGAGTAAGAATGGATCGTACGAATGAAATAGAATGGATTGTACGAATGAATTAGAATGGATTCAAACGTGCGAATGAATTAGAATGGATCGTGCGAATGAATTAGAATGGATCGTACGAATAAATTAGAATGAATACATTCGTGCAAATGAATTAGAATGGATCGTACGAATGAGTAAGAATGGATCGTACGAATGAAATAGAATGGATTGTACGAATGAATTAGAATGGATTCATTCGTGCGAATGAATTAGAATGGATCGTACGAATGAATTAGAATGGATCGTACGAATGAATTAGAATGGATCGTACGAATGAAATAGAATGGATTGTACGGATGAATTAGAATGGATTGTACGAATGATTGTAAGAATGAATTAGAATGGATCATATGAATGAATTAGAATGGATCGTACGAATGAATTAGAATGGATCGTACGAATGAATTAGAATGGATCGTACGAATGAATTAGAATGGATACATTCGTGCGAATGAATTAGAATGGATCGTACGAATGAGTAAGAATGGATCGTACGAATGAAATAGAATGGATTATACGAATAAATTCGAATGGATCGTACTAATGAATTAGAATGGATCGTGCAAATGAATTAGAATGGATCGTATGAATGAATTAGAATGGATCGTGCGAGTGAATTAGAATGGATCATGCGAATGAATTAGAATGGATCGTATGAATGAATTAGATTGGATCGTATGAATGAATTAGAATGGATCGTGCGAATGAATTAGAATGGATCGTACGAATGATTTAGAATGGATCGTATGAATGAATTAGAATGGATCGTGCGAATGAATTAGAATGGATTGTACGAATGAATTAGATTGGATCAAACGATTGAGTAAGAATGGATCGTACGAATGAAATAGAATGGATCGTACGAAGGAATTAGAATGGATCCTACGAATGAATTAGAATAGATCGTATGAATGAATTAGATTGGATCGTATGAATGAATTAGAATGAATCGTGCGAATGAATTAGAATGGATCGTATGAATGAATTAGAATGGATCGTATGAATGAATTAGAATGGATCGTGCGAATGAATTAGAATGGATCGTACGAATGAATTAGAATGGATACATTCGTGCGAATGAATTAGAATGGATCGTGCGAATGAATTAGAATGGATCGTACGAATGAATTAGAATGGATCGTACGAAGGAATTAGAATGGATCGTACGAATGAATTAGAATTGATATATTCATGCAACTGAATTAGAATGGATCGTATGAATGAATTAGAATGGATCATACGAATGAATTAGAATAGATACATTCGTGCGAATGAATTAGAATTGATCGTATGAATGAATTATATTGGATCGT
Source organism: Chamaelirium japonicum (assembly GCA_947650365.1). NCBI lineage: Eukaryota > Viridiplantae > Streptophyta > Magnoliopsida > Liliales > Melanthiaceae > Chamaelirium > Chamaelirium japonicum. Next base: position 102,461 of record CANTAL010000131.1, on the reverse strand, counting down.
ATGAATGAATTAGAATGGATCGTACGAATGAATTAGAATGGATCGTATGAATGAATTAAATGGATCGTGTATCCATTCTAATTCATTCGTACGATCGTACGAATGAATTAGAATGGATCGTACGAATGAATTAGAATGGATACATTCGTGCGAATGAATTAGAATGGATCGTACGAATGAGTAAGAATGGATCGTACGAATGAAATAGAATGGATTGTACGAATGAATTAGAATGGATTCATTCGTGCGAATGAATTACAATGGATCGTGCGAATGAATTAGAATGGATCGTACGAATGAATTAGAATAGATTGTGCGAATAAATTTGAATGGATCGTACGAATGAATTAGAATTGATACATTCGTGCGAATGAATTAGAATGGATCGTTTGAATGAATTAGATTGGATCATATTAATGAATTAGAATGGATCGTGCGAATGAATTAGAATGGATCCTACAAATGACTTAGAATGGATACATTCGTGTGAATGAGTTAGAATGGATCATACGATTGATTAAGAATGGATCGTACGAATGAAATAGAATAGATCGTACGAATGAATTAGAATGGATCGTGCTAATGAATTAGAATTGATCATACGAATGAATTAGAATAGATTGTGCGAATGAATTAGAATGGATCGTACGAATGAATTAGAATTGATACATTCGTGCGAATGAATTAGAATGGATCGTATGAATGAATTAGAGTGGATACATTCGTACGAATGAATTAGAATGGATCGTACGAATGAATTAGAATGGATACATTCGTGCGAATGAATTAGAATGGATCGTATGAATGAATTAGAATGGATTGTATGAATGAATTAGAATGGATCGTGCGAATGAATTCGAATGGATCGTACGAATGAATTAGAATGGATACATTCGTGCGAATAAATTAGAATGGATCATACGAAGGAATTAGGGTGGATCGTACGAATGAATTAGAATGGATACATTCGTGCGAATGAATTAGAATGGATCGTATAAATGAATTAAAATGGATCGTGCGAATGAATTAGAATGGATCGTACGAATGAATTAGAATGGATCGTAAGAATGAATTAGAATGGATCGTGCGAATGAATTAGAATGGATCGTACGATTGAATTAGAATGGATACATTCGTGCGAATGAATTAGAATGGATCGTACGAATGAGTAAAAATGGATCGTACGAATGAAATAGAATGGATCGTACGAATGAATTAGAATGGATCGTGCTAATGAATTAGAATGGATCGTACGAATGAATTAGAATAGATTGTGCGAATGAATTAGAATGGATCGTACGAATGAATTAGAATGGATACATTCATGCGAATGAATTAGAATGGATCGTATGAATGAATTAGATTGGATCGTATTAATGAATTAGAATGGATCGAGCGAATGAATTCGAATGGATCGTACGAATGAATTAGAATGGATACATTCGTGCGAATGAATTAGAATGGATCATACGATTGAGTAAGAATGGATCGTACGAATGAAATAGAATAGATCGTATGGATGAATTAGAATGGATCGTGCTAATGAATTAGAATTGATCGTACGAATGAATTAGAATAGATTGTGCGAATGAATTAGAATGGATCGTACGAATGAATTAGAATGGATACATTCGTGCGAATGAATTAGAATGGATACATTCGTGCGAATAAATTAGAATGGATCGTATGAAGGAATTAGATTGGATTGTATGAATGAATTAGAATGGATCGTACTTATGAATTAGAATGGATATATTCATGGGAATGAATTAGAATGGATCGTATAAAGGAATTAGAATGGATCATACGAATGAAATATAATGGGTCGTACAGAGGAATTAGAATGGATCGTACGAAGGAATTAGAATGGATCGTACGAATGAATTAGAATGGATACATTCGTGCAAAAGAATTAGAATGGATTGTATGAATGAATTAGAATGGATCATGCAAATGAATTAGAATGGATCGTGCGAATGAATTAGAATAGATTGTACGAATGAATTAGAATAGATTGTGCGAATGAATTAGAATGGATCGTACGAATGAATTAGAATGGATTCATTCGTGCGAATGAATTAGAATGGATCGTATAAATTAATTAGAATGGATCATATGAGTGAATTCGAATGGATCGTGCGAATGAATTAGAATGGATTGTACGAATGAATTAGAATGGATCCTTCGAATGAATTAGAATGGATCGTGCGAATGAATTTGAATGGATCGTATAAATGAAATAGAATGGATCGTATGAATTAGAATGGATCGTATAAAAGAATTAGAATGGATCATACGAATGAAATAGAATGGATCGTACGAAGAAATTAGAATGGATCGTACGAAGGAATTAGAATGGATCGTACGAATGAATTAGAATGAATACATTCGTGCAAAAGAATTAGAATGGATTGTATGAATAAATGAGAATGGATCGTGCAAATGAATTAGAATGGATCGTGCGAATGAATTAGAATGGATCGTACGAATGAATTAGAATAGATTGTGCGAATGAATTAGAATGGATCGTACGAATGAATTAGAATGGATACATTCGTGCGAATGAATTAGAATGGATCGTATGAATGAATTAGATTGGATCGTATGAATGAATTAGAATGGATCATGCGAATGAATTAGAATGGATCGTACGAATGAATTAGAATGGATCGTATGAATGAATTAGAATGGATCGTGTATCCATTCTAATTCATTCGTATGATCCATTCTAATTCATTCATACGATCCATTCTAATTCATTTGCACGAATATATCCATTCTAATTCATTTGTACGATCCATTCTAATTCCTTCGTACGATCCATTCTAATTCCTTCGTATGATCCATTCTATTTCATTTGTATGATCCATTCTAATTCCTTCGTACGATCCATTCTTATTCATTCCCATGAATGTATCCATTCTAATTCATACGTACGATCCATTGTAATTCATTTATACGATCCAATCTAATTTATTCATACAATCCATTCTAATTCATTCGGACGAATTTATCCATTCTAATTTATTCATACGATCCATTCTAATTCATTCGCACAATCTATTCTAATTCATTCGTACGTTCCATTCTAATTCATTAGCACGATCCATGCCAATTCATTCGTACGATCCATTCTATTTCATTCGTATGATCCATTATTACGATCCATTCTAATTCATTCGTACGATCCATTCTAATTCATTCGCATACGATCCATTCTAATTCAATCGTACGATCCATTCTAATACATTCATACGATCCATTCTATTTCATTCGTACGATCCATTTTTACTCATTCGTACGATCCATTCTAATTCATTCGCACGAATGTATCCAGATCCATTCTAATTCATTCGCACGATCCATTCTAATTCATTCGCACGATCCATTCTAATTCATTCATACGATCCAATCTAATTCATTCATACGATACATTCTAATTCATTCGCACAATCTATTCTAATTCATTCATACGATCCATTCTAATTCATTCGCACGATCCATTCTAATTCATTCGCACGAATGTATCCATTCTAATTCATTCGTACGATCTATTCTAATTCATTCGCACGAATGTATCCATTCTAATTCATTCGTACGATCCATTCTAATTCATTCATACGATCCATTCTAATTCATTTGCACGAATATATCCATTCTAATTCATTCGTACGATCCATTCTAATTCCTTCGTACGATCCAATCTATTTCATTCGTACGATCCATTCTTACTCAATCGTATGATCCATTCTAATTCATTCATACGAATGTATCTATTCTAATTCATTCGTACGATCCATTCTTACTCATTTGTACGATCCATTCTAATTCATTCGCACGAATGTATCCATTGTAATTCATTCATACGATCCATTCTAATTCATTTGTACGATCCATTCTAATTCCTTCGTACGATCCATTCTAATTCCTTCGTACGATCCATTCTAATTCATTCGTACGATCCATTCAAATTCATTCGCACGATCTATTTTAATTCATTCATACGATCCAATCTAATTCATTCATATGATCCATTCTAATTCGTTCGCACGATCCCTTCTATTTCATTCGCACGATCCATTCTAATTCATTCGTACGAACCATTCTAATTCATTCATACAATCCATTCTAATTCATTCGCACGATCCATTCTAATTCCTTCGTACGATCCATTCTAATTCCTTCGTAAGATCCATTCTATCCATTCTAATGATCCATTCTAATTCATTCGCACGAATGTATCCATTCTAATTCATTCGTACGATCCATTCTAATTCCTTCGTACGATCCATTCTAATTCCTTCGTACGATCCATTCTATTTCATTTGTATGATCCATTCTAATTCCTTCGTACGATCCATTCTATTTCATTCGTACGATCCATTCTTACTCATTCGTACGATCCATTCTAATGCATTCGAACGAATGTATCCATTCTAATTCATTCGTACGATCCATTCTAATTCATTCGTACGATCCATTCTAATTCATTCGCACGACCCATTCTAATTCATTCGCACGAATGAATCCATTCTAATTCATTCGTACAATCCATTCTTTTTCATTCGTACGATCCATTCTTACTAATTCGTACGATCCATTCTAATTCATTCGTACGATCCATTCTAATTCATTCGTACGATCCATTCTAATTAATTCGCACGATCCATTCTAATTCATTCATACAATCCAATCTAATTAATTCGTACGATCCATTCTAATTCATTCGCATAATCTATTCTAATTCATTCGTACGTTCCATTCTAATTCATTCGTACGATCCATTCTAATTCATTCATATAATCAATTCTAATTCATTTGCACGAATATATCCATTCTAATTCATTCGAACGATCCATTCTAATTCCTTCGTACGATCCATTCTATTTCATTCGTATGATCCATTCTAATTCCTTCGTACGATCCATTCTTATTCATTCGCACAATCTATTCTAATTCATTCGTAGGATCTATTCTAATTCATTCGCACGAATGTATCCATTCTAATTCATTCGTACGATCCATTCTAATTCATTCGCACGAATTTATCCACTCTAATTCATTCGTACGATCCATTCTAATTCATTCGCACAATCTATTCTAATTCATTCGTGCGTTCCATTCTAATTCATTCGCACGAATGTATCCATTCTAATTCATTCGTACGATCCATTCAAATTCATTCGCACAATCTATTCTAATTCATTCGTGCGTTCCATTCTAATTCATTCGCACGAATGAAATAGAATGGATCGTACGAATGAATTAGAATGGATTCATTCGTGCGAATGAATTAGAATGGATCGTATGAGTGAATTCGAATGGATCATGCGAATGAATTAGAATGGATCGTACGAATGAAATAGAATAGATCGTACGAATGAATTAGAATGGATCGTACGAATGAATTAGAATGGATCGTACGAATGAATTAGAATGGATACATTCGTGCGAATGAATTAGAATGGATCGTACGAATGAGTAAGAATGGATCATACGAATGAAATAGAATGGATTGTACGAATGAATTAGAATGGATCGTACGAATGAATTAGATTGGATCGTGTGAAAGAATTAGAATGGATTGTACGAATGAATTAGAATGGATCGTATGAATGAATTAGAATGGATCGTGCGAATGAATTAGAATGGATCGTACGAATGAATTAGAATGGATCGTATGAATGAATTAGAATGGATCGTGCGAATGAATTAGAATGGATCGTACGAATGAATTAGAATGGATCGTAATAATGGATCGTACCTATGAATTTGTACGTATGAATGAATTAGAATGGATCTTATGAAAGAATTAGAATGGATTGAATGAATGAATTAGAATGGATCGTATGAATGAATTAGAATGGATCGTACGAATGAATTAGAATGGATCGTACGAATGAATTAGAATGGATACATTCGTGCGAATGAATTAGAATGGATCATACGGATCGTATGAATTAATTAGAATGGATCGTACTTATGAATTAGAATGGATCATACGAATGAATTAGAGTGGATACACATCCCATTCTAATTCATTCGTACGATCCATTCTAATTCATTCGCACAATCTATTCTAATTCATTCATATGATCCATTCTAATTCATTCATACAATCCATTCTAATTCTTTCACACAATCCATTCAAATTCATTCGTACGATCCATTCTAATTCATAAGTACGATCCATTCTAATTCATTCGCACGATCCATTCTAATTCATTCGCACGATCCATTCTAATTAATTCGTTCATTCGCACGAATGTATCAATTCTAATTCATTCGTACGATCCATTCTAATTCATTCGCACAATCCATTCTAATTCATTCATACGATCCATTCTAATTCTTTTGTACGATCCATTCTAATTCATTCGTACGATCCATTCTTATTCATTCGTACGATCCATTCTAATTCATTCGCACGATCCATTCTAATTCATTCGCACGATCCATTCTAATTAATTCGTTCATTCGCACGAATGTATCCATTCTAATTTATTCGTACGATCCATTCTAATTCATTCGCACGATCCATTCTAATTCATTCATACGATCCATTCTAATTCATTCATACAATCCATTCTAATTCTTTCACACGATCCATTCTAATTCATTCATACGATCCATTCTAATTCATTCGTACAATCCATTCTATTTCATTCGTACGATCCATTTTTACTCATTCGTACGATCCATTCTAATTCATTCGCACGAATGTATCCATTCTAATTCATTCGTACGATCCATTCTAATTCATTCATACGATCCATTCTAATTCATTCATACAATCCATTCTAATTCTTTCACACGATCCATTCTAATTCATTCGTAAGATCCATTCTAATTCATTCGCACAATCTATTCGAATTCATTCGTACGTTCCATTCTAATTCATTCGCACGATCCATTCTAATTCATTCACACGAATGAATCCATACGAATGAATTAGAATGGATCGTGTGAAAGAATTAGAATGGATTGTATGAATGAATTAGAATGGATCATATGAATGAATTAGAATAGATCGTACGAATGAATTAGAATGGATCGTACGAATGAATTAGAATGGATCGTACGAATGAATTTGAATGGATCGTACGAATGAATTAGAATGGATTATACGAATAAAACAGAATGGATCATACGATCCATTCTAATTCATTCGTACAATCTATTCTAATTCATTCGTATGATCAATTCTAATTCATTAGCACGATCCATTCTAATTCATTCGTACGATCTATCCTATTTGATCCGTACGATCCATTCTTACTCAATCGTATCATCCATTCTAATTTATTCGCACGAATGTATCCATTCTAATTCATTCGTACGATCCATTTTAATTCCTTCGTACGATCCATAAGAATAAATTAGAATGAATTAGAATGGATTGTATGAATGAATTAGAATAGATCGTGCGAATGAATTAATATGGATCGTGCGAATGAATTAGAATGGATCATATGAATGAATTAGATTGGATTGTATGAATGAATTAGAATGTATCGTGCGAATGAATTAGAATGGATCATACCAATGAATTAGAATGGATCGTAGGAATGAATTAGAATGGATCGTACAAAGGAATTAGAATGGATCATACGAATGAAATATAATGGGTCGTACAAAGGAATTAAAATGGATCGTATGAAGTAATTAGAAAGGATCGTACGAATGAATTAGAATGGATACATTCGTACAATCCATTCTAATTCATTCGTACGATCCATTCTAATTCATTCATACGATCCATTCTAATTCATTCATACAATCCATTCTAATTCTTTCACACGATCCATTCTAATTCATTCGTATGATCCATTCTAATTCATTCGCACAATCTATTCTAATTCATTCGTACGATCCATTCAAATTCATTTGCACGATCCATTCAAATTGATTCGCAGGAATGAATCCATACGAATGAATTAGAATGGATCCATTCAAATTGATTCTTTCACACGATCCATTCTAATTCATTCGTACGAATGTATCCACTCTAATTCATTCATACGATCCATTCTAATTCATTCGTACGATCCATTCTAATTCATTCGTACGATCCATTCTAATTCATTCGCGCGATCCATCCTAATTCATTCATACGATCCATTCTAATACATTCATATGACTTATTCTAATTCTTTCGCACGAATGTATCCATTCTAATTCATTTGCACGAATGTATCCATTCTAATTCATTCGTACGATCCATTCTAATTCATTCGCACAATCTATTCTAATTCATTGGATCGTACGAAGGAATTAGAATGGATCGTACGAATGAATTAGAATGGATACATTCATGCGAATGAATTAGAATGGATCGTGCGAATGAATTAGAATGGATTGTACGAATCTATCCATTCTAATTCATTTGTACGATCCATTCTAATTCCTTCGTACGAGCCATTCTAATTCCTTCGTACGATCCATTCTAATTCCTTTATACGACCCATTATATTTCATTCATATGATCCATTCTAATTCCTTTGTACGATCCATTCTAATTTATTCATACGATCCATTCTAATTCATTCGTACGATCCATTCTTACTCATTCGTATGATCATGAATTAGAATGGATCGTACGAATGAGTAAGAATGGATCATACGAATGAAATAGAATGGATTGTACGAATGAATTAGAATGGATTCATTCGTGCGAATGAATTAGAATGGATCGTGCGAATGAATTAGAATGGATCGTACGAATGAATTAGAATGGATACATTCGTGCGAATGAATTAGAATAGATTGTGCGAATGAATTAGAATGGATCGTACGAATGAATTAGAATGGATACATTCATGCGAATAAATTAGAATGGATCATACGAATGAGTAAGAATGGATCATACGAATGAAATAGAATGGATTGTATGAATGAATTAGAATGGATCGTACGAATGAATTAGAATGGATCGTGTTAAAGAATTAGAATGGATTGTATGAATGAATTAGAATGGATCGTATGAATTAATTAGAATGGATCGTGCGAATGAATTAGAATGGATCGTACGAATGAATTAGAATGGATCGTTTGAATGAATTAGAATGGATCGTACGAATGAAATAGAATTAGAATGGATCCAATCTAATTCATTCATACGATCCATTCTAATTCATTCGCACGAATGTATTCATTCTAATTCATTCGTACGATCCATTCTAATTCATTCGCACAATCTATTCAAATTCACTCGTACGATCTATTCTAATTCATTCGTACGATCCATTCTAATTCATTCGTACGATCCATTCAAATTTATTCGCACGATCTATTCTAATTCATTCGCACAATCTATTCTAATTTATTCATACGATCAATTCTAATTCATTAGCACGATCCATTCTAATTCATTCGTACGATCTATTCTATTTCAATCGTACGATCCATTCTAATTCATTCGCACGATCCATTCGAATTCACTCATACGATCCATTCTAATTCATTCGTACAATCCATTCTATTTCATTCGTACGATCCATTCTTACTCATTCGTACCGTACGATGTATTCTAATTCATTCATACGATCCATTCTAATTCATTTGCACGAATATATCCATTCTAATTCATTCGTATGATCCATTCTAATTCATTCGCACGAATGTATCCATTCTAATTCATTCGTACGATCCATTCTAATTCATTCGCACAATCTATTCTAATTCATTCGTACGATCCATTCTAATTCATTCGCACGAATGTATCCATTCTAATTCATTCGTACGATCCATTCTAATTCATTCATACGATCCATTCTAATTCATTTGCACGAATATATCCATTCTAATTCATTCGTAAGATCCATTCTAATTCATTCGTACGATCCATTCTAATTCATTCGCACAATATATGCCAATTCATTCGTACGATCAATTCTAATTCATTAGCACGATCCATTCTAATTCATTCACATGAATGAATCCATTCTAATTCATTCGTACAATCCATTCTATTTCATTCATACGATCCATTCTAATTCATTCGTACGATCCATTCTAACTCATTCGTACGATCCATTCTAATTCATTCGTACAATCCATTCTATTTCATTCGTACAATCCATTCTTACTCATTCGTATGATCCATTCTAATTCATTCGTATGAATGTATCCATTCTAATTCATTCATACAATCCATTCTAATTCATTCGTACGATCCATTCTAATTCATTCATACGATCCATTCTAATTCATTCGTACGATCCATTCTATTTAATTCGTACGATCCATTCTTACTCATTCGTGCGATCCATTCTAATTCATTCGCACAATCTATTCTAATTCATTCGCACGAACCATTCTAATTAATTCGTACGATCGTGCTAGTGAATTAAAATGGATCGTACGAATGAATAAGAATAGATTGTGCGAATGAATAAGAATGGATCGCACGAATGAGTAAGAATGGATCGTACGAATGAAATAGAATGGATCGTACGAATGAATTAGAATGGATCGTACGAATGAATTAGAATGGATCGTGCGAATGAATTAGAATGGATCGTGCGAATGAATTAGAATGGATCGTACGAATGAATTAGAATGGATCGTATGAATGAATTAGAATGAATCATGCGAATGAATTAGAATGGATCGTATGAATGAAATAGAATGGATCGTATAAATTAGAATGGATCGTACGAAGGAATTAGAATGGATCGTACGAATGAATTAGAATGGATCATACGAATGAAATAGAATGGATCGTACGAAGGAATTAGAATGGATCGTACGAAGGAATTAGAATAGATACATTCGTGCAAATGAATTAGAATGGATCGTACGAATGAATTAGAATGGATACATTCGTACGAATGAATTAGAATGGATCGTATGAATGAATTATAATGGATCATGTATATGAATTAGAATGGATCGTATGAATGAATTAGAATGGATCGTATGAATGAATTAGATTGGATCGTATGAATGAATATTAGAATGGATCATGCGAATGAATTAGAATGGATCGTACGAATGAATTAGAATGGATCGTATGAATGAATTAGAATGGATCGTGCGAATATATTAGAATGGATCGTATGAATGAATTAGAATGGTTTGTACGAATTAATTAGAATGGATCGTATGAATGAATTAGAATGGATCATGCGAATGAATTAGAAAGGATCGTATGAATGAAATAGAATGGATCGTACGAACGAATTAGAATGGATCATACGAATGAATTAGAATGGATCATACGAAGGAATTCCTTTGTACGATCCATTCTAAATCATTCATACGATCCATTCTAATTCATTTGTACGATCCATTCTAATTCATTTGCACAATCTATTCTAATTTATTCGTACGATCCATTCTAATTCATTAGCACGATCCATTCTAATTCATTCATACAATCCATTCTAATTCTTTTGCACGAATGTATCCATTCTAATTCATTCGTACAATCCATTCTAATTCCTTCGTAAGATCCATTCTAATTCCTTCGTACGATCCATTCTAATTCATTCCCATGAATGTATCCATTCTAATTGATACGTACGATCCATTCTGTTTCATTCGTACGATCCATTCTTACTCATTCGCATGATCCATTCTAATTCATTCGCACGAATGTATCCACTCTAATTCATTCGTACGATCCATTCTAATTCATTCGCACGATCCATTCTAATTCATTCGTACGATCCATTCTAATTCATTCGCACGATCCATTCTAATTCATTCATACGATCGATTCTAATTCATTCATTCAATCCATTCTAATTCTTTCACACGATCCATTCTAATTCATTCGTACGATCCATTCTAATTCATTCGTACAACCCATTCTATTTCATTCGTACGATCCATTCTTACTCATTCGTACGATCCATTCTAATTCATTCGCACGAATGTATCCATTCTAATTCATTCGTACGATCCATTCTAATTCATTCGTACGATCCATTCTAATACATTCGCACGTTCCATTCTAATTCATTAGCACGAATGAATCCATTCTAATTCATTCGTACAATCCATTCTATTTCATTCGTACGATCTATTCTAATTCATTCATACGATCCACTCTAATTCATTCGTACAATCCATTCTAATTCATTCACACGATCCATTCTAATTCATTCATACGATCCAATCTAATTCATTCATACGATCCATTCTAATTCATTCGCACAATCTATTCTTATTCATTCGTACGATCCATTCTAATTCCTTTCTACGATCCATTCTAATTCCTTCATACGTACGATCCATTCTATTTCATTCGTACGATCCATTCTTACTCATTCGTACGATCAATTCTAATTCGTTCGCACGAATGTATCCATTCTAATTCATTCGTACGATCCATTCTAATTCCTTCGTACGATTCATTCTAATTCCTTCGTACGATCCATTCTAATTCCTTTGTACGACCCATTATATTTCATTCGTATGATCCATTCTAATTCCTTTGTACGATCCATTCTAATTCATTCATACGATCCATTCTAATTCATTATTACGATCCATTCTAATTCATTCGCACGATCCATTCCAATTCATTCATATGATCCAATCTAATTCATTCATACGATCCATTCTAATTCATTCGCACAATCTATTCTAATTCATTCGTACGATCCATTCTAATTCCTTCATACGATCTATTCTAATTCCTTCATACGTACGATCCATTCAATTTCGTTCGTACGTTCCATTCTTACTCATTCGTATGATCCATTCTAATTCATTCGCACGAATGTATCCATTCTAATTCATTCGTACGATCCATTCTAATTCCTTCGTACGATCCATTCTAATTCCTTCGTGCGATCCATTCTAATTCCTTTGTACGACCCATTATATTTCATTCGTATGATCCATTCTAATTCCGTACGATCCATTCTAATTCATTCATACGATCAATTCTAATACATTCGTACGATCCATTCTAATTCATTCGCAAGATCCATTATTATTCATTCATACGATCCAATCTAATTCATTCATACGATCCATTCTAATTCATTCGCACAATCTATTCTAATTCATTCGTACCTTCCATTCTAATTCATTAGCACGATCCATGCTAATTCATTCGTACGATCCATTCTAATTCATTCGTACGTACGATCCATTCTAATTCCTTCGTACGATCCATTCTATTTCATTCGTATGATCCATTCTAATTCATTCGCACGATCCATTCTAATTCATACGATCCATTCTATTTCATTCATACGATCCATTCTAATTCATTCGCACGATCCATTCTAATTCATTCATACGATCCATTCTAATTCATTCGTACGATCCATTCTAATTCATTAGCACGATCCATTCTAATTCATTCGTACGATCCATTCTATTTCATTCGTACGATCCATTCTTACTCATTCGTACGATCCATTCTAATTCATTCGCACGAATGTATCCAGATCCATTCTAATTCATTCGCACGATCCATTCTAATTCATTCGCACGATCCATTCTAATTCATTCGTACAAGGATACATTCGTGCGAATGAATTAGAATGGATCGTGCGAATGAATTAGAATGGATCATACGAATGAATTAGAATGGATCGTACAAATAAATTAGAATGGATCGTACGAAGGAATTAGAATGGACCGTACGAATGAATTAGAATGGATCGTGTGAAAGAATTAGAATGGATTGTATGAATGAATTAGAATGGATCGTACGAATGAGTAAGAATGGATCGTACGAATGAAATAGAATGGATTGTACGAATGAATTATAATGGATCGTACGAATGAATTAGAATGGATCGTGTGAAAGAATTAGAATGGATTGTATGAATGAATTAGAATGGATCGTACGAATGAATTAGAATGGATCGTACGAATGAATTAGAATGGATACATTCGTGCGAATGAATTAGAATGTATCGTACGAATGAGTAAGAATGGATCGTACGAATGAAATAGAATGGATTGTACGAATGAATTAGAATGGATCGTACGAATGAATTAGAATGGATCGTGTGATAGAATTAGAATGGATTGTATGAATGAAATAGAATGGATTGTACGAATGAATTAGAATGGATCGTGCGAATGAATTAGAATGGATCGTACGAATGAATTAGAATGGATCGTGCTAATGAATTAGAATTGATCGTACGAATGAATTAGAATAAATTATGCGAATGAATTAGAAAAGATCGTACGAATGAATTAGAATGGATACATTCGTGCGAATGAATTAGAATAGATCGTACGATTGAATTAGAATGGATACATTCGTGCGAATGAATTAGAATGGATCGTACGAATGAGTAAGAATGGATCATGCTAATGAATTAGAATAGATTGTGCGAATGAATTAAAATGGATCGTACTAATGAATTAGAATGGATCGTACGAATGAATTAGAATAGATTGTGCGAATGAATTAGAATGGATCGTACGAATGTATTAGAATGGATACATTCGTGCGAATGAATTAGAACGGATCGTATGAATGAATTAGATTGGATCGTATGAATGAATTAGAATGGATCGTACGTATGAATTAGAATGGATCATACTAATGAAATTTAATGGGTTGTACAAAGGAATTAGAATTGATCGTACGAAGGAATTAGAATGGATCGTACGAAGGAATTAGAATGAATCGTACGAATGAATTAGAATGGATACATTCGTGCGAATGAATTAGAATGGATCGTACGAATGAGTAAGAATGGAACGTACGAATGAAAAAGAATGGATTGTACGAATGAATTAGAATGGATCGTGCGAATGAATTAGAATGGATCGTACGAATGAATTAGAATAGATTGTGCGAATGAATTAGAATGGATCGTACGAATAAATTAGAATGGATCGTACGAATGATTAGAATGGATCGTATGAATGAATTAGAATGGATCGTGCGAATGAATTAGAATGGATCGTACGAATGAATTAGCATGGATCGTGCTAATGAATTAGAATGGAACGTACGAATGAATTAGAATGGATCGTGTGAAAGAATTAGAATGGATTGTATGAATGAATTAGAATGGATCGTATGAATGAATTAGAATGGATCGTGCGAATGAATTAGAATGGATCATACGAAGGAATTAGAATGGATCGTACGAATGAATTAGAATAGATTGTGCGAATGAATTAGAATAGATCGTACGAATGAATTAGAATAGATTGTTTGAATGAATTAGAATGGATTGTACGAATGAATTAGAATGGATCGTACGAAGTAATTAGAATGGATCGTACGAATGAATTAGAATAGATTGTGCGAATGAATTAGAATGGATACATTCGTGCGAATGAATTAGAATGGATCGTATAAATGAATTAAATTTGATCGTATGAATGAATTAGAATGGATCGTACTAATGAATTAGAATGGATTGTACGAATGAATTAGAATGGATCGTGCGAATGAATTAGAATGGATCGTGCGAATGAATTAGAATGGATCGTACGAATGAATTAAAATGGATCGTACGAATGAAATAGAATGCATCGTACGAATGAATTAGAATGGATACATTCGTGCGAATGAATTAGAATGGATCGTACGAATGAGTAAGAATGGATCGTACGAATGAAATAGAATGGATTGTACGAATGAATTAGAATGGATTCATTCGTGCAAATGAATTAGAATGGATCGTGCGAATGAATTAGAATGGATCGTACGAATGAATTAGAATGGATCATACGAATGAATTAGAATGGATACATTCGTGCGAATGAATTAGAATGGATCGTACGAATGAGTAAGAATGGATCGTACGAATGAAATAGAATGGATTGTACGAATGAATTAGAATGGATTCATTCGTGCGAATGAATTAGAATGGATCGTGCGAATGAATTAGAATGGGTCGTACGAATGAATTAGAATGGATCGTACGAATGAATTAGAATGGATACATTCGTGCGAATGAATTAGAATGGATCGTACGAATGAGTAAGAATGGATCGTACGAATGAAATAGAATGGATTGTACGAATGAATTAGAATGGATCGTACGAATGAATTAGAATGGATCGTCTGAAAGAATTAGAATGGATTGTATGAATGAATTAGAATGGATCGTCTGAATGAATTAAAATGGATCGTGCGAATGAATTAGAATGGATCGTACGAATGAATTAGAATAGATCGTATGAATGAATTAGAATGGATCGTGCGAATGAATTAGAATGGATCGTACGAATGAATTAGAGTGGATACATTCGTGCGAATGAATTAGAATGGATCGTACGAATGAGTAAGAATGGATCGTACGAATGAAATAGAATGGGTCGTACGTATCAATTAGAATGGATACATTTATGGGAATGAATTAGAATGGATCGTACGAAGGAATTAGAATGGATCATACGAAGGAATTAGAATGGATCGTACGAATGAATTAGAATGGATACATTCGTGCAAAAGAATTAGAATGGATTGTATGAATGAATTAGAATGGATCGTGCTAATGAATTAAAATGGATCGTACGAATGAATTAGAATGGATCGTACGAATGAATTAGAAGGGATACATTCGTGCGAATGAATTAGAATGGATCGTCTGAAGGAATTAGAATAGATACATTCGTGCGAATGAATTAGAATGGATCGTACGAAGGAATTAGAATGGATCGTATGAATGAATTTGAATAGATTGTGTGAATGAATTAGAATGGATCGTACGAATGAATTAGAATGGACACATTCATGGGAATGAATTAGAATGGATCGTACGAAGGAATTAGAATGGATCATTCGAATGAAATAGAGTGGATCGTAAGAATGGATCGTACGAATGAAATAGAATGGATTGTACGAATGAATTAGAATGGATTCATTCGTGCGAATGAATTAGAATGGATCGTGCGAATGAATTAGAATGGATCGTACGAAGGGATCGTACGAATGAATTAGAATAGATTGTGCGAATGAATTAGAATGGATCGTACGAATGAATTAGAATGGATACATTCGTGCGAATGAATTAGAATGGATCGTATGAATGAATTATATTGGATCGTATTAATGAATTAGAATGGATCGTGCGAATGAATTAGAATGGATCGTACGAATGAATTAGAATGGATACATTCGTGCGAATGAATTAGAATGGATCGTACGAAGGAATTAGAATGGCCATTCTAATTCATTCGCACGAATGTATCCATTCTAATTCATTCGTACGATCCATTCTAATTCATTCATACAATCCATTCTAATTCATTTGCACGAATATATCCATTCTAATTCATTCATATGATCCATTCTAATTCATTCGTACGATCCATTCTAATTCATTCGCACGATCCATTCTAATTCATTCGTACGATTCATTCTATTTCAATCGTACGATCCATTCTTACTCATTCGTACGATCCAATCTAATTCATTCGCACGAATGTATCCATTCTAATTCATTCGTACGATCCATTCTAATTCCTTCGAACGATCCATTTTAATTCCTTCGCACGATCCATTTTAATTCATTCGCACGATCCATTCTAATTCATTCATACGATCCATGCTAATTCATTCATACAATCCATTCTAATTCATTCTAATTTATTCGTATGATCCATGAATTAGAATGGATCGCACGAATGTATCCATTCTATTTCATTCGTACGATCCATTTTAATTCCTTCGTACGATCCATTATAATTACTTCGTACGATCCATTCAATTTCATTCGAATGATCCATTCTAATTCCTTCGTACGATCCATTCTAATTCATTCCCATGAATGTGTCCATTCTAATTCATTCGTACGATCCATTCAAATTCATTCACACAATCTATTCTAATTCATTCATACGATCCATTCTAATTCATTCGTACGATTCAATCTAATTCATTCGCACGATCCATTCTTATTCATTCATATGATCCATTCTAATTCTTTCGTACGACATTCTAATTCATTCGTACGATCAATTCTAATTCATTCGTAGGATCCATTCTAATTCATTCGCACGATCCATTCTAATTCATTCGTACGATCCATTCTAATTCATTCGCACGAATGTATCCATTCTAATTCATTCGTACGATCTATTCTAATTCATTCGTACGATCCATTCTAATTCACTAGCATGATCGTATGAATTAATTAGAATGGATCGTGCGAATGAATTAGAATGGATCGTGCGAATGAATTAGAATGGATTGTAAGAATGTATTAGAATGGATCGTACAAATGAATTAGAATGGATACATTCGTGCGAATGAATTTGAATGGATCGTACGAATGAGTAAGAATGGATCGTACGAATGAAATAGAATGGATTGTATGAAATAATTAGAATGGATTCATTCGTGCGAATGAATTAGAATGGATCGTGCGAATGAATTAGAATGGATCGTACGAATGAATTAGAATGGATTGTACGAATGAATTAGAATGGATACATTCGAGCGAATGAATTAGAATGGATCGTACGAATGAGTAAGAATGGATCGTACGAATGAAATAGAATGGATTGTATGAATGAATTAGAATTGATTCATTCGTGCGAATGAATTAGAATGGATTGTGCGAATGAATTAGAATGGATCATACGAATGAATTAGAATGGATCGTACGAATGAATTAGAATGGATCTTACGAATGAATTAGAATGGATACATTCGTGCGAATGAATTTGAATGGATCGTACGAATGAGTAAGAATGGATCGTACGAATGAAATAGAATGGATTGTACGAATGAATTAGAATGGATCGTACGAATGAATTAGAATGGATCGTGTGAAAGAATTAGAATGGATTGTATGAATGAATTAGAATGGATCGTATGAATGAATTAGAATGGATCGTGCGAATGAATTAGGATGGATCGTACGAATGAATTAGAATGAATCGTATGAATGAATTAGAATGGATCGTGCGAATGAATTAGAATGGATCGTACGAATGAATTAGAGTGGATACATTCGTGCGAATGAATTAGAATGGATCGTACGAATGAGTAAGAATGGATCGTACGAATGAAATAGAATGGATCGTACGTATCAATTAGATTGGATACATTCATAGGAATGAATTAGATTGGATCGTACGAAGGACTTAGAATGGATTGTACGAAGGAATTAGAATGGATCGTACGAATGAATTAGAATGGATACATTCGTGCAAAAGAATTAGAATGGATTGTATGAATGAATTAGAATGGATCGTGCTAATGAATTAGAATGGATCGTACGAATGAATTAGAATAGATTGTGCGAATGAATTAGAATGGATCGTACGAATGAATTAGAATGGATCGTAATAATGGATCGTACGAATAAAATAGAATGGATCGTACGAATGAATTAGCGTGGATCGTGCTAATGAATTAGAATGGAACGTACGAATGAATTAGAATAGATTGTGCGAATGAATTAGAATGGATCGTACGAATGAATTAGAATGGATAAATTCGTGCGAGTGAATTAGAATGGAATGTATGAATGAATTAGATTGGATCGTATAAATGAATTAGAATGGATCGTACGAATGAAATAGAATGGATACATTCATGGGAATGAATAAGAATGGATCGTACAAAGGAATTAGAATGGATCATACGAATGAAATAGAATGGATCGTACGAAGGAATTAGAATGGATCGTACGAAGGAATTAGAATGGATCGTACGAATGAATTAGAATGGATCGTGCGAATGAATTAGAATGGATCGTACGAATGAATTAGAATGGATCGTATGAATGAATTAGAATGGATCGTGCGAATGAATTAGAATGGATCGTATGAATGAATTAGAATGGATACATTCGAGCAACTGAATTAGAATGGATCGTACGAATGAGTAAGAATGGATCGTACAATTAGAATGGATCGTACGAATGAATTAGAATAGATTGTGCGAATGAATTAGAATGGATCATACGAAAGAATTAGAATGGATCGTAATAATGGATCGTACGAATGAAATAGAATGGATCGTACGAATGAATTAGCATGGATCGTGCTAATGAATTAGAATGGAACGTACGAATGAATTAGAATAGATTGTGCGAATGAATTAGAATGGATCGTACGAATGAATTAGAATGGATAAATTCGTGCGAATGAATTAGAATGGATTGTATGAATAAATTAGATTGGATCGTATAAATGAATTAGAATGGGTCGTACGTATGAATTAGAATGGATACATTCATGGGAATGAATAAGAATAGATCGTACGAAGGAATTAGAATGGATCATACGAATGAAATAGAATGGATCGTACGGATACATTCGTGCGAATGAATTTGAATGGATCGTACGAAGGAATTAGAATGGATCGTATGAATGAATTAGAATAGATTGTGTGAAAGAATTAGAATGGATTGTATGAATGAATTAGAATGGATCATACGATCCATTCTAATTCATTTATACAATCCATTCTATATCTTTCACACGATCCATTCTAATTCATTCGTACGATCCATTCTAATTCATTCATACTATCCATTCTAATTCTTTCACACGATCCATTCTAATTCCTTCGTACGATCCATTCTAATTCCTTCGTACGATCCATTCTTACCATTAATAGATTGTGCGAATGAATTAGAATGGAACGTATGAATGAATTAGATTGGATCGTATGAATGAATTAGAATGGATCGTGCGAATGAATTAGAATGGATCGTACGAATGAATTAGAATGGATCGTAGGAATGAATTAAAATGGATTGTGCGAATGAATTAGAATGGATCGTATGAATGAATTAGAATTGATTGGATCGTATGAATGAATGAATTAGAATGGATCGTATGAATGAATGAATTAGATTGGATCATATGAATGAATTAGAATGGATCGTGCGAATGAATTAGATTGGATCGTACGAATGAATTAGAATGGATCGTAGGAATGAATTAAAATGGATTGTGCGAATGAATTAGAATGGATCGTACGAATGAATTAGAATGGATTGTAGGAATGAATTAGAATGGATCGTATGAATGAATTAGAATTGATCGTGCGAATGAATTAGAATGGATCGTACGAATGAATTAGAGTGGATACATTCATGCGAATGAATTAGAATGGATCGTATTAATGAATTAGAATGGATCGTGCGAATGAATTAGAATGGATCGTACGAATGAATTAGAATGGATACAATCGTGCGAATGAATTAGAATGGATCATACGATTGAGTAAGAATGGATCATACGAATGAAATAGAATAGATCGTACGAATGAATTAGAATGGATCGTGCTAATGAATTAGAATTGATTGTACGAATGAATTAGAATAGATTGTGCGATCATACGATCCATTCTAACGTACGAATGAATTAGAATGGATCGTACGAAGGAATTAGAATGGATCGTACGAATGAATTAGAATGGATACATTCGTGCAAATGAATTAGAATGGATCGTACGAATGAGTAAGAATGGATTGTACGAAGGAATTAGAATGGATCATACGGGTGAAATAGAATGGATCGTACGAAGGAATTAGAGTGGATCGTACGTACGAAGGAATTAGAATGGATCGTACGAAGGAATTTGAATGGATCGTACGAATGAATTAGAATAGATTGTGCGAATGAATTAGAATGGATCGTACGAATGAGTAAGAATGGATCGTACGAATGAAATAGAATTGATCGTATGAATGAATTAGGATGGATCGTGCTAATGAATTAGAATGGATCGTACGAATGAATTAGAATAGATTGTGCGAATGAATTAGAATGGATCGTACGAATGAATTAGAATGGATCGTATGAATGAATTAGATTGGATCGTATTAATGAATTAGAATGGATCGTGCGAATGAATTAGAATGGATCGTACGAATGAATTAGAATGGATACATTCGTGCGAATGAATTAGAATGGATCATACGATTGAGTAAGAATGGATCGTACGAATGAAATAGAATAGATCATATGAATGAATTAGAATGGATCGTGCTAATGAATTAGAATTGATCGTACGAATGAATTAGAATGAATCGTGTTAATGAATTAGAATGCGTACGAAGGAATTAGAATGGATCGTATGTACGAAGGAATTAGAATGGATCAAGGAATTAGAATGGATCGTGCGAATGAATTAGAATGGATCGTACGAATGAAGGAATTAGAATGGATCGTACGAAGGAATTAGAATGGATCATGCGAATGAATTAGAATGGATCGTACGAATGAATTAGAATGGATCGTATGAATGAATTAGAATGGATCGTACAAAGGAATTAGAATGGATCATACGAATGAAATATAATGGGTCGTACAAAGGAATTAGAATGGATCGTGCGAAGGAATTAGAATGAATTAGAATGGATACATTCGTGCGAATCCATTCTATTTCATTCGTACTATCCATTCTAATTCATTTGTACCATTCTAATTCATTCGCACAATCTATTCTAATTCATTCGTACAATCTATTCTAATTCATTCCCACGAATGAATCCATTCTAACTCATTCGTACAATCCATTCTATTTCATTCGTACGATCCATTCTTACTCATTCGTATGATCAATTCTAATTCATTCGTACGATCCATTCTAATTCATTCGTACGATCCATTCTAATTCATTAGCACGATCCATTCTAATTCATTCGTACGATCAATTCTAATTCATTAGCATGATCCATTCTAATTCATTCGTACGATCTATTCTATTTCATACGTACGATCCATTCTTACTCAATCGTATGATCCATTCTAATTCATTCGCACGAGTGTATGCATTCTAATTCATTCGTACGATCCAATCTAATTCATACGTACGATCCATTCTAATTCATTCATACGACCCAATCTAATTCATTTATACGATCCATTCTAATTCATTCGCACGAATGTATGCATTCTAATTCATTCATACGATCCATTCTAATTCATTCGTACGATCCATTCTAATTCATTCGCACGAATGTATCCATTCTAATTCATTCGTACGAATGAATTAGAATAGATTGTGCGAATGAATTAGAATGGATCGTACGAATGAGTAAGAATGGATCGTACGAATGAAATAGAATGGATTGTACGAATGAATTAGAATGGATCGTACGAATGAATTAGAATGGATCGTGTGAAAGAATTAGAATGGATTGTATGAATGAATTAGAATGGATCGTATGAATGAATTAGAATAGATCGTGTGAATGAATTAGAATTGATCGTACGAATGAATTAGAATAGATCGTGCGAATAAATTAGAATGGATCGTACGAATGAATTAGAATGGATACATTCGTGCGAATGAATTAGAATGGATTGTACGAATGAGTAAGAATGGATCGTACGAATGAAATAGGATGGATCGTACGAATTAGAATGGATCGTGCGAATGAATTAGGATGGATCGTGCGAATGAATAAGGATGGATCGTACGAATGAATTAGAATGGATCGTACGAATGAATTAGGATGGATCGTACGAATGAATTAGAATGGATCGTATGAATGAATAAGAATGGATCGTGCGAATGAATTAGAATGGATCGTACGAATGAATCAGAATGGATACATTCGTGCGAATGAATTAGAATGGATCATACGATTGAGTAAGAATGGACCGTACAAATGAAATAGAATAGATCGTATGAATGAATTAGAATGGATCGTGCTAATGAATTAGAATTGATCGTACGAATGAATTAGAATAGATTGTGGAATGAATTACAATGGATCGTATGAATGAATTAGAATGCGTACGATCCATTCTTACTCATTTGTATGATCCATTCTAATTCATTCGCATGAATCTATCAATTCTAATTCATTCGTACGATCCATTCTAATTCATTCGCACGATCCATTCTAATTCATTCATACGATCTATTCTAATTCATTCGCACGAATGTAATCATTCTAATTCATTCTTACGATCCATTCTAATTCATTCGCCCAATCTATTCTAATTCATTCGTACGATCTATTCTAATTCATTAGCACGATCCATTCTAATTTATTCGTACGATCCATTCTATTTCATTCGTACGATCCATTCTAATTCATTCACACGAATGTATCCATTCTAATTTATTTGTACGATCCATTCTAATTCATTCGCACGATCCATTCTAATTCATTCATACAATCCATTCTAATTCTTTTGCACGAATGTATCGATTCTAATTCATTCGTACGATCCATTCTAATTCATTCGCACGATCCATTCTAATTCATTCATACAACTACGAATGAATTAGAATGGATACATTCGTGCGAATGAATTAGAATGGATCGTATGAATGAATTAGATTGGATCGTATGAATGAATTAGAATGGATCATGCAAATGAATTAGAATGGATCGTACGAATGAATTAGAATGGATTGTACGAATGAATTAGAATGGATACATTCGTGCAAAACAATTAGAATGGATTGTATGAATGAATTAGAATGGATCGTACGAATGAATTAGAATGGATCGTACGAATGAATTAGAATGGATACATTCGTGCGAATGAATTAGAATGGATCGTGCGAATGAATTAGCATGGATCGTACGAATGAATTAGAATGGATCGTATGAATGAATTAGAATGGATCGTGCGAATGAATTAGAATGGATCGTACGAATGAATTAGAATGGATCGTATGAATGAATTAGAGTGGATCGTAGGAAGGAATTAGAATGGATCGTACGAATGAATTAGAATGGATTGTATGAATGAATTAGAGTGGATACATTCGTACGCACGAATTTATCCATTCTAATTCATTCGTACGATCCACTCTAATTCATTCGCACGATCCATTCTAATTCATTCATACAATCCATTCTAATTCATTCGTACGATCCATTCTAATTCATTCGCACGATCCATTCTAATTCATTCATACGATCCAATCTAATTCATTCATACGATCCATTCTAATTCATTCGCACGATCTATTCTAATTCGTTCGTACGATCCATTCTAATTTATTCGTACGATCCATTCTAATTCATTCGTACGATCCATTCTAATTCATTAATACGATCCAATCTAATTCATTCATACGATCCATTCTAATTCCTTCGTACGATCCATTCTATTTCATACGATCCATTCTATTTCATTCATACAATCCATTCTAATTCATTCGCACGATCCATTCTACTTCATTCATACGATCCATTCTAATTCATTCGTACGATCCATTCTAATTCATTCGTACGTTCCATTCTAATTCATTAGCACGATCCATGCTAATTCATTCGTACGATCCATTCAAATTCATTCACACGATCCATTCTAATTGATTCATACGATCCATTCTAATTCATTCATACGATCCATTCTAATTCATTCGTACGATCGATTCTCATTCATTCATACGATCCATTCTAATTCATTGGCACGATCTATTCTAATTCATTCATACGGTTCATTCTAATTTATTCATACGATCCATTCTAATTCATTCGCACAATCTATTCTAATTCATTCGTACGATCCATTTTAATTCCTTCATACGATCCATTCTAATTCCTTCGTACGTACAATCCATTCTAATTCATTCGTACGATCCATTCTAATTCATTCGCACGATCCATTCTAATTCATTCATACGATCCTATCTAATTGATTCATACGATCCATTCTAATTCATTCATACGATCCATTCTAATTCATTCGTACGATTGTACGATCCATTCTATTTCATTCGTATGATCCATTCTAATTCATTCAGACGATCCATTCTAATTCATTCGTACGATCCATTCTAATTCCATGCGAATGAATTAGAATGGATCGTACGAATGAATTAGAATGGATCTTACAAAGGAATTAGAATGGATCATACGAATGAATTAGAATGGATTGTATGAATGAATTAGATTGGATCGTATGAATGAATTAGAATGGATACATTAGTGCGAATGAATTAGAATGGATCATACGAATGAATTAGAATGGATCGTATGAATGAATTAGAATGGATCGTGCAAATGAATTAGAATGGATCGTATAAATGAATTAGAATGGATCGTACTTATGAATTAGAATGGATCGTACGAATGAATTAGAATGGATACATTCGTGCGAATGAATTAGAATGGATCGTATGAATGAATTAGAATGGATCGTGCGAATGAATTAGAATGGATCATACGAATGAATTAAAATGGATACACGATCCATTCTAATTCATTCAAATTAGAATGGATCATGCGAATGAATTAGAATGGATCTTATGAATGAATTTGAATGGATCGTATGAGTGAATTCGAATGGATCGTGCGAATGAATTAGAATGGATTGTACGAATGAATTAGAATGGATCGTGTGAAAGAATTAGAATGGATTGTATGAATCAATTAGAATGGATCATATGAATGAATTAGAATGGATCGTAGAATGAATTAGAATGGATCGTATGAATTGAATTAGAATGGATCGTACGAATGAATTAGAATGGATCGTATGAATGAATTAGAATGGATACATTCGTGAATGAATTAGAATGGATCGTGCGAATGAATTAGAATGGATTGTAAGAATGAATTAGACTGGATCGAATGACGTACGATCCATTCTTACTCATTTGAATTAGAATGGATCGTATGAATGAATTAGAATTGATCGTACAAAGGAATTAGAATGGATAATACGAATGAAATATAATGGGTCGTACAAAGGAATTAGAATGGATCGTACGAAGGAATTAGAATGGATCGTACGAAGGAATTAAAATGGATTGTATGAATGAATTAGAATTCATTCATACGTACAAATTCATACGTACGATCCATTATTACGATCCATTCTAATTCATTCGTACGATCCAGTCTAATTCATTCATACGATCCATTCTAATTCATTCGTTCGATTCATTCTAATTCATTCGTACGATCCATTCTAATTCATTCGTACGATCCAATCTATTTCAATCGTACGATCCATTCTTACTCATTCGTACGATCCATTCTAATTCATTCGCACGAATGTATCCATTCTAATTCATTAAGTAAGAATGGATCGTACGAAGGAATTAGAATGGATCGTGCTAATGAATTAGAATGGATCGTACGAATGAATTAGAATAGATTGTGCGAATGAATTAGAATGGATTGTATGAATGAATTAGAATGGATACATTCGTGCGAATGAATTAGAATGGATCGTATGAGTGAATTAGATTGGATCGTATTAATGAATTAGAATGGATCGTGCGAATGAATTAGAATGGATCGTACGAACGAATTAGAATAGATTGTGCGAATGAATTAGAATGGATCGTATGAATGAATTAGAATGGATACATTCGTGCGAATGAATTAGAATGGATCGTACGAATGAGTAAGAATGGATCGTACGAATGAAATAGAATGGATTGTACGAATGAATTAGAATAGATCGTGCGAATGAATTAGAATGGATCGTGCGAATGAATTAGAATGGATCATACGAATGAAATAGAATGGATCGTACGAAGGAATTAGAATGGATCGTACGATCCATTCTAATTCATTAGCACGATCCATTCTCCATTCTAATTCCTTCGTAAGATCCATTCTAATTCCTTCGTATCCATTCTAATTCACTCATACGATCCATTCTAATTCATTCGTAGGATCCATTCTAATTCATTCGCACGAATGTATCCATTCTAATTCATTCGTACGATCCATTCTAATTCATTCGCACAATCTATTCTAATTCATTCGTACGATCCATTCTAATTCATTCGTACAAATGTATCCATTCTAATTCATTCGTACAATCCATTCTATTTCATTCGTACAATCCATTCGTACGATCCATTCGTATCCATTCTAATTCATTCGTACGATCCCTTGTAATTCATTCGTACGATCCATTCTAATTCATTAATACGATCCAATCTAATTCATTCATATGATCCATTCTAATTCCTTCGTACGATCCATTCTAATTCATACGATCCATTCTATTTCATTCATACGATCTATTCTGATTCATTCACACGATCCATTCTAATTCATTCATACGATCCATTCTAATTCATTCGTACGATCCATTCTAATTCCTTCGTACGATCCATTCTAATTCCTTCGTACGATCCATTCTAATTCATTCGCACGATCCATTCTAATTCATTCCTACGATCCATTCTAATTCATAAGTACGATCCATTCTAATTCATTCGTACGATCCATTCTTACGTACGAATGAATTAGAATGGATCGTGCGAATGAATTAGAATGGATCATACGAATGAATTAGAATGGATCGTACGAATGAAATAGAATGGACTGTACGAATGAATTAGAATGGATTCATTCGTGCGAATGAATTAGAATGGATCGTGCTAATGAATTAGAATAGATTGTGCGAATGAATTAGAATAGATTGTGCGAATGAATTAGAATGGATCGTACGAATGAATTAGAATGGATACATTCGTGCGAATGAATTAGAATGGATCGTACGAATGAATTAGAATGGATCGTGCATCCATTCTAATTCATTCGTACGATCCATTCTAAATCATAAGTACGATCCATTCTAATTCATTCGTACGATCCATTCTAATTCATTCGCACGAATGTATCCATTCTAATTCATTCGTTCGATCCATTCTAATTCCTTCGTACGATCCATTCGCACGAATGTATCCGTTCTAATTCATTCGTACGATCCATTCTAATTCATTCGTACGATCCATTCTAATTCATTTGTACTATCCATTCCAATTCATTCGCACGATGCATTATAATTCATTCGCACGAATGTATCCATTCTAATTCTTTCGTATGACAAATGAATTAGAATGGATCGTGCGAATGAATTAGAATGGATCGTACGAATGAATTAGAATAGATTGTGCGAATGAATTAGAATGAATCGTACGAATGAATTAGAATGGATCGTACGAATGAATTAGAATGGATCGTATGAATGAATTAGAATGGATCGTGCGAATGAATTAGAATGGATCGTACGAATGAATTAGCATGGATCGTGCTAATGAATTAGAATGGAACGTACGAATGAATTAGAATGGATCGTGTGAAAGAATTAGAATGAATTGTATGAATGAATTAGAATGGATTGTACGAATGTATCCATTCAAATTTATTCGTACGATCCATTCTAATTCATTCGCACGATCCATTCTAATTCATTCGCACGATCCATTCTAATTCATTCATACAATCCATTCTAATTCTTTCGCACGATCCTTTCTAATTCATTCATACGATCCATTCTAATTCATTCGTATGATCCATTCTAATTCATTCGCACGATCAATTCTAATTCATTAGCACGGTCCATTCTAATTCATTCGCACGAATGTATCCATTCTAATTCATTCGCACGATCCATTCTAATTCATTTATACGATCCAATCTAACTCATTCATACGATCCATTCTAATTCATTCGCACGAATGTATCAATTCTAATTCATTCATACGATCACTTCTAATTCATTCGCACCATCTATTCTAATTCATTCGTACGATCCATTCTAATTCATTCGTACGAATTAGAATGGATCGTACGAAGGAATTAGAATGGGTCGTACGAATAATTAGAATGGATACTTTCGTGCGAATGAATTAGAATAGATTGTGCGACACGATCCATTCTATTTCATTCGTACGATCCATTCTAATTCATTCGTATAATCCATTCTAATTCATTCGCACGATCCATTCTAATTCATTCATACGATCCAATCTAATTCATAAGTACGATCCATTCTAATTCATTCATACGATCCATTCTAATTCATTCGCACGAATGTATCCATTCTAATTCATTCGTACGATCCATTCTAATTCATTCGCACAATCTATTCTAATTCATTCGTACGATCCATTCTAATTCCTTCGTACGATCCATTCTAATTCATTCATACGATCCATTCTAATTCATTCGTACGATCCATTCTAATTCATTCGCACGATCCATTCTAATTCATTCATACGATCCATTCTAATTCATTCATACAATCCATTCTAATTCTGTCACACGATCCATTCTAATTCATTCATACGTCACACGATCCATTCTAATTCATTCGTACGATCCATTCTAATTCATTCGTACAATCCATTCTAATTCATTCGTATGATCCATTCTAATTCATTCGTACAATCCATTCTATTTCATTCGTACGATCCATTCTTATTCATTCGTACGATCCATTCTAATTCATTCGCACGAATATATCCATTCTAATTCATTCGTACATCGCACGAATTTATCCATTCTAATTCATTCGTACGATCCATTCTAATTCCTTCGTACGATCCATTCTAATTCTTTCGTACGATCCATTCTAATTCCTTTGTACGACCCATTATATTTCATTCTTATGATCCATTCTAATTCCGTTGTACGATCCATTCTGATTCATTCCCATGAATGTATCCATTCTAATTCATACGTACGATCCATTCTAATTCATTCATATGATCCAATCTAATTCTTTCATACGATCCATTCTAATTCATTCGCACAAATGTATCCATTCTAATTCATTCGTACGATCCATTCTAATTCATTCGCACAATCTATACTAATTCATTCATACGATCCATTCTAATTCATTAGCACGATCCATTCTAATTCATTCGTACGATCCAATCTATTTCATTCGTACGATCCATTCGAATTCACTCATACGATCCATTCTAATTCATTAATACGATCCATTCTATTTCATTCGCACGAATGTATCCATTCTAATTCATTTGCACAATCCATTCTAATTCATTCGCACGAATGTATCCATTCTAATTCATTCGCACGATCCATTCTAATTCATTTATACGATCCAATCTAATTCATTCATACGATCCATTCTAATTCATTCGCACGAATGTATCCATTCTAATTCATTCGTACGATCTATTCTAATTCATTCGCACAATCTATTCTAATTCATTCGTATGATCCGTTCTAATTCATTCGCACAATCTATTCTAATTCATTCGCACGAATGTATCCATTCTAATTCATTCGTACGATCCATTCTAATTCATTCGCACGAATGTATCCATTCAAATTCATTCGTATGATCCATTCTAATTCATTCGCACGATCCATTCTAATTCATTCATACGATCCATTCTAATTCATTCATACAATACATTCTAATTCTTTCACACGATCCATTCTAATTCATTCGTATGGATTCATTCGTGCGAATGAATTAGAATGGATCGTGCGAATGAATTAGAATGGATCGTATGAATGAATTAGAATAGATTGTGCAAATGAATTAGAATGGATCGTACGAAAGAATTAGAATGGATTTTGTGAATGAATTAGAATGGATTGTATGAATGAATTAGAATGGATCGTACGAATGAATTAGAATGGATTCATTCGAGCGAATGAATTAGAATGGATCGTACGAATGAGTAAGAATGGATTGTACGAATGAATTAGAATGGATCGTGCGAATGAATTAGAATGGATCGTGCGAATAAATTAGAATGGATCTGGATACATTCGTGCGAATGAATTAGAATGGATCGTACGAATGAATTAGAATGGATCGTACGAGTACGAATGAGTAGGAATGGATCGTACGAATGAAATAGAATGGATTGTACGAATGAATTAGAATGAATCGTACGAATGAATTAGAATGGATCGTGTGAAAGAATTAGAATGGATTGTATGAATTAATTAGAATGGATCGTATGAATGAATTAGAATAGATCGTGCGAATGAATTAGAATGGATTGTATGAATGAATTTGAATAGATTGTGCGAATGAATTAGAATGGAACGTACGAATGAATTAGAATGGATACATTAGTGCGAATGAATTAGAATGGATCGTGCGAATGAATTAGAATGGATCGTACGAATGAGTAAGAATGGATCGTACGAATGAAATAGAATAGATCGTACGAATGAATTAAAATGGATCGTACGAATGAAATAGAATGGATCGTATGAATTAGAATGGATCGTACGAAGGAATTTCAATGGATCGTACAAATGAATTCGAATGGATATATTCGTGCCAATGAATTAGATTGGATCGTACGAATGAGTAATAATGGATCGTACGAATTAAATAGAATGGATCATACGAATGAATTAGAATGGATTGTATGAATGAATTAGAATAGATCGTACGAATTAATTAGAATGGATCATACGAAGGAATTAGAATGGATACATTCGTGCGAATGAATTAGAATGGATCGTGCGAATGAATTAGAATGGATCGTACGAATGAATTAGAATGGATACATTCGTGCGAATGAATTAGAATGGATCATACGAATGAGTAAGAATGGATCGTACGAATGAAATAGAATGGATTGTACGAATGAATTAGAATGGAACGTGCGAATGAATTAGAGTGGATCGTATGAATGAATTAGAATGGATCGTATGAATGAATTAGAATGGATCGTGCGAATGAATTAGAATAGATCGTATGAATGAATTAGAATGGATCGTACGAAGGAATTAGAATGGATCGTACGAATGAATTAGAATGGATCGTATGAATGAATTAGAGTGGATACATTCGTACGCACGAATTTATCCATTCGAATTCATTCGTACGATCCATTCTAATTCATTCGCACGATCCATTCTAATTCATTCATACAAACCATTCTAATTCATTCGTACGATCCATTCTAATTCATTCGCACGATCCATTCTAATTCATTCATACGATCCAATCTAATTCATTCATACGATCCATTCTAATTCTTTCGCACGAATGTATCCATTCTAATTTATTCGTACGATCCATTCCAATTCATTAGCACGAAAAAACACGATCCACTCTAATTCATTCATACGATCCATTCTAATTCATTCATACAATCCATTCTAATTCTTTCACACGATCCATTCTAATTTATTCGTATGATCCATTCTAATTCATTCGTACAATCCATTCTAATTCGTTCATACGATCTATTCTAATTCATTCGCACGATACATTCTAATTCATTCATACGATCCATTCTAATTTATTCATACGATCCATTCAAATTCATTCGCACAATCTATTCTAATTCATTCGTACGATCCATTCTAATTCCTTCGTACGATCCATTCTAATTCCTTCGTACGTATGATCCATTCTAGTTCATTCGTACGATCCATTCTAATTCATTCTCACGATTCATTCTAATTCATTCATACGATCCAATCTAATTCATTCATACGATCCATTCTAATTCATTCGTACGATCGTACTATCCATTCTATTTCATTCATATGATCCATTCTAATTTATTCATACGATCCATTCTAATTCATTCGTACGATCCATTCTAATTCCTTGCAAATGAATTAGAATGGATCGTACGAATGAATTAGAATGGATCGTGCGAATGAATTAGAATGGATCGTACAAATGAATTAGAATGGATCGTATGAATGAATTAGAATGGATCGTACAAAGTAATTAGAATGGATCGTACGAATGAATTAGAATGGATCGTATGAATGAATTAGAATGGATCGTGTATCCGTACGATCCATTCTAATTCATTCGCACGAATGTATCCATTCTAATTCATTCGTACGATCCATTATAATTCATTCGCACAATCTATTCTAATTCATTCGTACGATCCATTCTAATTCATTCGTACAATCTATTCTAATTCATTTGTACGATCCATTCTAATTCATTCGCACGAATGTATCTATTCTAATTCATTCATACAATCTATTCTAATTCATTCGTACGATCCATTCTAATTCATTCGTACAATCCATTCTATTTCATTCGTACGACCCATTCTTACTCATTCATATGATCCATTCTAATTCATTCGCACGAATGTATCCATTCTAATTCATTCGTACGATCCATTATTACGATCCATTCTAATTCATTGATACAATCCATTCTAATTCATTTGCACGATCCATTCTAATTCATTCAGACGATCCATTCTAGTTCATTCACACGATCCATTCTAATTCATTCGTAATGAATGAATTGGAATGGATACATTCGTGCGAATGAATTAGAATGGATCGTGCGAATGAATTAGAATGTATCGAATTAGAATGGATACATTCGTTCGAATGAATTAGAATGGATCATACGATTGCGTAAGAATGGATCGTACGAATGAAATAGAATAGATCGTACGAATGAATTAGAATGGATCAGAATGGATCGTACGAATGAATTAGAAACGATCGTGCGAAAGAATTAGAATAGATTGTATGAATGAATTAGAATGGATTGTACGAAGGAATTAGAATGGATCGTACGAAGAAATTAGAATGGATCGTACGAATGAATTAGAATGGATATATTCGTGCAAATGAATTAGAATGGATCGTACGAATGAATTAGAATAGATCGTACGAATGAATTAGAATGGATCGTATGAATGAATTAGAATGCATACAATCGTGCGAATGAATTAGAATGGATCGTACGAATGAATTAGAATGGATCGTATGAATGAATTAGAATGGATCGTGCAAATGAAATATAATGGATCGTATGAATGAATTAGAATGGATCGTACTTATGAACTAGAATGGATCGTACGAATGAATTAGAATGGATACATTCGTGCGACGTATGATCCATTCTAATTCATTCGCACGAATGTATCCATTCTAATTCATTCATACGATCCAATCTAATTCATTCATACGATCCATTCAAATTCATTCGCACAATCTATTCTAATTCATTCGTACGATCCATTCTAATAACTTCGTACGATCCATTCTAATTCCTTCGTACGTACGATCCATTCTAATTCATTCGCACGGTCCATTCTAATTCATTCATACGATCCATTCTAATTCATTCGTATGATCCATTCTAATTCATTCGCACAATCTATTCTAATTCATTCGTACGATCCATTCTATTTCATTCGTACGATCCATTCGAATTCATACGATCCATTCTATTTCATTCATACGATCCATTCTAATTCATTCTCACGATCCATTCTAATTCATTCATAAGATCTATTCTAATTCATTCGTACGATCCATTCTTATTCCTTCGTACGTTTCATTCTAATTCCTTCGTACGATCCATTCTAATTCCTTCGTACGATCCATTCTATTTCATTCTTATGATCCATTCTAATTCCTTCGTACGATCCATTCTAATTCCTTCGTACGATCCATTCTATTTCATTCGTATGATCCATTCTAACTCCTTCGTACGATCCATTCTTATTCATTCCCATCAATGTATCCATTCTAATTCATACCTATGATCCATTCTAATTCATTTATACGATCCAATCTAACTCATTCATACAATCCATTCTAATTCATTCGCACGAATTTATCCATTCTAATTCATTCGTACGATCCATTCAAATTCATTCGCACGAATGTATCCATTCTAATTCATTCGTACGATCCATTCCGTGCGAATGAATTAGAATGGATCGTACGAATGAATTAGAATGGATCGTATGAATGAATTAGAATGGATCGTACAAAGGAATTAGAATGGATCATACGAATGAAATATAATGGGTCGTACAAAAGAATTAGAATGGATCGTACGAAGGAATTAGAATGGATCGTACGAAGGAATTAGAATGGATCGTATGAATGAATTAGAATGGATACATTCGTGCGAATGAATTAGAATGGATCGTACGAACGAGTAAGAATGGATCGTTCGAATGAATTAGCATGGATACATTCGTGCGAATGAATTAGAATGGATCGTGCGAATGAATTAGAATGCATCGTACGAATGAATTAGAATGGATCGTATGAATGAATTAGAATAGATTGTGCGAATGAATTAGAATGGATCGTATGAATGAATTAGATTGGATCGTATGAATGAATTAGAATGGATCGTGCGAATGAATTAGAATGGATCGTGTGAATGAATTAGAATGGATCGTATGAATGAATTAGAATGGATCGTACGAATGAATTAGAATGGATCGTGCTAATGAATTAGAATGGATCGTACGAATGAATTAGAATAGATTGTGCGAATGAATTAGAATGGATCGTACCAATGATATGAATGGATACATTCGTGTGAATGAATTAGAATAGATCGTATAAATGAATTAGAATGGATCGTGCGAATGAATTAGAATGGATCGTACGAATGAATTAGAATGGATACATTCGTGCGATCCATTCTAATTCATTTGCATGATCCATTCTAATTCATTCATACGATCTATTCTAATTCTTTCGCACGAATGTATCCATTCTAATTCATTCGCACGAATATATCCATTCTAATTCATTCGTACGATCCATTCTAATTCCTTTGTACGATCCATTCTAATTCCTTTGTTCTGATTCATTCATACGATCCATTCTAATTCATTCGTATGATTCATTCTAATTCAATCCATTCTAATTCATTCACACGATCAATTTTTACTCATTCATACAATCCATTCTAATTCATTCGCACGAATTTATCCATTCTAATTCATTCGTACGATCCATTCTAATTCATTCGCATAATCTATTCTAATTCATTCGCACGAATGAATCCATTCTAATTCATTCGTACAATCCATTCTATTTCATTCGTACGATCCATTCTTACTCATTCGTATGATCCATTCTATTTCATTCGTACGATCTATTCTTACTCATTCGTATGATCCATTCTAATTCATTCGCACGAATGTATCTATTCTAATTCATTCGTATGGATACATTCATGCGAATGAATTACAATGGATCGTATGAATGAATTAGAATAGATTGTGCGAATGAATTAGAAAGGATCGTACGAATGAATTAGAATGGATACATTCGTACGATCCATTCTAATTCATTTGCACGATCCATTCTAATTCATTCATACGATCTATTCTAATTCTTTTGCACGAATGTATCCATTCTAATTAATTCGCACGAATATATCCATTCTAATTCATTCGTACGATCCATTCTAATTCCTTCGTACGATCCATTCTAATTCCTTTGTTCAGATTCATTCATACGATCCATTCTAATTCATTCGTACGATTCATTCTAATTCAATCCATTCTAATTCATTCATACGATCCATTCTTACTCATTCATACAATCCATTCTAATTCATTCGCACGAATTTATCCATTCTAATTCAATCGTACGATCCATTCTAACTCATTCGGATAATCTATTCTAATTCATTCGCATGAATGAATCCATTCTAATTCATTCGTACAATCCATTCTATTTCATTCGTACGATCGATTCTTACTCATTCATATGATCCATTCTAATTCATTCGCACGAATGTATCCATTCTAATTCATTCGTATGGATACATTCGTGCGAATGAATTAGAATGGATCGTATGAATGAATTAGAATAGTTTGTGCGAATGAATTAGAATGGATCGTACGAATGAATTAGAATGGATACATTCGTGCGAATGAATTAGAATGGATCGTACGAATGAATTAGAATGGATCGTATGAATGAAAAAGAATGGATTGTACGAATGTATTGGAATGGATCGTACGAATGAATTAGAATGGATCGTGTGAAAGAATTAGAATGGATTGTATGAATGAATTAGAATGGATCATATGAATAAATTAGAATAGATACATTCATGCGAATGAATTAAAATGGATCGTGCGAATGAAATAGAATGGATCGTGCGAATGAATTATAATGGATCGTATGAATGAATTAGAATAGATTGTGCGATGAATGTATCCATTCTAATTCATTCGTACGATCCATTTTAATTCATTCATACGATCCATTCTAATTCCTTCGTACGATCCATTCTAATTCATTCGTACGATCCATTCTAATTCCTTCGTACGATCCATTCTAATTCACTCGTACGATCCATTCTAATTCATTCGTACGATCCATTCTAATTCATTCGCACGATCCATTCTAATTCATTCGCACGAATGTATCCATTATAATTCATTCGTACGATCTATTCTAATTCATTTGTACGATCCATTCTAATTCCTTCGTACGATCCATTCTAATTCCTTCGTACGAATGTATCCGTTCTAATTCATTCGTACGATCCATTCTAATTCATTCGCACAATCTATTCTAATTCATTCGTACGATCCATTCTAATTCATTAGCATGATCCATTCTAATTCCTTCGTACGATCCATTCTAATTCATTCGCACGATCCATTCTAATTCATTCATACGATCCAATCTAATTCATTCATACGATCCA
Organism: Chamaelirium japonicum; assembly: GCA_947650365.1. NCBI lineage: Eukaryota > Viridiplantae > Streptophyta > Magnoliopsida > Liliales > Melanthiaceae > Chamaelirium > Chamaelirium japonicum. The sequence continues at coordinate 64,409 of CANTAL010000131.1, read as the reverse complement.
TTCTAATTGATTCGCACGAACGTATCCATTCTAATTCATTCGTATGCACGATCCATTCTAATTCATTCGCACGAATGTATCTATTCTAATTCATTCGTACGATCCATTCTAATTCATTAGCATGATCCATTCTAATTCCTTCGTACGATCCATTCTTACTCAATGAATTAGAATGGATACATTAGTGCGAATGAATTAGAATGGATCGTACGAATGAGTAAGAATGGATCGTACGAATGAAATAAAATGGATCGTACAAATGAATTAGAATGGATCGTGCTAATGAATTAGAATGGATCGTACGAATGAATTAGAATAGATTGTGCGAATGAATTAGAATGGATCGTACGGATGAATTAGAATGGATACATTCGTGCCAATGAATTAGAATGGATCGTATGAATGAACTAGATTGGATCGTATTAATGAATTAGAATGGATCGTGCGAATGAATTTGAATGGATCGTCCGAATGAATTAGAATGGATACATTCGTGCGAATGAATTAGAATGGATCATACAATTGAGTAAGAATGGATCGTACGAATGAAATAGAATAGATCGTACGAATGAATTAGAATGGATCGTGCTAATGAATTAGAATTGATCGTACGAATGAATTAGAATGGATCGTGCTAATGAATTAGAATGGATCGTACGAATGAATTAGAATGGATCGTACGAATGAATTAGAATGGTTACATTCGTGCGAATGAATTAGAATGGATCGTACGAATGAGTAAGAATGGATCGTACGAATGAATTAGAATGGATTGTACGAATGAATTAGAATGGATTCATTCGTGCGAATGAATTAGAATGGATCGTGCGAATGAATTAGAATGGATCGTACGAATGAATTAGAATGGATCGTACGAATGAATTAGAATGGATACATTCGTGCGAATGAATTAGAATGGATCGTACGAATGAGTAAGAATGGATCGTACGAATGAAATAGAATGGATTGAATGAATGAATTAGAATGGATCGTACGAATGAATTCGAATAGATTGTGTGAAAGAATTAGAATGGATTGTATGAATGAATGAGAATGGATCGTATGAATGAATTAGAATGGATCGTGCTAATGAATTAGAATGGATTGTACGAATGAATTAGAATGGATTGTATGAATGAATTAGAATGGATCGTGCGAATGAATTAGAATGGATCGTGCGAATGAATTAGAATGGATCGTACGAAGGAATTAGAATGGATCGTACGAATGAATTCAAATGTATCCATTCTAATTTATTCGTACGATCCATTCTAATTCCTTCGTACGATACATTCTAATTCATTCATACGATCCATTCTAATTCACTCGCACGATCCATTCTAATTCATTCATACGATCCAATCTTATTCATAAGTACGATCCATTCTAATTCATTCATATGATCCATTCTAACGTACGAATGAATTAGAATGGATCGTGCGAATGAATTAGAATGGATCGGACGAATGAATTAGAATGGATCGTACAAATGAAATAGAATGGACTGTACGAATGAATTAGAATGGATTCATTCGTGCGAAAGAATTAGAATGGATCGTGCTAATGAATTAGAATTGATCGTACGAATGAATTAGAATAGATTGTGTGAATGAATTAGAATAGATTGTGCGAATGAATTAGAAAGGATCGTACGAATGAATTAGAATGGATACATTCGTGCAAATGAATTAGAATGGATCGTACGAATGAATTTGAATGGATCGTGTATCCATTCTAATTCATTCGTACGATCCATTCTAATTCATAAGTACAATCCATTCTAATTCATTCGTACGATCCATTCTAATTCATTCGCACGAATGTATCCATTCTAATTCCTTCGTACGATCCATTCTATTTCCTTCGTACAATCCATTCTAATTCATTCGTACGTTAGAATGGATCGTATGAATGAATTAGAATGGATCGTACTTATGAATTAGATTGGATCGTATGAATGAATTAGAATAGATCATGCGAATAAATTAGAATGGATCGGACGAATGAATTAGAATGGTTCGTACGAAGGAATTAGAATGGATCGTACGAATGAATTAGAATGGATATATTCGAATTCATTCGTACGATCCATTCTAATTCCTTCGTACGATCCATTCTAATTCATTCGCACGATCCATTCTAATTCATTTGCACGATCCATTCTAATTAATTCATACGATCCATTCTAATTCATTCATACAATCCATTCTAATTCATTCTAATTTATTCGTACGATCCATGAATTAGAATTGATCGCACGAATGTATCCATTCTAATTCATTCGTACGATCCATTCTAATTCGTTCGTACGATCCATTCTAATTTCTTCGTATGATCCATTCTATTTCATTCAAATGATCCATTCTAATTTATTCCCATGAATGTGTCCATTCTAATTCATTCGTACGATCCATTCTAATTCATTCACACAATCTATTCTAATTCATTCATACGATCCATTCTAATTCATTCCTACGATTCATTCTAATTCATTCGCACGATCCATTCTTATTCATTCATATGATCCATTCTAATTCATTCGTACAACATTCTAATTCATACGTACGATCCATTCTAATTCATTCGTACGATCCATTCTAATTTATTCGTACGATCCATTCTAGTTCATTCGCACGATCCATTCTAATTCATTCGTACGATCCATTCTAATTCATTCGTACGATCCATTCTAATTCATTCGCACGATCCATTCTAATTCATTCATACGATCCAATCTAATTCATAAGTATGATCCATTCTAATTCATTCATACGATCCAATCTAATTCAATCTTATGATCCATTCTAATTCATTCGTATGATCCATTCTAATTCCTTCGTACGATCCATTCTATTTCATTCGTACGATCCATTCTTACTCAATCGTATGATCCATTCTAATTCATTCGCACGAATGTATCCATTCTAATTCATGCGTACCATCCATTCTAATTCATTCGCACGATCCATTCAAATTCATTCATACGATCCATTCCAATTCATTCGTACGATCCATTTTTACTCATTCGTACGATCCATTCTAATTCATTCGCACAAATGTATCAACTCTAATTCATTCGTACGATCCATTCTAATTCATTCATACATGTACGAATGAATTAGAATGGATACATTTGTGCGAATGAATTAGAATTGATCGTATGAATGAATTAGATTGTATCGTATGAATGAATTAGAATGGATCGTGAGAATGAATTAGAATGATCGTACGAATGAATTAGAATGGATTGTACGAATGAATTAGAATGGATACATTCGTGCGAATGAATTAGAATTGATTGTATGAATGAATTAGAATGGATCGTGCGAATGAATTAGAATGGATCGTACAAATGAATTAGAATGGATATATTCGTGCGAAAGAATTAGAATAGATCGTATGAATGAATTAAAATGGATCGTATGAATGAATTAGAATGGATCGTACGAATGAATTAGAATGGATCGTGCGAATGAATTAGAATAGATCGAACGAATGAATTAGAATGGATCGTATGAATGAATTAGAATGGATCGTGTATCCATTCTAATTCCTTCGTACGATCCATTCTAATTCATTCGCACAATCTATTCTAATTCATTCGTACGATCCATTCTAATTCATTCGCACGATCCATTCTAATTCATTCATACGATCCATTCTAATTCATTTGCACGAATATATCCATTCTAATTCATTCGTATGATCCATTCTAATTCATTCGTACGATCCATTCTAATTCATTCGTACGATCTATTCTAATTCATTCGCACAATCTATTCTAATTCATTCGTACGATCCATTCTAATGCATTTGCACGAATATATCCATTCTAATTCATTCGTACGATCCATTCTAATTCCTTCGTACGATCCATTCTAATTCATTCGCACGAATGTATCAATTCTAATTCATTCGTACGATCCATTCTAATTCCTTCGTACGATCCAATGAATTAGAATAGCTTGTATGAATGAATTAGAATGGATTGTACGAATGAATTAGAATGGATACATTCATGCGAATGAATTAGAATGGATACATTCGTGTGAAAGAATTAGAATAGATAGTATGAATGAATTAGAATGGATCGTATGAATGAATTAGAATGGATCGTATGAATGAATTAAAATGGATCGTGCGAATGAATTAGAATGGATCGTACGAATGAATTAGAATGGATCGTATGAATGAATTAGAATGGATCATGTATCCATTCTAATTCATTCGTACGATCCATTCTAATTCATTCGCACAATCTATTCTAATTCATTCGTACGATCCATTCTAATTCATTCGCACGATCCATTCTAATTCATTCATACGATCAATTCTAATTCATTTGCACGAATATATCCATTCTAATGCATTCGTACGATCCATTCTAATTCATTCGTACGATCCATTCTAATTTATTCGCACAATCTATTCTAATTCATTCGTACGATCAATTATAATTCATTCATACGATCCATTCTAATTCATTTGCACGAATATATCCATTCTAATTCATTCGTACGATCCATTCTAATTCCTTCGTACGATCCATTGTATTTCATTCGTGTGATCCATTCTAATTCCTTCGTACGATCCATTCTTATTCATTCGCACAATCTATTCTAATTCATTCGTATGATCTATTCTAATTCATTCGCTCTAATTAATTCATACGATCCATTCTAATTCATTCATACGATCCATTCTAATTCATTCGCACAATCTATTCTAATTCATTCGTACGATCCAATCTAATTCATTCGCACGATCCATTCTAATTCATTCGCACGAATGAATCCATACGAATGAATTAGAATGGATTGTGTGAAAGAATTAGAATGGATTGTATGAATGAATTAGAATGGATTGTATGAATGAATTAGAATGGATTGTGCGAATGAATTAGAATGGATCGTATGAATGAATTAGAATGGATACATTCATGCGAATGAATTAGAATGAATCGTACGAATTAATTAGAATGGCTCGTACGAATGAATTAGAATGGATCGTGTGAAAGAATTAGAATGGATCGTATGAATGAATTAGAATGGATCATAGAATGAATTAGAATGGATCGTATGAATTGAATTAGAATGGATCGTACGAATGAATTAGAATGGATCGTACGAATGAATTAGAATGGATACATTCGTGAGTGAATTAGAATGGATCGTGCGAATGAATTAGAATGGATTGTACGAATGAATTAGAATGGATCGTATGACGTACGATCCATTCTTACTCATTCGTACGATCCATTCTAATTCATGATCATACGAATGAGTAAGAATGGATCGTACGAATGAATTAGAATGGATCGTATGAATGAATTAGAATGGATCGTACAAAGGAATTAGAATGGATCATACGAATGAAATATAATGGGTCATACAAAGGAATTAGAATGGATCGTACGAAGGAATTAGAATGGATCGTACGAAGGAATTAGAATGGATCGTACGAATGAATTAGAATGGATACATTCGTACAATCCATTCTAATTCATTCGTACGATCCATTCTAATTCATTCGCACGAATGTATCCATTCTAATTCATTCGTACGATCCATTCTAATTGCTTCGTACGATCCAATGAATTAGAATAGATTGTGCGAATAAATTAGAATGGATCGTACGAATGAACTAGAATGAATCGTGCGAATGAATTAGAATGGATTCTACGAATGAATTAGAATGGATCGTATGAATGAATTAGAATGGATCGTACGAGGGAAATAGAATGGATTGTACGAATGAATTAGAATGGATCGTATGAATGAATTAGAATGGATCGTACGAAGGAAATAGAATGGATTGTATGAATGAATTAGAATGGATCGTATGAATGAATTAGAGTGGATACATTCGCACGAATGAATTAGAATATATCATACGAATGAATCGTACGAATAAATTAGAATGGATCGTATGAATGAATTAGAATGGATTGTAGGAATGTATTCATTCTAATTCATTCGTATGATCCATTATAATTCCTTTGTATGATCCATTCTAATTCATTCATACGATCCATTCTAATTCATTCATTCGATCCATTCTAATTCATTCGCACGATCCATTCTAATTCATTCATACGATCCAATCTAATTAATTCATACGATCCATTCTAATTCATTCGCACGATCCATTCTAATTCATTCGCACGATCCATTCTAATTCATTCATATGATCCATTCTAATTCATTCAAACAATCCATTATAATTCATTCTAATTTATTCGTATGGATCGTACGAAGGAATTAAAATGTATCGTACGAATGAATTAGAATGGATACATTCGTGCGAATGAATTAGAATAATGGATCATACGATTGAGTAAGAATGGATCGTACGAATGAAATAGAATAGATCGTACGAATGAATTAGAATGGATCATGCTAATGAATTAGACTTGATCATACGAATGAATTAGAATAGATTGTGCGAATGAATTAGAATGGATCGTACGATCCATTCTATTTCATTCGTATAATCCACTCTAATTCATTCGTACGATCCATTCTAATTTATTCGTACGATCCATTCTAATTCATTCGCACGAATGTATCCATTCTAATTCATTCGTACGATCCATTCTAATTTATTCGCACGATCCATTCTAATTCATTCATACGATCCATTCTAATTCATTCATACAATCCATTCTAATTCTTTCACACAATCCATTCTAATTCATTCGTATGGATTCATTCCTGCGAATCAATTTGAATGGATCGTGCAAATGAATTTGAATGGATCGTACGAATGAATTAGAATAGATTGTGCGAATGAATTAGAATAGATCATACGAATGAATTAGAATGGATCGTGTGAAAGAATTAGAATGGATTGTATGAATGAATTAGAATGGATCGTATGAATGAATTAGAATGGATCGTACGAATGAATTAGAATGGATACATTCGTGCGAATGAATTAGAATGGATCGTACGAATGAGTAAGAATGGATCGTACGAATGAAATAGAATGGATTGTACGAATGAATTAGAATGGATCGTACGATTAGAATGGATCGTACGAATGAATTAGAATGGATACATTCGTGCGAATGAATTAGAATGGATCGTATAAATGAATTAGAATGGATCGTGCGATCCATTCTTATTCATTCCCATGAATGTATCCATTCTAATTCATACGTACGATCCATTCTAATTCATTTATACGATCCAATCTAATTCATTCATACAATCCATTCTAATTCATTCGCACGAATTTATCCATTCCAATTCATTCGTACGATCCATTCTATTTCATTCGTACGATCCATTCTTACTCATTCGTACGATCCATTCTAATTCATTCGTACATACGATCCATTCTAATTCATTTGCACGAATACATTCGTACGATCCCTTCTTACTCATTCATATGATCCATTCTAATTCATTCGCACGAATGTATCCATTCTAATTCATTTGTACGATCCATTCTAATTCATTCGTACGATCCATTCTAATTCATTCATACGATCCATTCTAATTCATTCATACAATCCATTCTAATTCTTTCATACGATCCATTCTAATTCATTCATACGTACAAATACATACGTACGATCCATTATTACGATCCATTCTAATTCATTCGTACGATCCATTCTAATTCATTCGCACGATCCATTCTAATTCATTCATACGATCCATTCTAATTCATTCGTACGATCCATTCTAATTTATTCGCACGATCCATTCTAATTCATTCATACGATCCATTCTAATTCATTCATACAATCCATTCTAATTCTTTCACACAATCCATTCTAATTCATTCGTACGATCCCTTCTAATTCATTCATACAATCCATTCTATTTCATTCGTACGATCCATTCTTACTCATTCGTACGATCCATTCTAATTCATTCGCACGAATGTATCCATTCTAATTCATTCGTACGATCCATTCTAATTCATTCGTACGATCCATTCTAATTCATTTGCACGATCCATTCTAATTCATTCGCACGAATGAATCCATTCTAATTCATTCGTACAATCCATTCTATTTCATTCGTACGATCCATTCTTACTCATTCGTATGATCCATTCTAATTCATTCGCACGAATATATCCATTCTGATTCATTCGTATGATCCATTCTAATTCATTCGCACAATCTATTCTAATTCATTCGTACTCATACGATCCATTCTATTTCTTTCATACGATCCATTCTAATTCATTCATGCGATCCATTCTAATTCATTCGCACGATCCATTCTAATTCATTCATACGATCCAATCTAATTCATTCATACGATCCATTCTAATTCATTCGTATGATCCATTCTAATTCCTTCGTACGATCCATTCTATTTCATTCGTACAATCCATTCTTACTCAATCGTATGATCCATTCTAATTCATTCGCACAAATGTATCCATTATAATTCATTCGTACGATCCATTCTAATTCATTCGCATGATCCATTCTAATTCATTCATACGATCCATTCTAATTCATTCGTACGATCCATTCTTACTCATTCGTACGATCCATTCTAATTCATTCGCACGAATGTATCAACTCTAATTCATTCGTACGATCCATTCTATTTCATTCGTACGGATCGTACGAATGAATTAGAATGGATCGTGCTAATGAATTAGAATGGATCGTACGAATGAATTAGAATGGATCATAGGAATGAATTAGAATGGATACATTCGTGCGATTGAATTAGAATGGATCGTACAAATGAATTAGAATGGATCGTATGAATGAATTTGAATGGATCGTGCAAATAAATTAGAATGGATCGTATGAATGAATTAGAATGGATCGTACTTATGAATTAGAATGGATCGTACGAATGAATTAGAATGGATACATTCGTGTGAATGAATTAGAATGGATCGTACGAATGAATTAGAATGGATACACGATCCATTCAAATTCATTCATATGATCCATTCTAATTCATTTGTGCGATCCATTCTAATTCCTTTGTACGATCCAGTCTAATTTATTCATACGATCCATTCTAATTCATTCGTACGATCCATTCTAATTCATTCGCACGATCCATTCTAATTCATTCATACGATCCAATCTAATTCCATCGTACGATCCATTCTTACTCATTCGCACAAACTATTCTAATTTATTTGCACGATCCATTTGAATTCACTCAGAGGATCCATTCTAATTCATTCATACGATCCATTCTAATTCATTCGCACCAATGTATCCATTCTAATTCATTCGTACGATCCATTCTAATTCATTCGCACGATCCATTCTAATTCATTAATACGATCCAATCTAATTCATTCATACGATCCATTCTAATTCATTCGTATGAATGTATCCATTGTAATTCATTCGTACGATTCTAATTCATTCATACAATCCATTCTAATTCATTCACATGTCATACAATCCATTCTAATTCATTCGTACGATCCATTCTAATTCCTTCGTACGATCCATTCTAATTCATTTGCACGATCCATTCTAATTCATTTATACGATCCAATCTAATTCATTCATACAATCCAATCTAATTCATTCATACGATCCATTCTAATTCATTCGTACGATCCATTCTAATTCATTCGCACGATCCATTCTAATTCATTCATACGATCCATTCTAATTCATTCGTACGATCCATTCTGATTCATTCGCACGATCCATTCTAATTCATTCATACGATCCAATCTAATTCATTCATACGATCCATTCTAATTCATTCGTATGATCCATTCTAATTCCTTCGTACGATCCTTTCTATTTCATTCGTACGATCCATTCTAATTCATTCATACAATCCATTCTAATTCTTTCACACGATCCATTCTAATTCATTCATACGATCCATTCTAATTCATTCATACGATCTATTCTAATTCGCACGAATGTATCCATTCTAATTCATTCGTACGATCCATTCTAATTCATTAGCACGATCCACTCTAATTCATTCGTACGATCCATTCTATTTCATTCGTACGACCCATTCTTACTCATTCGTACGATCCATTCTAATTCATTCGCACGAATGTATCCACTCTAATTCATTAGTACGATCCATTCTAATTCATTCGAACAATCAATTCTATTTCATTCGTACGATTGAATTAGAATGCGTACGAAGGAATTAGAATGGATCGTACGAAGGAATTAGAATGGATCGTATGAAGGAATTAGAATGCATCGTACGAAGGAATTAGAATGGATCGTACGAATGAATTAGAATGGATACATTCATGCGAATGAATTAGAATGGATCGTACGAATGAATTAGAATGGATCATGCGAATGAATTAGAATGGATCGTACGAATGACTTAGAATGGATCGTATGAATGAATTAGAATGGATCGTGCTTATGAATTAGAATGGATCGTACGAATGAATTAGAATGGATACACGATCCATTCTAATTCATTCATACGATCCATTCTAATTTATTCGTACGATCCATTCTAATTCATTCGCACGATCCATTCTAATTCATTCATACGATCCAATCTAATTCATTCGTACGATCCATTCTAATTCATTCGTACGATCCATTCTAATTCTTTCGTACGATCCATTCTAATTCCTTTGTACGATCCATTCTAATTCAATCGTACGATCCATTCTAATTCTTTCGCAGAAATGTATCCATTCGTGCGAAAGAATTAGAATGGATCGTACGATTAAATTAGAATGGATCGTACGAAGGAATTAGAATGGATCGTACGAAGGAATTAGAATGGATCGTCTCATTCGTGCGAATGAATTAGAATGGATCATACGATTAAATAAGAATGGATCGTACAAATGAAATAGAATGGATTGTACGAATGAATTAGAATGGATCGTACGAATGAATTAGAAAGGATCATACGAATGAATTAGAATGGATCGTACGAATGAATTAGAATTGATTATACGAAGGAATTAGAATGGATTGTATGAATGAATTTGAATGGATCGTATGAATGAATTAGAATGGATCGTACGAAGGAATTAGAATGGATCGTACGAATGAATTAGAATGGATACATTCGAGCAAAAGAATTAGAATGGATACATTCGTATGATCCATTGTAATTCCATCGTACGATCCATTCTAATTCATTCGTACAATCCATTCTAATTCATTCGTACGATCCATTCTAATTCATTCACACGATCCATTCTAATTTATTCAGACGATCCATTCTAATTCATTCGTACGAATGAATCCATTCTAATTCATTCGTACAATCCATTCTATTTCATTCGTACGATCCATTCTAATTCATTCGCATGATCCATTCTAATTCATTCGTACGTTATAATGGATCGTATGAATGAATTAGAATGGATCTTACATATGAATTAGATTGGATCGTATGAATGAATTAGATTGGATCGTATTAATGAATTAGAATGGATCGTACGAATGAATTAGAATGGATCGTACGAATGAATTAGAATGGATACATTCGTGCGAATGAATTAGAATGGATCGTACGAAGGAATTAGAATGGATCGTACGAATGACATATAATGGATATATTCGTGCAAATGAATTAGAATGGATCGTAAGAATGAGTAAGAATGGATCGTACGAATAAAATAGAATGGATCGTACGAATGAATTAGAATGGATAAATTCGTGCGAATGAATTAGAATGGATTGTATGAATGAATTAGAATGGATCATACGAATGAATTAGAATGGATCGTGCGAATGAATTAGAATGGATCAAATTAGAATGCATACATTCGTTCGAATGAATTAGAATGGATCATACGATTGAGTAAGAATGGTTCGTACGAATGAAATAGAATAGATCGTACGAATGAATTAGAATGGATCGTACGAATGAATTAGAATGGATCGTACGAATGAATTAGAAAGGATCCCATTCTAATTCATTCATACGTTTCATTCTAATTCATTACGTACGTATGAATTAGAATGGATACATTCATGGGAATGAATAGACTGGATTTTACGAATGAATTAGAATGGATACATTCGTGCGAATGAATTAGAATGGATCATACGAATGAGTAAGAATGGATCGTACGAATGAAATAGAATGGATTGTACGAATGAATTAGAATGGATCGTACGAAGGAATTAGAATGGATCGTACGAAGGAATTAGAATGGATCGTACGAATGAATTAGAATAGATTGTACGAATGAATTAGAATGGATCGTATGAATGAATTAGATTGGATCGTATGAATGAATTAGATTGGTGCGAATGAATTAGAATGGATCGTACGAATGAGTAAGAATGGATCGTACGAATGTATTCGTGCAAATGAATTAGAATGGATCGTATGTACGAATGAATTAGAATATATACATTCGTGCAAAAGAATTAGAATGGATTGTATGACGTACGAATGAATTAGAATAGATCGTACGAAGTAATTAGAATGGATCATATGAATGAATTAGATTGGATCGTATTAATAAATTAGAATGGATCGTGCGAATGAATTAGAATGGATCGTACGAATGAATTAGAATGGAACGTACGAATGAATTAGAATAGATTGTGCGAATGAATTAGAATGGATTATATGAAGGAATTAGAATGGATCGTACGAAGGAATTAGAATGGATCGTACAAAGGAATTAGAATGGATCATACGAATGAAATATAATGGGTCATACAAAGGAATTAGAATGGATTGTACGAAGGAATTAGAATGGATCGTACGAGTGAATTAGAATGGATACATTCGTACAATCCATTCTAATTCATTCGTACGATCCATTCTAATTCATTCGTACGATTCATTCGTATGATCCATTCTAAGTCATTCGTACGAATGTATCCACTCTAATTCATTCATACGATCCATTCTAATTCATTCGTATGATCCATTCTAATTCGCACAATCTATTCTAATTCATTCGTACGATCCATTCTAATTCATTCGTACGATCCATTCTAATTCATTTGCCATACGATCCATTCTAATTCATTCGCATGAATGTATCCATTCTAATTCATTCGTACGATCCATTCTAATTCATTCGCACAAATGTATCCATTCTAATTCATTCGTACGATCCATTCTAATTCATTCGCACAATCTATTCTAATTCATTCATACGATCCATACTAATTCATTTGCACGAATATATCCATTCTATTTCATTCGTACGATCCATTCTTACTCATTCGTACGATCCATTCTAATTCATTCGTACGAATGTATCCATTCTAATTCATTCGTACGATCCATTCTAATTCATTCGTACAATCTATTCTATTTCATTCGTACGATCCATTCTTACTCATTCGTATGATCCATTCTAATTCATTCATACAATATATTCTAATTCATTCATACGATCCATTCTAATTCACTCGCACGATCCATTCTAATTCATTCATACGATCCAATCTAATTCATTCATCCGATCCATTCTAATTCATTCGCGCAATCTATTCTAATTCATTAGCACGATCCATTCTAATTCATTCGTACGATCCATTCTATTTCATTCGTACGATCCATTCTAATTCATTCGTACGATCCATTCTAATTCATTCGCACGAATGTATCCATTCTAATTTATTCGTACGATCCATTCTAATTCATTCGCACGATCCATTCTAATTCATTCATACGATCCATTCTAAGTCATTCGTACGATCCATTCCAATTCATTCGCACGATCCATTCTAATTCATTCATACAATCCATTCTAATTCATTCGCACGAATGTATCCATTCTAATTCATTCGCACAATCCATTCTAATTCTTTCACATGCACGAATGTATCCATTCTAATTCATTCGCACAATCCATTCTAATTCTTTCACACGCACGAATTCATTCGTACAATCCATTCTTACTCATTCGTATGATCCATTCTAATTCATTCATACAATATATTCTAATTCATTCATACGATCCATTCTAATTCATTCGCACGATCCATTCTAATTCATTCATACGATCCAATCTAATTCATTCATCCGATCCATTCTAATTCATTCGCACAATCTTTTCTAATTCATTAGCACGATCCATTCTAATTCATTCATACGATCCCTTCTATTTCATTCGTACGATCCATTCTAATTCATTCGTACGATCCATTCTAATTCATTCGCACGAATGTATCCATTCTAATTTATTCGTACGATCTGTTGGGGGTAGCTGAAATCTGCCCTGGAGTTCGCACCCCCCCCCCCCCCCCCCGTGCTCACCAAATCACCTTGACAGGGAGCGAGATCCACATTGGGCTGAAGGGGCCTAGGCCAAGAGCACTCTTAGGAGCTCGCCTAAGCTCGCTGGAGCTCGCCTGAGATCGCCCAGGAGCTCGCCTAAGCTCGCTCAGGAGCGCGCTAAGCTCACCCAGGAGCTCGCCAAGCTCGCCCAGGAGCTCGCCTAAGCTCGCTCAGGAGCTCGCCCAGGAGCTCGCCAAGCCCGCGCGAGAACTCGCTTGCAGTGATAGCGGGAGTTAGACCGTCATGCATAACGAAGACACCGGCATCGCAAACGCCCCTAGCTCGTGCAGGAGCTCGCCCCTAGCTGGCGCAGGAGCTCGCCCAAGCTCGCGAAGGAGCTCGTCCAAGCTCGCTCAGGAGATCGCCCAAGCTCGCCAGAATTCCCCAGTTTATCGAAGAGGTTGCTCCCGCGAGGTCCGACTCTTGATAGATGTGGAAGAGAAGGCGGAGCAATGGAGGGCGAGCTCGCCTTAGCTCCCCATCGGAGGTCGCCCACAATGTATGAAAGGATGCCAGGTGTCAAAACCCCACGGAAGCTACGTGGACAAACATGGTCCACGGAAGCTCGCTCGAATCAGTTCGAGACCTCCCAGACTTGAACATTCCAGAACAGCCAGCTGGCAGCAACAAGAAAGATGCTCTCCCCCACTCAAACCGCCTGGCAGGCTTAACGACAGAATGTCAGGGTGCGAGTACCAAGGACTGTCAGACCCACGCGAGCCAGAACATGGGGGTCTAGAAGGCCCTGGAAGAATCTCCACGTGTCGGGCCACGGTAGGTCGCCGATTGCTATAAATGCTCACCCCCATGCTCCATAGTACAGGTTCGAATTCCTTTTCCTACCACTTTGGTATACCGCAGCTCGCCGTTGTGCCACCGTGACTGACTTAAGCGTCGGAGGGTCTGCGCTCCTAAGGGAGCCAGCCGTTCTCACGTTCTCTTTTCTTTGTCTTGCAGGCAGCCCACACGGACCAGCGAAAAATCCCCCGAACATTTGGCGCCGTCTGTGGGATCTATCGACTGGTTCCTGCGAGAACGCCCACGACCACGCGGTTGAAAGCCGTGCTTCTCCAGACACCCGGATGGCTCCGGTCACACGGAGGCAGACACGGGTGAAAGCCCACGCCAAGTCTGCACAAAGCGAGCTGCTCGCTGAAGCATCACAACCCCCTGTCCCGCTCAACGGCCATCTCCTTTTGAAGGTGTTGGCCACTCAGCGGGCCATGGTGGACGAGATAGTGCGACTGCGCCAGGTTCCGACGACGAGCCGGATCACTGATCTCTCCCCCGGGCTCACCCCGCGGAGGGAAGAGTCAGTGATCCCGTCCCAGCGTCCAGGAGTGTCGGCGGGGGTTGCTTCCCCTGTGCGACCTCCCCTTGTCCCAGCATCGCATCAGCCCACTATGGCGCCCACATGGCGGGCATCCCAGCAGGAGCCCCCTGCGGAGGATGCAGTGGCGCGCCGGACGAGAGGGACCGCGCTCGAGCGGCCGCAGCGACTCGGCACCCAGCGCTCCAACAATAAGTCAACCCTGCCGATGGCCCCTCATCGCCGACGAAGCCCCGGTGCGGACTCGGGCGAGTCAGAGGACGTCGCCCCCGAGCACAACCGTAGCAAGGCTGCGAACCGGTTTCGAGGAAGCGCGCAGGATTGCTTGGTACCTGTGCAGCTGTCTTTGGGAAATCACCCCGAGCGCTGGCAGCTACTTAGCACGCCCGTCGACCTCTTAGAAGAGTTCGCCGTCAGGGGAGGAAGCTCGCCCTTCACCAACGAGGTTCACCAGGGAGGTTTCCCTCAGCACTGGACCCCACCAAAGTTTGTTTTGTTCAACGAGTCGCAAGACCCCATGGACCACCTCTTGGCCTACCGAAAGTTGTTATTCTTTTGGGATCAGGACCACGTTCTGTGTCGCGCCTTCCCGAGCAGTTTGGCGGGTTCGGCCCTCGACTGGTTTCATAAGTTACCTCCGGGCTCGGTCCATAATTTCACTGCTCTATCCGGGCTGTTCATGGAACAGTACCGGTGCAATCGGCGACCTCCGAAGTAGATCGAATCACTGTTCGGTCTTACCATGGGCGCAAGAGAGACCCTCCGGTGCTTCTCAATACGATTCCGGAACGCCTATCTCGCTCTTGAGGACTCAGCAGGGCGAGACCGGACGGCCGTGAGTGCCTTTCGGAGCGCGCTCCCCGAAGGAGGTGAGCTTCATGACGCGATAGTCATTTCTGATCCCCGTACCATGATCGAGCTCTTTGCCTTGGTCTAACAACACATTAAGCTCGAAGATGTGGTGCTGGATCGACGAGGGAAGATAGCCGAGCAGCAGCAACCCCCTACCTTGTGCGTAGGCGCCCTCTTGTAAACCATTTTGTGCGATAGTGTGTTTGGACTAGTTCAAATCTGTGCTCGATAGAAATTTACAGCGAACAGCTCGCACGCGATCAGCTCACGTGCAGCGTCCTCAAAGAACAGTCCACCGTTGCGCAGACTTAAAGCAAGACCGGGATCCTCAGAGGCAGCCAGTGGGCGACCTTGAGCTTCCCGGGGCAGTCCGCCGTTGTGCGGACTTAAAGCAAGACCGGGATCCTCAGAGGCAGCCAGTGGGCAACCTTGAGCTTCCCGGGGTAGTCCACCGTTGTGCGGACTTAAAGCAAGACCGGGATCCTCAGAGGCAGCCAGTGGGCAACCTTGAGCTTCCCGAGGTAGTCCGCCGTTGTGCGGACTTAAAGCAAGACCGGGATCCTCAGAGGCAGCCAGTGGGCAACCTTGAGCTTCCCGGGGTAGTCCGCCGTTGTGCGGACTTAAAGCAAGACCGGGATCCTCAGAGGCAGCCAGTGGACGACCTTGAGCTTCCCGGGGCAGTCTTAAACCGAGGTTCTGAGGATCCTTAACCGGTCAGGGGGTAGCTAGCTTTTTGATTCTTTCATCGCTCGTTGGATTTCCACCCTTTGGCCCTTACGCTCTGTTTTGGTTCGATTTCTATCGTTTTGTATTTTTGTCGAGCTATAGGGCCCCACTATTTCGCACATATCGAATTTTTATGCATATCGATCTTTTTACGATGTCGTTTATTTTTTATCGATTTAGCTACCTCGTCCGGGGTATGGTCCTCGGATCGTCGGGGAGAACACATACGCGGCCTGATGCCACGCAGCTTAGCTCATTGAGCGACCTGGTGACATCACGAGCAGACGCGGCAGAGATACCTTCCGTGGCCTGATGCCACGCAGCTTAGCTCGTTGAGCGATCTGGTGACATCACGGGCAGACGCGGCAGAGACACCTTACGCGGCCTGATGCCACGCAGCTTAGCTCGTTGAGTGATCTGGTGACATCACGGGCAGACGCGGCGGAGACACCTTACGTGGCCTGATGCCGCGCAGCTTAGCACGTTGAGCGATCTGGTGACATCACGGGCAGACGCGGCATAACTTTTCGCACAAGGCCACACCAGTTTGTTGTCCACGTGGCAGTAGCGGGAGGCAGTTTGGGCAGAACACAAAGAGAAGAAGCACCAGTGGCCATGGCTCACAGCCCGCCCGGGACCAACCCGGGGCTGTGGCTCATAACCCGCCCGGAGACCCTACGCGAGGTCGCTTGTGGCAGGTATCTACAGCCCGCCCAGTGTGGACCCCGACTGTGCGCGGCTAGTTCGCACCGAAAGGAGGCCGCCCGTGGAAGGTGCTCCCGGCCCGCCCGATGCTTGCAGTAGCGAAGAGCTGCGTTCCTTGGGCATAGCAGCATCGCCCTCGAGGTCTCACCCATGAGACGCCGAGCCAAAGCCCACGCCGCAAGATCGCTCACGGCTGGTGCCCGCAGCTCGCCCGAGGCAGACCCTGACCGCGAGTGATGAGCTCACGCCGGAAGGAGATCGCTCGTGGCTGACGCTCCCGGCCCGCCCAGCGTTTGTGAAATACTGGGAGTCAAAACTCTCGGCGTAGATCGCCCGTGGCTGGTGCCCAAGCTCGCCCGAAGCAGACCCTGTCCGCGTGTGGCAAGCTCACGCCGGAAGGAGATCGCTCGTGGCTGACGCTCACGGCCCGCCCAGCGTTATAAAGTACTGAGAGTCAAAGCTCTCGGCGCAGACCACCCACGGCTGGTGCCCGTAGCTCGCCCGAGGCAGACCCTGACCGCGAGTGATGAGCTCACACCGGAAGGAGATCGCTCGTGGCTGACGCTCCCGGCCCGCCCAGCGTTTGTGAAATACTGGGAGTCAAAACTCTCAGCGCAGATCGCCCGTGGCTGGTGCCCAAGCTCGCCCGAAGCAGACCCTGTCCGCGTGTGGCAAGCTCACGCCGGAAGGAGATCGCTCGTGGCTGACGCTCGCGGCCCGCCCAGCGTTATAAAGTACTGAGAGTCAAAGCTCTCGGCGCAGACCGCCCACGGCTGGTGCCCGCAGCTCGCCCGAGGCAGACCCTGACCGCGAGTGATGAGCTCACGCCGGAAGGAGATCGCTCGTGGCTGACGCTCCCGGCCCGCCCAGCGTTTGTGAAATACTGACAGTCAAAACTCTCGGCGCAGACCGCCCACGGCAGGTGCCCGCAGCCCACAAGGTGGAAGCCGCCGATGACTGGTACTCCCAGTCCGACCGTCGTGAGCAATAAGACTCCTGAGCAAGCGCCAAAGTCTCCTTGGTCGCTCCCTCAGGAGGGGGTAATGTTGGGGGTAGCTGAAATCTGCCCTGGAGTTCGGACCCCCCCCCCCCCCCGTGCTCACCAAATCACCTTGACAGGGAGCGAGATCCACATTGGGCTGAAGGGGCCTAGGCCAAGAGCACTCTTAGGAGCTCGCCTAAGCTCGCTGGAGCTCGCCTGAGATCGCCTAGGAGCTCGCCTAAGCTCGCTCAGGAGCACGCTAAGCTCACCCAGGAGCTCGCCAAGCTTGCCCAGGAGCTCGCCTAAGCTCGCTCAGGAGCCCGCCAAGCTCGCCCAGGAGCTCGCCAAGCCCGCGCGAGAACTCGCTTGCAGTGATAGCGGGAGTTAGACCGTCATGCATAACGAAGACACCGGCATCGCAAACGCCCCTAGCTCGCGCAGGAGCTCGCCCCTAGCTCGCGCAGGAGCTCGCCCAAGCTCGCGAAGGAGCTCGTCCAAGCTCGCTCAGGAGCTCGCCCAAGCTCGCCAGAATTCCCCAGTTTATCGAAGAGGTTGCTCCCGCGAGGTCCGACTCTTGATAGATGTGGAAGAGAAGGAGGAGCAATGGAGGGCGAGCTCGCCTTAGCTCCCCATCGGAGGTCGCCCACAATGTATGAAAGGATGCCAGGTGTCAAAACCCCACGGAAGCTACGTGGACAAACGTGGTCCACGGAAGCTCGCTCGAATCAGTTCGAGACCTCCCAGACTTGAACATTCCAGAACAGCCAGCTGGCAGCAACAAGAAAGATGCTCTCCCCCACTCAAACCGCCTGGCAGGCTTAACGACAGAATGTCAGGGCGCGAGTACCAAGGACTGTCAGACCCATGCGAGCCAGAACATGGGGGTCTTGAAGGCCCTGGAAGAATCTCCACGTGTCGGGCCACAGTAGGTCGCCGATTGCTATAAATGCTCACCCCCATGCTCCATAGTACAGGTTCGAATTCCTTTTCCTACCACTTTGGTATACCGCAGCTCGTCGTTGTGCCACCGAGACTGACTTGAGCGTCGTTGGGTCTGCGCTCCTAAGGGAGCCAGCCGTTCTCACGTTCTCTTTTCTTTGTCTTGCAGGCAGCCCGCACGGACCAGCGAAAAATCCCCTGAACACGATCCATTCTAATTCATTCGCACGATCCATTCTAATTCATTCATACGATCTATTCTAAGTCATTCGTACGATCCATTCCAATTCATTCGCACGATCCATTCTAATTCATTCATACAATCCATTCTAATTCATTCGCACGAATATATCCATTCTAATTCATTCGCACAATCCATTCTAATTCTTTCACACGCACGAATACATTCGTACGATCCATTCTTACCCATTCGTACGATCCATTCTAATTCATTCGCACGATCCATTCTAATTCATTCGTACGATCCATTCTAATTCATTCGTACGAATATATCCATTCTAATTCATTCATACGATCTATTCTATTTCATTCGTACGATCCATTCTAATTCATATGATCCATTCTATTTCCTTCATACGATCCATTCTAATTCCTTCGTACGATCCATTCTAATTCATTCGCACGAATGTATCCATTCTAATTCATTCGTACGATCCATTCTAATTCATTCGTACAATCCATTCTAATTCATTCGCACGAATATATTCTAATTCATTCGCACGATCTATTATAATTCATTCGTACGATCCATTCTAATTCATTCATACAATCCATTCTAATTCTTTTGCACGAATGTATCCATTCTAATTCATTCGTACGATCCATTCTAATTCCTTCGTACGATCCATTCTAATTCATTCGTACATTCTAATTCACTCATACGATCCAATCTAATTCATTCATATGATCTATTCTAATTCTTTCACACGATCCATTCTAATTCATTCGTATGATCCATTCTAATTCCTTTGTACGATCGCACGAATGTATCCATTCAAATTCATTCGTACGATCCATTCTAATTCATTCGTACGATCTATTCTAATTCATTCGCAATGGATCACAAGAATGTATCCATTCTAAATCATTCGTACGATCCATTCTAATTCATTCGCACAATCTATTCTAATTCATTCGTACGATCAATTCTAATTCATTAGCATGATCCATTCTAATTCATTCGTACGATCTATTCTAATTCATTCGTACGATCCATTCTTACTCATTCGTATGATCCATTCAAATTTATTCGCACGAATGTATCCATTCTAATTCATTCGTACGATCCATTCTAATTCATTCGCACAATCTATTCTAATTCATTTGTACTCATACGATCCATTCTATTTAATTCATACGATCCATTCTAATTCATTCGTACGATCCATTCTAATTCATTCGCACGATCCATTCTAATTCATTCATACGATCCAATCTAATTCATTTATACGATCCATTCTAATTCATTCGTATGATCCTTTCTAATTCCTTCGTACGATCCATTCTAATTCGATCCATTCTAATTCATTCGCACGAATGTATCCAGATCCATTCTAATTCATTCGCACGATCCATTCTAATTCATTCGCACGATCCATTCTTACTCATTCGTACGATCCATTCTAATTCATTCATACAATCCATTCTAATTCTTTTGCACGAATGTATCCATTCTAATTCATTCGTATGATCCATTCTAATTCATTCATACGATCCATTCTAATTCATTCGCACGATCCATTCTAATTCATACGTACGATCCATTCTATTTCATTCGTACGATCCATTCTAATTCATTCGTACGATCCATTCTAATTCATTCGTACGATCCATTCTTATTCATTCCCATGAATGTATCCATTCTTATTCATACGTACGATCCATTCTAATTCATTTGCATGAATATATCCATTCTAATTCATTCGTAGGATACATTCGTGCGAATGAATTAGAATGGATCATACGAATGAGTAAGAATGGATCGTACGAATGAATTAGAGTAGATCGTACGAATGAATTAGAATGGATCGTGCTAGTGAATTAGAATTGATCGTACGAATGAATTAGAATAGATTGTGCGAATGAATTAGAATGGATCGTACGAATGAATTAAAATGGATACATTCGTGCGAATGAATTAGAATGGATCGTACGAATGAATTAGAATGGATCGTACGAATGAATTAAATGGATCATACGAATGAATTAGATTATGATCCATTATATTTCATTCGTATGATCCATTCTAATTCCTTCGTACAATCCATTCTATTTCATTCATACGATTCATTCTAATTCATTCGTACAATCCAAACATTCGTACAAAGGAATTAGAATGGATCGTACGAATGAATTAGAATGGATCGTACAAATGAATTAGATTGGATCGTATATATGAATTGGAATGGATCGTGCGAATGAATTAGAATGGATGGTACGAATGAATTAGAATGGATCGTATGAATGAATTATAATGGATCGTACAAAGGATGGATACATTCGTGCGAATGAATTAGAATGGATCGTACGAATGAATTAGAATGGATCGTACGAATGAATTAGAATATATCGTACGAATGAATTAGAATGGATCGTATGAATGAATTAGAATGGATCATACGAATGAGTAAGAATGGATCGTACGAATGAAATAGAATGGATTGTACGAATGAATTAGAATGGATTGTACGAATAAATTAGAATGGATACATTCGTGCAAATGAATTAGATTGGATCATACGAATGAATTATAATGGATTGTACGAATGAATTAGAATATATCGTACATTCTAATTCCTTCGTACGATCCATTCTAATTCCTTCGTACGAATTATAATGGATCGTACGAAGAAATTAGAATGGATCGTACGAATGAGTTAGAATGGATACATTCGTGCGAATGAATTAGAATGGATCGTATGAATGAATTAGAACGCACGAATGTATCCATTCTAATTCATTCGTACGATCCATTCTAATTCATTCGCACGATCCATTCTAATTCATTCATACGATCCATTCTAATTCATTCGTACGATCCATTCTAATTCATTCGCACGAATGTATCCATCCTTTGTACGATCCATTCTAATTCATTCGTACGATCCATTCTAATTCATTCGTATGATCCATTCTAATTTATTCGCACAATCCATTCTAATTCATTCATACGATCTAATCTAATTCATTCGTACGATCCATTCTAATTCATTCGTACGATCCATTCTAATTCCTTCGTACGATCCATTCTAATTCCTTCGTACGATCCATTCTAATTCCTTCGTACGATCCATTCTAATTCATTCATACGATCCATTCTAATTCATTCGCACGAATGTATCCATTCTAATTCATTCGTACGATCCATTCTAATTCATTCGCACGAATGTATCCATTCTAATTCCTTCGTACGATCCATTCTAATTCCTTCGTACGATCCATTCTATTTCATTCGTATGATCCATTCTAATTCATTCATACGATTCATTCTAATTCCTTCGTACGATTCATTCTATTTCATACGATCCATTCTATTTTATTCATACGATCCATTCTAATTCATTCGCACGATCCATTCTAATTCATTCGTACGATCCATTCTAATTCATTCGTACGATCCATTCTAATTCATTTGCACGATCCATTCTAATTCATTCATACGATCCATTCTAATTCATTCGTATAATCCATTCTAATTCATTCGCACGATCCATTCGAATTCACTCATGTTGCACAATCTATTCTAATTCATTCGTACGATCCATTCTAATTCATTCGTACGATCCATTCTAATTCATTCGCACAATCTATTCTAATTCTAATTCATTCGTACGATCCATTCTAATTCACTAGCACGATCGTACGAATTAATTAGAATGGATCGTACGAATGAAATAGAATGGATCATACGAATGAAATAGAATGGATCATACGATCCATTCTAATTCATTTGCACGATCCATTCTAATTCATTTGTATGATCCATTCTAATTCATTCGCACGAATGTATCCATTCTAATTCATTTATATGATCCATTCTAATTCATTCGTACAATCCGTTTATTTCATTCGTACGATCCATTCTTACTCATTCGTACGATCCATTCTAATTCATTCACATGAATGTATCCATTCTAATTCATTCGTACGATCCATTCTAATTCATTCGTACGATCCATTCTAATTCATTCGTACGATCAATTCTAATTCATTCGCACGATCCATTCTAAATCATTCGCACGAATGTATCCATTCTAATTCCTTCGTACGATCCATTCTAATTCATTCGTACGATCTATTCTAATTCATTCATACAATCCATTCTAATTCATTCGTACGAAGGAATTAGAATGGATCGTACGAATAAATTAGAATGGATCGTACTTATGAATTAGAATGGATCGTACGAATGAATTAGAATGGATCGTACGAATGAATTAGAATAGATCGTACGAATGAATTAGAATGGATACATTCGTGCGAATGAATTAGAATGGATCGTACGAATGTGTAAGAATGGATTGTACGAATGAAATAGAATGGATTGTACGAAGGAATTAGAATGGATCGTACGAATGAATTAGAATGGATCGTATGAATGAATTAGAATGGATCGTATGAGTGAATTCGAATGGATCGTGCGAATGAATTTGAATGGATTGTACGAATGAATTAGAATGGATCGTATGAATGAATTAGAATGGATCGTGCGAATGAATTAGAATGGATAATGAATTAGAATGGATCGTATGAATGAATTAGAATGGATCGTGCGAATGAATTAGAATGGATCGTACGAATGAATTAGAATGGATCGTATGAATGAATTAGAATGGATCGTGCGAATGAAATAGAATGGATCGTATGAATGAAATAGAATGGATCGTATGAATTAGAATAGATCGTACGATGGAATTAGAATGGATCGTACGAATGAATTAGAATGGATCATACGAATGAAATAGAATGGATCGTACGAAGGAATTAGAATGGATCGTAGGAAGGAATTAGAATGGATCGTACGAAGGAATTAGAACGGATACATTCGTGCGAATGAATTAGAATGGATCGTACGAATGAATTATAATGGAAACATTCGTGCGAATAAATTAGAATGGATCGTATGAATGAATTAGAATGGATCGTAATAAGGAATTAGAATGGATTGCACGAACGAATTAGAATGGATCTTACGAAGGAATTAGAATGGATCATACGAATGAATTAGATTGGATCGTATGAATGAATTAGAATGGATCGTGCGAATGAATTAGAATGGATCGTACGAATGAATTAGAATGGATCGTATGAATGAATTAGAATAGATTGTATGAATGAATTAGAATGGATCATACGAATGAGTAAGAATGGATCGTGCGAATGAATTAGAATGGATCGTACGAATGAATTAGAATGGATCGTATGAATGAATTAGAATGGATACATACGAATGAATTAGAATAGATCGTATGAATGAATTAGACTGGATTGTATGAATGAATTAGAACGGATCGTGCGTCGTACGAATGAATTAGAATGGATCGTATTAATGAATTAGAATGGATCGTGCGAATGAATTAGAATGGATCGTACGAATGAATTAGAATGGATCGTATGAATGAATTAGAATGGATACATACGAATAAATTAGAATGGATCGTATGAATGAATTAGATTGGATCGTATGAATGAATTAGAATGGATCGTGCGTCATACGAATGAATCAGAATGGATCGTATTAATGAATTAGAATGGATCGTGCGAATGAATTAGAATGGATCGTACGAATGAATTAGAATGGATCGTATGAATGAATTAGAATGGATCGTACGAATGAATTAGAATGGATCGTATGAATGAATTAGAATGGATTGTGCGAATGAATTAGAATGGATCGTACGAATGAATTAGAATGGATAAATTCGTGCTAATGAATTCGAATGGATTGTATGAATGAATTAGATTGGATCGTATAAATGAATTAGAATAGATCGTACGTATGAATTAGAATGGATACATTCATGGGAATGAATAAGAATGGATCGTACGAAGGAATTAGAATGGATCGTGCGAATGAATTAGAATGGATCTTCCGAATGAATTAGAATGGATCGTACGAGCATGAATGTATCCACTCTAATTCATTCATACGATCCATTCTAATTCATTCGCACGAATGTATCCATTCTAATTCATTCGTACGATTCATTCTAATTCAATCAATTCTAATTCATTCGTACGATCCATTCTTACTCATTCGTACGATCCATTTTAATTCATTCGCACGAATGTATCCATTCTAATTCATTCGTACGATCCATTCTAATTCATTCGCACAATCTATTCTAATTCATTCGTACGATCCATTCTAATTCATTAGCATGATCCATTCTAATTCCTTCGTACGATCCATTCTAATTCATTCGTATGATCCATTCTAATTCCTTCGTACGATCCATTCTAATTCATACGATCCATTCTATTTCATTCATACGATCCATTCTAATTCATTCGCACGATCCATTCTAATTCATTCATACGATCCATTCTAATTCATTCGTACAATCCATTCTAATTCATTCGCACGATCCATTATAATTCATCCATACGATCCATTCTAAAGTACGAATGAATTAGAATGGATCGTGCGAATGAATTAGAATGGATCGTACGAATGAATTAGAATGGATCGTACGAATGAAATAGAATGGATTGTACGAATGAATAGAATGGATCGTATGAATGAATTAGATTGGATCGTATGAATGAATTAGAATGGATCGTATGAATTAAATAGAATGGATCGTATGAATAAGAATGGATCGTACGAAGGAATTAGAATTGATCATACGAATGAAATAGAATGTACGATCCATTCTAATTCATTTGCACGATCCATTCGAATTCACTCATACGATCCATTCTAATTCATTCATATGATCCATTCTAATTCATTCGCACGATCCATTCTAATTCATTCATACGATCCATTCTAATTCATTCGTACGAATGTATCCACTCTAATTCATTCATACGATCCATTCTAATTCATTCGCACGAATGTATCCATTCTAATTCATTCGTACGATCCATTCTAATTCATTCGCACAATCTATTCTAAGTCATTCGTACGATCAATTCTAATTCATTAGCACGATCCATTCTAATTCATTCGTACGATCTATTCTATTTCATTCGTACGATCCATTCTTACTCAATCGTATGATCCATTCTAATTCATTCGCACGAATGTATCCATTCTAATTTATTCGTACGATCCATTCTAATTCATTTGCATGATCCATTCTAATTCATTAATACGATCCAATCTAATTCATTCATACGATCCATTCTAATTCACTCGCACGATCCATTCTAATTCATTCGCACAATCTATTCTAATTCATTCGTACGATCCATTCTAATTCATTCGTACGATCCATTCTAATGTATTCATTCTAATTCATTCGTACGAATGAATTCGAATGTATCCATTCTAATTCATTCGTACGATCCATTCTAATTCATTCGCACAATCTATTCTAATTCATTCGTACGATCCATTCTAATTTATTCGCAGGATCCATTCTAATTCATTCGCACGAATGAATCCATTCTAATTCATTCGTACGATCCATTCTAATTCATTCGTACGATCCATCCTAATTCATTCGTATGATCCATTCTAATTCATTCGCACGATCCATTCTAATTCATTCGTATGATCCATTCAAATTCATTCGCACAAATGTATTCATTCTAATTCATTCGTACAATCCACTCTATTTCATTCGTACGATCCATTCTTACTCATTCGTATGATCCATTCTAATTCATTCGCACGAATGTATCCATTCAAATTCATTCGTAAGATCCATTCTAATTCATTCGCACGATCCATTCTATTTCATTAATACGATCCATTCTAATTCATTCGCACGAATGTATCCACTCTAATTCATTCGTACGATCCATTCTAATTCATTCGCACGATCAATTCTAATTCATTCATATGATCCATTCTAATTCATTCGTACGATCCATTCTAATTCATTCGCACGATCCATTAATAGATTGTGCGAATGAATTAGAATGGAACGTACGAATGAATTAGAATGGATACGTTCGTGCGAAAGAATTAGAATGGATCGTATGAATGAATTAGATTGGATCGTAATTCTAATTCATTCGTACGATCCATTCTAATTCATTCGCACGATGCGTTCTAATTCATTCATACGATCCATTCTAATTCATTCGCACGAATGTATCCATTCTAATTCATTCGTACGATCTATTCTAATTCATTCGTACGATCCATTCTTACTCATTCGTACAATCCATTCTAATTCATTCGCACGAATGTATCCATTTTAATTCATTCATACGATCCATTCTAATTCCTTCGTACGATCCATTCTAATTCCTTCGCACGATCCATTCTATTTCATTCATAAGTTCCATTCTAATTCATTCGCACGATCCATTCTAATTCATTCGTACAATCCATTCTATTTCATTCGTACGATCCATTCTTACTCATTCGTACGATCCATTCTAATTCATTCGCACGATGCATTCTAATTCATTCGTATGATCCATTCTAATTCATTCGCATGAATGTATCCATTCTAATTCATTCGTACGATCCATTCTAATTCATTCGCACAATCTATTCTAATTCATTCGTACAATCCATTCTAATTCATTCGCACGATCCATTCTAATTCATTTGCACGAATATATCCATTCTAATTCATTCGTATGATCCATTCTAATTCCTTCGTACGATCCATTCTAATTCCTTCGTACGATCCATTCTAATTCCTTCGTACGATCTATTCTAATTCATTCGTACGATCCATTCTAATTCATTCATACGATCCAATCTAATTCATTCATACGATCCATTCTAATTCATTCGTATGATCCATTCTAATTCCTTCGTACGATCCATTCTATTTCATTCGAATGATCCATTCTTACTCATTCGTATGATCCATTCTAATTCAGTCGCACGAATGTATCCATTCTAATTCAATCGTACGATCCATTCTAATTCATTCGTACGATCCATTCTAATTTATTCGTATGATCCATTCTAATTCATTCGCATGAATGTATCTATTCCAATTCCTTCATACGATCCATTTTAATTCATTCGTACGATCCATTCTAATTCATTCGCACGATCCATTCTAATTCATTCGTACGAATGTATCTATTCTAATTCATTCGTACGAATGTATCAATTCTAATTCATTCGTACGATCCATTCTAATTCATTCGCATAATCTATTCTAATTCATTCATACATTCCAGTCTAATTCATTCGCACGATCCATTCTAATTCATTCATACGATCCATTCTAGTTCATTCATACAATCCATTCTAATTCTTTCACACGATCCATTCTAATTCATTCGTACAATCCATTCTATTTCATTCGTACGATCCATTCTTAGTCATTCGTACTCGTACGATCCATTCTAATTCATTCGTACGATCCATTCTAATTTATTTGCACGAATATATCCAGATCCATTCTAATTCATTCGCAAGATCCATTCTAATTCATTCGTATAATCCATTCTTACTCATTCGTACGATCCATTCTAATTCATTCGCACGAATGTATCCATTCTAATTCATTTGTACGATCTATTCTAATTCATTCGTACAATCCATTCTAATTCATTCGCACGATCCATTCTAATTCATTCGCACGATCCATTCTAATTCATTCATACGATCCAATCTAATACATTCATGCAATCCATTCTAATTCTTTCGTACGATCCATTCTAATTCATTCGTACAATCAATTCTATTTCATTCGTACGATCGATTCTTACTCATTTGTACGATCCATTATAATTCATTCGCACGAATGTATCCATTCTAATTCATTCGTACGATCCATTCTAATTCCTTCGTACGATCCATTCTAATTCCTTTGTACGACCCATTATATTTCATTCGTATGATCCATTCTAATTCATTCGTACGATCCATTCTAATTCATTCGTACGATCCATACGATCCATTCTAATTCTTTCACACGATCCATTCTAATTCATTCATATGATCCATTCTAATTCATTCGCACGAATGTATCCATTCTAATTCATTCGTACAATCCATTCTATTTCATTCGTACGATACATTCTTACTCATTCATACGATCCATTATAATTCATTCGCACAATCTATTCTAATTCATTCGTACGATCCATTCTAATTCATTCTAATTTATTCGTAATTTGTACGATCCATTTTAATTCATTAGCACGATCCATTCTAAGTCATTCATACGATCTATTCTATTTCATTCGTACGATCCATTCTTACTCAATCGTATGATCCATTCTAATTCATTCGTACGAATGTATCCATTCTAATTCATTCGTACGATCCATTCTAATTCATTTGCAAGATCCATTCTAATTCATTAAAACGATCCAATCTAATTCATTCATACGATCCATTCTAATTCATTCGCATGAATGTATCCATTCTAATTCATTCGTACGATCTATTCTAATTCATTCGCACAATCTATTCTAATTCATTCATACGATCCATTCTAATTCATTAGCACGATCCATTCTAATTCATTCGTACAATCCATTCTATTTCATCCGTACGATCCATTCCTACTCATTCGTACGATCCATTCTAATACATTCGCACGAATGTATCCATTCTAATTCATTCGTATAATCCATTCTAAGTCATTCGTACGATCCATTCTAATTCATTTGTACGATCCATTCTATTAGAATAGATTTGCACTCTAATTCATTCATACGATCCAATCTAATTCATTCATACGATCCATTCTAATTCATTCGCACAATCTATTCTAATTCATTCACACGATCCATTCTAATTCATTCGCACGAATGTATCCATTCTAATTCATTCGTACGATCCATTCTAATTCATTCGCACAATGTATTCTAATTCATTCATACGATCCATTCTAATTCATTCGTACGATCCATTCTAATTCATTCGCACGATCCATTCTAATTAATTCGTACGATCGTGCTAGTGAATTAGAATGGATCGTACGAATGAATTAGAATGGATACATTCGTGTGAATGAATTAGAATGGATCGTATGAATGAATTAGATTGGATCGTATGAATGAATTTGAATGGATCGTACGAATGAATTAGAAAGGATCGTGCGAAAGAATTAGAATGAATTGTAAGAAAGAATTAGAATGGATCGTACGAATGAATTAGAATGGATCGTACGAATGAATTAGAATGGATATATTCGTGCAAATTAATTAGAATGGATCGTATGAATGAATTAGAATGGATCGTACGAATGAATTAGAATAGATTGTGCAAATGAATTAGAATGGATCGTACGAATGAATTAGAATGGATACATTCGTGTGAATGAATTAGAATGGATCGTATGAATGAATTAGATTGGATCGTATTAATGAATTAGAATGGATCGTGCGAATGAATTAGAATGGATCGTACGAATGAATTAGAATGGATACATTCGTGCGAATGAATTAGAATGAATCGTACGAATGAGTAAGAATGGATCGTACGAATGAAATAGAATGGATCGTACGAATGAATTAGAATGGATCGTGCGAATGAATTAGAATGGATCGTACGAATGAATTAGAATAGATTGTGCGAATGAATTAGAATGGATCGTACGAATGAATTAGAATGGATCGTACGAAAGAATTAGAATGGATCGTGCGAATGAATTAGAATGGATCGTACAAAGGATGGATACATTCGTGCGAATGAATTAGAATGGATCATACGAATGAATTAGAATGGATCGTATGAATCAATTAGAATGGATCGCGATCCATTCTTACTCAATCGTATGATCCATTCTAATTCATTCGCACGAATGTATCCATTCTAATTCATTCGTACGATCCATTCTAATTCATTCGTACAATCCATTCTAATTCATTCGCACGATCCATTCGAATTCACTCATACGATCCATTCTAATTCATTCATACGATCCATTCTAATTCATTCGCACGAATGTATCCATTCTAATTCATTCGTACGATCCATTCTAATTCATTCGTACAATCCATTCTATTTCATTCGTACGATCCATTCTTACTCATTTGTACGATCTATTCTAATTCATTCGCACGAATGTATCCATTCTAATTCATTCGTACGATCCATTCTAATTCATTCGCATGAATGTATCCATTCTAATTCCTTCGTACGATCCATTCTAATTCCTTCGTACGATCCATTCTAATTTCTTCGTACGATCCATTATATTTCATTCGTATGATCCATTCTAATTCATTCGTACGATCCATTCTAATTCCTTCGTATAATCCATTCTAATTCATACGATCCATTCTATTTCATTCATACAATCCATTCTAATTCATTCGCACGATCCATTCTAATTCATTCATACGATCCAATCTAATTCATTCATACTATCCATTCTAATTCATTCGCACAATCTATTCTAATTCATTCATACGATCCATTCTAATTCATTCGTACGATCCATTCTAATTCATTCGCATGATCCATTCTAATTCATTCGCACGAATGTATCCATTCTAATTCATTCGTACGATCCATTCTAATTCATTCGTACGATCCATTCTTACTCATTCGTACGATCCATTCTAAGATCCATTCTAATTCATTCATACAATCTATTCTAATTCTTTTGCACGAATGTATCCATTTTAATTCATTCGTACGATCCATTCTAATTCCTTCGTACGATCCATTCTAATTCCTTCGTACGATCCATTCTAATTCATTCCCATGAATGTATCCATTCTAATTGATACGTATGATCCATTCTATTTCATTTGTGCGATCCGTTCTTACTCATTCGTACGATCCATTCTAATTCATTCGCACGATCCATTCTAATTCATTCATACGAGCCACTTTAATTCACTCGTACGATCCATTCTAATTCATTCACACGATCCATTCTAATTCATTCATACGATCCATTCTAATTCATTCATACAATCCATTCTAATTCATTCGTACGATTCATTCTAATTCATTCGCACAATCTATTCTAATTCATTCGTACGATCCATTCTAATTCCTTCGTACGATCCATTCTAATTCATTCATACAATCTATTCGTATCTAATTCATTCGCACGATCCATTCTAATTTATTCATACGATTCATTCTATTTCATTCGTACGATCCATTCTTACTCATTCGTACGATCCATTCTAATTCATTCGCACGAATGTATCCATTTTAATTCATTCGTACGATCAATTCTAATTCCTTCGTACGATCCATTCTAATTCCTTCGTACGATCCATTCTAATTCATTCGCACGATCCATTATATTTCATTCGTAAGATCCATTCTAATTCCTTTGTACAATCCATTCTAATTCATTCTAATTTATTCGTACGATCCACGAATTAGAATGGATCGCACGAATGTATCCATTCTAATTCATTCATACGATCCATTCTAATTCCTTCATACGATCCATTCTAATTCCTTCGTACGATCCATTCTTTTTCATTCGAATGATCCATTCTAATTCCTTCGTACGATCCATTCTAATTCATTCCCATGAATGTGTCCATTCTAATTCATTCGTACGATCCATTCTAATTCCTTCGCACGATCCATTCTAATTCATTAATACGATCCAATCTAATTCATTCGCACGATCCATTCTAATTCATTCGCACAATCTATTCTAATTCATTCGTACAATCCATTCTAATTCATTCGCACGATCCATTCTAATTCATTCATACAATCCAATTTAATTCATTCATACGATCCATTCTAATTCATTTGCACGAATGTATCCATTCTAATTCATTCGTACGATCCATTCTAATTCGTATGAAGGAATTAGAATGGATTGGATATATTCGTGCGAATGAATTAGAATGGATCATATGAATGAGTAAGAATGGATCGTACGAATGAAATAGAATGGATCGTGCGAATGAATTAGAATGGATCGTGCGAATGAATTAGAATGGATCGTATGAATGAATTAGAATGGATCGTATGAATGAATTAGAATGGATCGTGCGTCGTACAAATGAATTAGAATGGATCGTATTAATGAATTAGAATGGATCGTACGAATGAATTAGAATGGATCGTTTGAATTAATTAGAATGAATACATACAAATGAATTAGAATGGATCGTATGAATGACTTAGATTGGATCGTATGAATGAATTAGAATGGATCGTGCGTCATACGAATGAATTAGAATGGATCATATTAATGAATTAGAATGGATCGTGCGAATGAATTAGAATGGATCGTACGAATGAATTAGAATGGATCGTATGAATGAATTAGAATGGATACATACGAATGAATTAGAATGGATCGTATGAATGAATTAGATTGGATCGTATGAATGAATTAGAATGGATCGTGCGTCGTACGAATGAATTAGAATGGATCGTATTAATGAATTAGAATGGATCGTGTTAATGAATTAGAATGGATAGTACGAATGAATTAGAATGGATCGTATGAATGAATTAGAATTGATACATACGAATGAATTAGAATGGATCGTATGAATGAATTAGATTGGATCATATGAATGAATTAGAATGGATCGTGCGTCGTACGAATGAATTAGAATGGATACTATTAATGAATTAGAATGGATCATGCGAATGAATTAGAATGGATCGTACGAATGAATTAGAATGAATTGTATGAATGAATTAGAATGGATACATACGAATGAATTAGAATAGATCGTATGAATGAATTAGATTGGATCGTATGAATGAATTAGAATGGATCTTGTGTCGTACGAATGAATTAGAATGGATCGTATTAATGAATTAGAATGGATCGTGCGAATGAATTAGAATAGATCGTACGAATGAATTAGAATGGATCGTATGAATGAATTAGAATGGATACATACGAATGAATTAGAATGGATCGTATGAATGAATTAGATTGGATCGTATGAATGAATTAGAATTGATCGTGCGTCGTACGACTGAATTAGAATGGATCGTATTAATGAATTAGAATGGATCGTGCGAAATAATTAGAAAGGATCGTACGAATGAATTAGAACGGATAGTATGAATGAATTAGAATGGATACATACGAATGAATTAGAATGGATCGTATGAATGAATTAGATTGGATCGTATGAATGAATTAGAATGGATCGTGCGAATGAATTAGAATGGATCGTACGAATGAATTAGAATGGATCGTATGAATGAATTAGAATAGATTGTATGAATGAATTAGAATGGATCATTCGAATGAGTAAGAATGGATCGTGCGAATGAATTAGAATAGATCGTACGAATGAATTAGAATGGATCGTATGAATGAATTAGAATGGATACATACGAATGAATTAGAATGGATCGTATGAATGAATTACATTGGATCGTATGAATGAATTAGAATGGATCGTGCGTCGTACGAATGAATTAGAATGGATCGTATTTATGAATTAGAATGGATCGTGCGAATGAATTAGAATGGATCATACGAATGAATTAGAATGGATCGTATGAATGAATTAGAATGGATACATACGAATAAATTAGAATGGATCGTATGAATGAATTAGATTGGATCGCATGAATGAATTAGAATGGATCGTGCGTCGTACGAATGAATTAGAATGGATCGTATTAATGAATGGATCGTACGAATGAAAAAGAATGTACAAAATCCATTCGTACGAATGAATTAGAATGGATCGTATGAATGAATTAGAATGGATCGTGCGAATGAATAAGAATTGATCGTACGAATGAATTAGAATGGATTGTACGAATGAGTTAGAATGAATCATATGAATGAATTAGAATGCATACATTCGTGCAAAAGAATTAGAATGGATTGTATGAATGAATTAGAATGGATCGTGCGAATGAATTAGAAAGGATCGTACGAATGAATTAGAATAGATACATTCGTGCGAATGAATTAGAATGGATCGTGCGAATGAATTAGAATGGATCGTATGAATGAATTAGAATGGATCGTATGAATGAATTAGAATGGATCGTGCGAATGAATTAGAATGGATCGTACGATACGAATGAAATATAATGGGTCGTACAAAGGAATTAGAATGGATCGTACGAAGGAATTAGACTGGATCGTACGAAGGAATTAGAGTGGATCATACGAATGAATTAGAATGGATACATTCGTGCGAATGAATTAGAATGGATCGGACATACGAATGAATTAGAATGGATACATTCGTGCGAATGAATTAGAATGGATCGTATGAATGAATTAGAATGGATCGTACTTATGAATTAGAATGGATCGTACGAATAAATTAGAATGGATCGTATGAATGAATTAGATTGGATCGTATGGATGAATTCAAATGGATCGTGCGAATGAAATAGAATGGATACAAATGAATTAGAATGGATCATACGAATGAATTAGAATGGATCGTATGAGTGAATTCGAATGGATCGTGTGAATGAATTAGAATGGATTGTACGAAAGAATTTGAATGGATCGTGCTAATGAGTAATAATGGATCGTACGAATAAATTAGAATGGATCGTATGAATGAATTAGAACAAAGGAATTAGAATGGATCGTTCGAAGGAATTAGAATGGATCGTACGGAGGAATTAGAATGGATCGCATACAATCCATTCTATTTCATTCGTACGATCCATTCTTACTCATTAGCACGAACCATTCTAATTCATTCGTACAATCCATTCTAATTCATTCGCACGATCCATTCGAATTCACCCATACGATCCATTCTAATTCATTCATATGATCCATTCTAATTAATTTGTATCCATTCTATTTAATTCGCACGATCCATTCGAATTCCTTCGCACGATCCATTCTAATTCATTCATCCGATCCATTCTAATTCATTCATACATTCCATTCTAATTCTTTCACATGATCCACTCTAATTCATTTATACGATCCATTCTAATTCCTTCGTACGATCCATTCTAAATCCTTTGTTCTAAGTCATTCATACGATCCATTCAAATTCATTCGTACGATCCATTCTTACTCATTAGCACGATCCATTCTAATTCATTCGTACAATCCATTCTAATTCATTCGCACGATCCATTCGAATTCACTCATACGATCCATTCTAATTCATTCGTATGATCCATTCTAATTCATTTGTATCCATTCTATTTCATTCGCACGATCCATTCGAATTCATTCATACGATCCATTCTAATTCATTCGTACGATCCATTCTAATTCATAAGTACGATCCATTCTAATTCATTTGTACGATCCATTCTAATTCATTCATACGATCCATTCTAATTCATTCGCACGAATATATCCATTTTAATTCATTCGTACGTACGATAAATTCTAATTCATTCGCACGAATGTATCCATTCTAGTTCATTCGTACGATCCATTCTAATTCCTTCGTACGATCCATTCTAATTCCTTCATATGATCCATTCTAAGTCCTTTGCACGACCCATTATATTTCATTCGTATCGTACGATCCATTCTAATTCATTCATACAATTCATTCGTACGATCCATTCTAATTCATTCGCACGATCCATTCTAATTCATTCGCACGAATGTATCCAATCTAATTCATTCGTACGATCCATTCTAATTCATTTGCACGATCCATTCTAATTCATTTATACAATCCATTCTAATTCTTTTGCACGAATATATCCATTCTAATTCATTCATACGATCCATTCTAATTCATTCGTACAATCCATTCTAATTCATTCGTACGATCCATTCTATTTCATTCGTACAATCCATTCTATTTCATTCGTATGATCCATTCTAAGTCATTCGTATGATCCATTCTAATTCATTCACACGATCCATTCTAATTCATTCGTACGATCCATTCTAATTCATTCGCACGAATGTATCCATTCTAATTCATTCGTACGCGTACGATCCATTCTAATTCATTCATACGGTCCATTCTAACATACGAATGAATTAGAGTGGATCGTACGAAGGAATTAGAATGGATCGTACGAAGGAATTAGAATGGATCGTACGAATGAATTAGAATGGATACATTCGTACAATCCATTCTAATTAATTCGTACGATCCATTCTAATTCATTCGCACGAATGTATCCATTCTAATTCATTCGAACGATCCATTCTAATTCCTTCGTACGATCCATTCTTACTCATTAGCACGATCCATTCTAATTCATTCGTACAATCCATTCTAATTCATTCGCACGATCCATTCTAATTCATTCATATGATCCATTCCAATTCATTCGCACGATCCATTCTAATTCATTCGCACGATCCATTCTAATTCCTTCGTACGATCCATTCTAATTCCTTCGTACGATCCATTCTTACTCATTCGTACGATCCATTCTAATTCATTCGCACGATCCATTCTAATTCATTCGCACGATCCATTCTAATTCATTCGTACGATCCATTCTAATTCCTTTGTACGACCCATTATATTTCATTCGTATGATCCATTCTAATTCCTTTGTACCATCTATTCTTATTCATAAGTACTATCCATTCTAATTCATTCGTACGATCCATTCTAATTCATTCATACGATCCATTCTAATTCAATCGTACGATCCATTCTAATTCATTCGCACAATCTATTCTAATTCATTCATACGATCCATTCTAATTCATTTGCACGATCCATTCTAATTCATTCGTACGATCCATTCTAATTCATTCGTACGATCCATTCTTACTCATTCATACGATCTATTCTAATTCATCCGCACGAATGTATCCATTCTAATTCATTCATACGATCCATTCTAATTCCTTCGTATGATCCATTCTAATTCCTTCGTACGATCCATTCCAATTCATTCATACGATCCATTCTAATTCTTTCGTACGATCCATTCTAATTCCTTCGTACGATCCATTCTAATTCCTTTGTTCTAATTCATTCATACGATCCATTCTGATTCATTCGTACGATTCATTCTAATTCAATCCATTCTAATTCATTCGTACGATCCATTCTTACTCATTTGTACGATCCATTCTAATTCATTCCATTCTAATTCATTCCATTCGTACTCATTCGTACGATCCATTCTAATTCATTCCATTCGAATGGATTGTATGAATGAATTAGAATGGATCGTATGAATGAATTAGAATGGATCGTACGAATGAATTAGAATGGATCGTACGAATGAATTAGAATGGATACATTCGTGCAAATGAATTAGAATGGATCGTATGAATGAGTAAGAATGGATCGTACGAATAAAATAGAATGGATTGTACGAATGAATTAGAATGGATTCATTCGTGCGAATGAATTAGAATGGATCGTGCGAATGAATTAGAATGGATCGTATGAATGAATTAGAATGGATACATTCGTGCGAATGAATTGGAATGGATCGTACGAATGAATTAGAATGGATCGTACTTATCAATTAGAATGGATCTTACAAAGGAATTAGAATGGATCATACGAATGAAATATAATGGGTCGTACAAAGGATTTAGAATGGATCGTGCGAATGAATTAGAATGGATCGTGCGATAAGAATGGATCGTACGAATGAAATAGCATAGATCGTACGAATGAAATAGAATAGATCGTACGAATGAATGAATTTGGATCGTGCTAATGAATTAGAATGGATCGTACGACCATTCTAATTAATTCATACGATCCATTCTAATTCATTCGTACGACGCACGATCCATTCTAGTTCATTCATACGATCCAATCTAATTCATTCATACAATCCATTCTATTTCATTCGTACGATCCATTCTTACTCATTCGTATGATCCATTCTAATTCATTAGCACGAATGTATCCATTCCAATTCATTCGTACGATCCATTCTAATTCATTCGCACGATCCATTCTAATTCATTCGCACAATCTATTCTAATTCATTCATACGATCCATTCTAATTCATTCGCACGAATGTATCCATTCTAATTCATTCGTACGATCCAATCTAATTCCTTCGTACGAATGTATCCACCATTCTTACTCATTCGTACGATCCATTCTAATTCATTCGCACAAATGTATCCATTCTAATTTATTCGTACGATCCATTCTAATTCATTCGTACGATCCATTCTAATTCATTCGTATGATCTATTCTAATTCATTCGCACGAATGTATCCACTCTAATTCATTCGTACGATCCATTCTAATTCATTAGTACGATCAATTCTAATTCATTCGTACGATCCATTCTAATTCATTCGTACGATCTATTCTAATTCATTCGTACAATCCATTCTAATTCATTCGCACGATCCATTCTAATTCATTCGCACGATCCATTCTAATTCATTCGTACAATCCATTCTTACTCATTCGTATGATCCATTCTAATTCATTCGAACGAATGTATCCATTCTAATTCGATCCATTCTAATTCATTCGCACGATCCATTCTAATTCCTTCGTACGATCCATTCTAATTCCTTCGTACTTATGAATTAGAATGGATCATACGAATGAAATAGAATGGATCGTACGAAGGAATTAGAATGGATCGTACGAAGGAATAAGAATGGATCGTATGAATGAAATAGAATGGATCGTACGAATGAATTAGAATGGATCGTACGTATGAATTTGTACGTATGAATGAATTAGAATGGATCGTATGAATGAATTAGAATGGATCGTGCGAATGAATTAGAATGGATCGTACGAATGAATTTGAGTGGATACATTCGTGCGAATGAATTAGAATGGATCGTACGAATGAGTAAGAATGGATCGTACGAATGAAATAGAATGGATTGTACGAATGAATTAGAATGGATCGTACGAAAGAATTAGAATGGATTGTATGAATGAATTAGAATGGATCGTATGAATGAATTAGAATGGATCGTGCGAATGAATGAGAATGGATCGTACGAATGAATTAGAATGGATCGCACGAATGAATTAGAATGGATCGTACGAATGAATTAGATTGGATCGTATGAATGAATTAGAATGGATACATTCGTGCGAATGAATTAGAATGGATCGTACGAATGAGTAAGAATGGATCATACGGAATGAATTAGAATAGATCGTATGAATGAATTAGAATGGATCGTGCGAATGAATTAGAATGGATCGTACTTACGAAGGAATTAGAATGTATGATCCATTCTAATTCATTCGTACAATCCATTCTATTTCATTCGTACGATCCATTCTTACTCATTCGTACGATCCATTCTAATTCATTCGCACGAATGTATCCATTCTAATTCATTCGTACGATCCATTCTAATTCATTCGTACGATCCATTCTAATTCATTCGTATGATCCATTCTAATTTATTCGGACGATCCATTCTAATTCATTTGTACGATCCATTCTAATTCATTCGCACGAATGTATCCATTCTAATTCATTCGTACAATCCATTCTAATTCATTCCGACGATCCATTCTAATTCCTTCATACGATCCATTCTAATTCCTTCGCACGATCCATTCTAATTCATTCGTACGATCCATTCTAATTCATTCGCACGAATGTATCCATTCTAATTCATTTGTTCGATCTATTCTATTTCATTTGTACGATCCATTCTAATTCATACAATCCATTCTATTTCATTCATACGATCCATACTAATTCATTCGTACGATCCATTCTAATTCATTCGTACGATCCATTCAAATTCATTCGCATGATCAATTCTAGTTCATTCATACAATCCATTCTAATTCTTTCACATGATCCATTCTAATTCATTCGTACGATCCATTCTACTTCATTCGTACGATCCATTCAAATTCATTCGCACGAATGTATCCATTCTAATTCATTCGTACGATCCATTCTAATTCATTCGCACAATCTAATCTAATTCATTCATACGATCCATTCTAATTATTTCGTACGATCCATTCTAATTCATTTGTACGATCCATTCTAATTCATTCGCACGATCCATTCTAATTCATTCATACGATCCAATCTAATTCATTCATACGATCTATTCTAATTCATTCGCAGAAATGTATCTATCTATTTCATTCGTATGATCCATTCTAATTCATTCGTACGATCCATTCTAATTCATTCGTACGATCCATTCTAATTCATTCGCACGATCCATTCTATTTCATTCATACGAACCAATCTAATTCATTCATATGATCCATTCTAATTCATTCGCATAATCTATTCTAATTCATTCGTACAATCCATTCTAATTCATTCGCACGAATGTATCCATTCTAATTCCTTCGTACAATCCATTCTAATTCATTCGTATAATCCATTCTAATTCATTCGCACAATCTATTCTAA
Organism: Chamaelirium japonicum; assembly: GCA_947650365.1. Taxonomy (NCBI): domain Eukaryota; kingdom Viridiplantae; phylum Streptophyta; class Magnoliopsida; order Liliales; family Melanthiaceae; genus Chamaelirium; species Chamaelirium japonicum. Next base: position 22,318 of record CANTAL010000131.1, on the reverse strand, counting down.
TTCATTCGCACGAATGTATCAATTCTAATTCATTCGTACGATCTATTCTAATTCATTCGCACGAATGTATCCATTCTAATTCATTCGTACGAACCATTCTAATTCATTCGTACGATCCATTCTAATTCATTCGTACGATCCATTCTAATTCATTCGCACAATCTATTCTAATTCATTCGTACGAGCCATTCTAATTCATTCGCACGATCCATTCTAATTCATTCGTACGATCCATTCTATTCCATTCGTACGATCCATTCTAATTCATTCGTACAATCCATTCTATTTCATTCGTACGATCCATTCTTACTCATTCGTACGATCTATTTTAATTCATTCGTATGATCCATTCTAATTCATTCGTACAATCCATTCTATTTCATTCGTACGATCCATTCTTACTCATTCGTATGATCCATTCTAATTCATTCACACGAATGTATCCATTCTAATTCATTCGTACGATCCATTCTAATTCATTCGTACAATCCATTCTATTTCATTCGTACGATCCATTCTTACTCATTCGTATGATCCATTCTAATTCATTCGCACAATCTATTCTAATTCATTCGTACGATCCATTCTAATTCATTCGCACGAATGTATCCATTCTAATTCATTCGTACGATCCATTCTTATTCATTTATACGATCCAATCTAATTCATTCATACAATCCATTCTAATTCATTCGTACGATCTATTCTAATTCATTCGTACGATCCATTCTAATTCCTTCGTAAGATCCATTCTAATTCATTCGTACGATCCATTCTAATTCATTCATACGATCCATTCTAATTCATTCGCCCCGATCCATTCTAATTCATTCGCACGAATGAATCTATTCTAATTTATTCGTACAATCCATTCTATTTCATTCGTACGATCCATTCTTACTCATTCGTACGATCCATTCTAATTCATTCGCAAGAATGTATCCATTCTAATTCATTCGTACGATCCATTCCAATTCATTCGCATGATCCATTCTAATTCATTCGCACGATTGTACGAATGAAATAGAATAAATTAGAATGAAGGAATTAGAATGGATCGTGCGAATGAATAAGAATGGATCGTACGAAGGAATTAGAATGGATCGTATGAATGAATTAGAATGGATCGTACGAATGAAATAGAATGGATCGTACGAATGAATTAGAAGGGATCGTACGAATGAATTAGAATGGATCGTATGAATGAATTAGATTGGATCGTATGAATGAATTAGAATGGATCGTGCGTCGTGCGAATGAATTAGAATGGATCGTATTAATGAATTAGAATGGATCGTGCGAATGAATTAGAATGGATCGTACGAATGAATTAGAATGGATGGTACGAAGGAATTAGAATGGATCGTACGAATGAATTAGAATGGATCGTAATAATGGATCGTATGTATAAATTTGTACGTATGAATGAATTAGAATGGATCGAATTAGAATGGATCGTACAAAGGAATTAGAATGGATCATATGAATGAATTAGAATGGATACATACGAATGAATTAGAATGGATCGTATGAATGAATTAGAATGGATCGTATGAATGAATTAGATTGGATCGTACGAATGAATTAGAATAGATCGTATTAATGAATTAGAATGGACCGTGCGAATGAATTAGAATGGATCGTACGAATGAATTAGAATGGATCGTACGAAGGAATTAGAATGGATCGTATGAATGAATTAGAATGGGTCGTAATAATGGATCGTACGTATGAATTTGTATGTATGAATGAATTAGAATGGATCGAATTTGAATGGATCGTACGAAGGAATTAGACGTACGATCCATTCTAATTCATTCGTACGATCCATTCTTACTCATTCGTACGATCCATTCTAATTCATTCGCACGAATGAATTAGAATGGATTGTAAGAATGAATTAGAATTGATCGTACGAATTAATTAGAATGGATCGTACGAATGAATTAGAATAGATTGTACGAATGAATTAGAATGAATCATGTCAAAGAATTAGAATGGATTGTATGAATGAATTAGAATGGATCGTATGAATGAATTAGAATGGATCGTGCGAATGAATTAGAATGGATTGTACGAATTAATTAGAATGGATCGTATGAATGAATTAGAATAGATCGTGCGAATGAATTAGATTGGATCGTATGAATGAATTAGAATAGATTGTACGAATGAATGAGAATGGATCGTGTGCATTCATACGATCCATTCTAATTAATTCGTACGATCGTGCTAGTGAATTAGAATGGATATATTCGTACGATCCATTTTAATTCCTTCGTACGATCCATTCTAATTCCTTCATACGATCCATTCTAATTCCTTTGTACGACCCATTATATTTCATTCGTATGATCCATTCTAATTCCTTCGTACGATCCATTCTTATTCATTGCCATTAATGTATCCATTCTAATTCATACGTACGATCCATTCTAATTCATTTATACGATCCAATCTAATTCATTCATACAATCCATTCTAATTCATTCGCACGAATTTATCCATTCTAATTCATTCGTACGATCCATTCTAATTCATTCGCACGAATGAATCCATTCTAATTCATTCATACGATCAATTCTAATTCACTAGCACGATCCATTCTAATTCATTCGCACGAATGTATCCATTCTAATTCATTCGTACGATCCATTCTAATTCCTTCGTACGATCCATTCTAATTCCTTCGCACGATCCATTCTAATTCCTTCATACGTACGATCCATTCTAATTCCTTCGTACGTACGATCCATTCTAATTAATTCGTACGATCCATTCTAATTCATTCGCACAATCCATTCTAATTCATTCGCACGATCCATTCTAATTCATACGTACGATCCATTCTATTTCATTCGTACGATCCATTCTAATTAATTCGCACGATCCATTCTAATTCATTCGTACGATCCATTCTAATTCATTCATACGATCCATTCTAATTCATTCGCACGAATGTATCCATTCTAATTCATTCGTACGATCCATTCTAATTTATTCGCACAATCTATTCTAATTCATTCAGACGATCCATTCTAATTTATTCGCACGATCCATTCTAATTCATTCATAGGATCCATTCTAATTCATTCGTATGATCCATTCTAATTCATTCGCACGATCCATTCTTACTCATTTGTACGATCTATTCTAATTCATTCGCACGATCCATTCTAATTCATTAACACGATCCATTCTAATTCATTCGCACGATCCATTCTAATTCATTCGCACTCATACGATCCATTCTAATTCATTCGCACGAATGTATCCATTCTAATTCATTCGTACAATCCATTCTAATTCATTCGCACAATCTATTCTAATTCATTCGTACGATCAATTCTAATTCATTCGTACGATCCATTCTAATTCATTCGTACGATCTATTCTAATTCATTCCTACAATCCATTCTATTTCATTCGTACAATCCATTCTAAATCATTCGTACGATCCATTCTAATTCATTCGCACGATCCATTCTAATTCATTCATACGATCCATTTTAATTCATTCGCACGAATGAATCCATTCTAATTCATTCATACAATCCATTCTTTTTCATTCGCACGATCCATTCTAATTCATTCGTACGATCCATTCTAATTCATTCGCACGATCCATTCTAATTCATTCGTACGTTAGAATGGATTGTATGAATGAATTAGAATGGATCGTACTTATGAATTAGATTGGATCGTATGAATGAATTAGATTGGATCGTATTAATGAATTAGAATGGATCGTACGAATGAATTAGAATGGATCGTACGAATGAATTAGAATGGATACATTCGTGCGAATGAATTAGAATGGATCGTACGAAGGAATTAGAATGGATCGCACGAATGAATTAGAATGGATATATTAGTGCAAATGAATTAGAATGGATCGTACGAATGAGTAAGAATGGATCTTACGAATGAAATAGAATGGATCGTACGAATGAATTAGAATGGATAAATTCGTGCGAATGAATTAGAATGGATTGTATGAATGAATTAGATTGGATCGTATAAATGGATTAGAATAGATCGTACGCATGAATAAGAATGGATACATTCATGGGAATGAATAAGAATGGATCGTACGAATGAATTAGAATGGATCGTACAAATGAATTAGAATGGATCGTACGAATGAATTAGAATGGATCGTACGAATGAAATAGAATGGATCGTACGTATGAATTAGAATGGGTCGTGCGAATGAATTAGAATGGATCGTGCGAATGAATTAGAATGGATCGTATGAATGAATTAGAATGGATCGTGCGAATGAATTAGAATGGATCATGCAAATGAATTAGAATGGATCGTACGTACGAAGGAATTAGAATGGATCGTGCGAAGGAATTAGAATGGATCGTACGAAGGAATTAGAATGGATCGTACGAATGAATTTGAATGAATACATTCGTGCGAATGAATTAGAATGGATCGTGCTAATGAATTAGAATTGATCATACGAATGAATTAGAATGGATACATTCGTGCGAATGAATTAGAATGGATCGTACGAAGGAATTAGAATGGATCGTACGTACGAAGGAATTAGAATAGATTGTGCGAATGAATTAGAATGGATTGTACGAATGAATTAGAATGGATCGTACGAAGGAATTAGAATGGATCGTACGAATGAATTAGAATAGATTGTGCGAATGAATTAGAATGGATACATTCGTGCGAATGATTTAGAATGGATCGTATGAATGAATTAGATTGGATCGTATGAATGAATTAGAATGGATCGTGCGAATGAATAAGAATGGATCGTACGAATGAATTAGAATGGATCGTACGAAGGAATTAGAATGGATCGTGCGAAGGAAATAGAATGGATCGTACGAAGGAATTAGAATGGATCGTACGAATGAATTAGAATGGATATATTCGTGCAAATGAATTAAAAAGGATCGTTTAAATGAATAAGAATGGATCGTACGAATGAATTAGAATGGAAAGTACGAATGAATTAGAATAGATTATGCGAATGAATTAGAATAAATTAGATACGTACGATCCATTCTATTTCATTCGTACGATCCATTCTTACTCATTCGTACGATCCATTCTAATTCATTCGCACGAATGTATCCACTCTAATTCATTCGTACGATCCATTCTAATTCATTCGCACGATCCATTCTAATTCATTCATACGATCCATTCTAATTCATTCGTACGATCTATTCTAATAAATTCGCACGATCCATTCTAATTCATTCATACGATCCATTCTAATTCATTCATATAATCCTTTCTAATTCTTTCACTTGATCCATTCTAATTCATTCGTACTATCCATTCTAATTCATTCGTATAATCCATTCTATTTCATTCGTACGATCCATTCTTACTCATTCGTACGATCCATTCTAATTCATTCGCACGAATGTATTCATTCTAATTCATTCGTAAGATCCATTCTAATTCATTCGCATGATCCATTCTAATTCATTCATACGATCCATTCTAATTCATTCATACAATCCATTCTAATACTTTCAGCCGATCCATTCTAATTCATTCGTACGATCCATTCTAATTCATTCGTACAATCCATTCTATTTCATTCGTACGATCCATTCTTACTCATTCGTACGATCCATTCTAAATCATTCGCACGAATGTATCCATTCTAATTCATTCGTACGATCCATTCTAATTCATTCGCACGATCCATTCTAATTCATACGTACGATCCATTCTATTTCATTCGTATGATCCATTCTAATTCATTCGTACGATCCATTCTAATTCATTCACACGAATGTATCCATTCTAATTCATTCGTACGATCCATTCTAATTTATTCGCACGATCCATTCTAATTCATTCATACGATCCATTCTAAGTCATTCGTACGATCCATTCTAATTCATTCGCACGATCCATTCTAATTCATTCATACAATCCATTCAAATTCTTTCGCACGATCCTCTCTAATTCATTCGTACGATCCATTCTAATTCATTCGTACAATCCATTCTATTTCATTCGTACGATACATTCTTACGCATTTGTATGATCCATTCTAATTCATTCGCACGAATGTATCCATTCTAATTCATTCGTACGATCCATTCTAATTCATTCGCACGATCCATTCTAATTCATTCATACGATTCATTCTAATTCATTCGTATGATCCATTCTAATTCATTCGTACGATCCATTCTAATTCATTCGCACGATCCATTCTAATTCATTCGCACGAATGAATCCATTCTAATTCATTCGCACAGTCTATTCTAATTCATTCGTACGATCCATTCTAATTCATTAGCACGATCCATTCTAATTCATTCATACAATCCATTCTAATTCTTTATTCATTCGTACGATCCATTCCAATTTATTCGTACGATCCATTCCAATTCATTCGTACGATCTATTCTAATTCATTCGTATGATCCATTCCAATTCATTCGTATGATCCATTCTAATTTATTTGCACGAATGTATGCATTCTAATTCATTCGTACGATCCATTCAAATTCATTCGCATGATCCATTCTAATTCATTCGTAGGATCCATTCTAATTCATTCGCGCGACCCATTCTAATTCATTTGTACGATCCCTTCCAATTCATTCGTACGATCCATTCTAATTCATTCGCTCGAATGTATCCATTCTAATTCATTCTTATGATCCATTCTAAATCATTCGCACGATCCATTCTAATTCATTCGTACGATCCATTCCAATTCATTCGTACGATACATTCAAATTCATTCGCACAAATGTATCCATTCTAATTCATTCATACGATCCATTCTAAATCATTCGCATGATCCATTAAAATTCATTCGTACGATCCATTCTAATTCATTTGTACGATCCATTCTAATTCATTCGTACGATCCATTCTAATTCATTCGCACGAATGTATCCATTCTTATTCATTCGTACGATCCATTCTAATTCATTCGCATGATCCATTCTAATTCATTTGTACGATTCATTCTAATTTATTCACACGAATGTATCCATTCTAATTCATTCATACGATCCATTCTGATTCATTCACACGATCCATTCTAATTCATTCGTGCGATCCATTCTAATTCATTCGTACGATCAATCTAATTTATTCGTACGTTCCAGTCTTATTCATTCGCACGAATGTATCCATTCTAATTCATTCGTACGATCCATTCTAATTCATTCGAATGATCCATTCAAATTCATTCGTACGATCCTTTCTAATTCATTCGTATGATCCATTATAACTCATTCGTATGATCCATTCTAATTCATTCGCACGAATGTATCTATTCTAATTCAATAGTACGATCCATTCTAATTCATTTGCACGATCCATTCTAATTCATTCATACGATCCATTCTAATTCATTCGCGTGAATGTATCCATTCTAAATCATTCGTACGATCCATTCTAATTCCTTCGTACAATCCATTCTAATTCAATCGTATGAATGTATCCATTCTAATTCATTCGTACGATCTATTTTAATTCATTTGCTGATCCATTCGAATTCATTCGTAAGATCCATTCTAATTCATTAGCACGATCCATTCTAATTCATTCGTACGATCCATTCTAATTCATTCGTACATTCTAATTCATTCATACGATCCAATCTAATTCATTCATATGATCCATTCTAATTCTTTCACACGATCCATTCTAATTCATTCGTATGATCCATTCTAATTCCTTTGTACGATCGCACGAATGTATCCATTCTAATTCATTCGTACGATCCATTCTAATTCATTCGTACGATCTATTCTAATTCATTCGCAATGGATCGCAAGAATGTATCCATTCTAAATCATTCGTACGATCCATTCTAATTCATTCGCACAATCTATTCTAATTTATTCGTACGATCAATTCTAATTCATTAGCACGATCCATTCTAATTTATTCGTATGATCTATTCTAATTCATTCGTACGATCCATTCTTACTCATTCGTATGATCCATTCTAATTTATTCGCACGAATGTATCCATTCTAATTCATTCGTACGATCCATTCTAATTCATTCGCACAATCTATTCTAATTCATTTGTACTCATACGATCCATTCTATTTAATTCATACGATCCATTCTAATTCATTCGTACGATCCATTCTAATTCATTCGCACGATCCATTCTAATTCATTCATACGATCCAATCTAATTCATTTATACGATCCATTCTAATTCATTCGTATGATCCTTTCTAATTCCTTCGTACGATACATTCTAATTCGATCCATTCTCATTCATTCGTACGATCCATTCTAATTCATTCGCACGAATGTATCCAGATCCATTCTAATTCTTTCGCACGATCCATTCTAATTCATTCGCACGATCCATTCTTACTCATTCGTACGATCCATTCTAATTCATTCATTCAATCCATTCTAATTCTTTTGCACGAATGTATCCATTCTAATTCATTCGTACGATCCATTCTAATTCATTCATACGATCCATTCTAATTCATTCGCACGATCCATTCTAATTCATTCGCACAATCCATTCTAATTTATACGTACGATCCATTCTATTTCATTCGTACGATCCATTCTAATTCATTCGTACGATCCATTCTAATTCATTCGTACGATCCATTCTTATTCATTCCCATGCAAGTATCCATTCTTATTCATACGTACGATCCATTTTAATTCATTTGCATGAATATATCCATTCTAATTCATTCGTAGGATACATTCGTGCGAATGAATTAGAATGGATCATACGAATGAGTAAGAATGGATCGTACGAATGAATTAGAGTAGATCGTACGAATGAATTAGAATGGATCGTGCTAGTGAATTAGAATTGATCGTACGAATGAATTAGAATAGATTGTGCGAATGAATTAGAATGGATCGTACGAATGAATTAGAATAGATCGTACAAATGAATTAGAATGGATCGTGCTAGTGAATTAGAATTGATCGTACGAATGAATTAGAATAGATTGTGCGAATGAATTAGAATGGATCGTACGAATGAATTAGAATGGATACATTCGTGCGAATGAATTAAAATGGATCGTACGAATGAATTAGAATGGATCGTACGAATGAATTAGATTACGATCCATTCTATTTCATTCGTATGATCCATTCTAATTCCTTCGTACAATCCATTCTATTTCATTCATACGATTCATTCTAATTCATTCGTACAATCCATACATTCGTACGAAGGAATTAGAATGGATCGTACGAATGAATTAGAATAGATCGTACGAATGAATTAGATTGGATCGTATATATGAATTAGAATGGATCGTGCGAATTAATTAGAATGGATCGTACGAATGAATTAGAATGGATCGTATGAATGAATTATAATGGATCGTACAAAGGATGTATACATTCGTGCGAATGAATTAGAATGGATCGTACGAATGAATTAGAATGGATCGTACGAATGAATTAGAATAGATCGTACGAATGAATTAGAATGGATCGTATGAATGAATTAGAATGGATCATATGAATGAGTAAGAATGGATCGTACGAATGAAATAGAATGGATTGTACGAATGAATTAGAATAGATTGTATGAATAAATTAGAATGGATACATTCGTGCAAATGAATTAGAATGGATCATACGAATGAATTATAATGGATTGTACGAATGAATTAGAATATATCGTACATTCTAATTCCTTCGTACGATCCATTCTAATTCCTTCGTACGAATTAGAATGGATCGTACGAAGGAATTAGAATGGATCGTACGAATGAATTAGAAAGGATACATCCGTGCGAATGAATTAGAATGGATCGTATGAATGAATTAGAACGCACGAATGTATCCATTCTAATTCATTCGTACGATCTATTCTAATTCATTCGCACGATCCATTCTAATTCATTCATACGATCCATTCTAATTCATTCGTACGATCCATTCTAATTCATTCGCACGAATGTATCCATCCTTTGTACGATCCATTCTAATTCATTCGTACGATCCATTCTAATTCATTCGTACGATCCATTCTAATTTATTCGCACAATCCATTCTAATTCATTTATACGATCTAATCTAATTCATTCGTACGATCCATTCTAATTCATTCGTACGATCCATTCTAATTCATTCGTACGATCCATTCTAATTCCTTCGTACGATCCATTCTAATTCCTTCGTACGATCCGTTCTAATTCATTCATACGATCCATTCTAATTCATTCGCACGAATGTATCCATTCTAATTCATTCGTACGATCCATTCTAATTCATTCGCACGAATGTATCCATTCTAATTCCTTCGTACGATCCATTCTAATTCCTTCGTACGATCCATTCTATTTGATTCGTATGATCCATTCTAATTCATTCATACGATCCATTCTAATTCCTTCATACGATTTATTCTATGTCATACGATCCATTCTATTTCATTCATACGATCCATTCTAATTCATTCGCACGATCCATTCTAATTCATTCATACGATCCATTCTAATTCATTCGTACGATCCATTCTAATTCATTTGCACGATCCATTCTAATTCATTCATACGATCCATTCTAATTCATTCGCACGATCCATTCTAATTCATTCATACGATCCATTCTAATTCATTCGTATAATCCATTCTAATTCATTCGCACGATCCATTCGAATTCACTCATGTCGCACAATCTATTCTAATTCATTCGTACGATCCATTCTAATTCATTCGCACAATCTATTCTAATTCTAATTCATTCGTACGATCCATTCTAATTCACTAGCACGATCGTACGAATTAATTAGAATGGATCGTACGAATGAAATAGAATGGATCATACGAATGAAATAGAATGGATCATACGATCCATTCTAATTCATTCGCACGATCCATTCTAATTCATTCGTATGATCCCTTCTAATTCATTCGCACGAATGTATCCATTCTAATTCATTCATATGATCCATTCTAATTCATTCGTACAATCCATTCTATTTCATTCGTACGATCCATTCTTACTCATTCGTACGATCCATTCTAATTCATTCACATGAATGTATCCATTCTAATTCATTCGTATGATCCATTCTAATTCATTTGTACGATCCATTCTAATTCATTCGTACGATCAATTCTAATTCATTCGCACGATCCATTCTAAATCATTCGCACGAATGTATCCAATATAATTCCTTCGTACGATCCATTCTAATTCATTCGTACGATCTATTCTAATTCATTCATACAATCCATTCTAATTCATTCGTACGAAGGAATTAGAATGGATCGTACGAATAAATTAGAATGGATCGTACGAATGAAATAGAATGGATCGTACTTATGAATTAGAATGGATCGTACGAATGAATTAGAATGGATCGTACGAATGAATTAGAATAGATCGTACGAATGAATTAGAATGGATACATTCGTGCGAATGAATTAGAATGGATCGTACGAATGTGTAAGAATGGATTGTACGAATGAAATAGAATGGATTGTACGAAGGAATTAGAATGGATCGTACGAATGAATTAGAATGGATCGTATGAATGAATTAGAATGGATCGTGTGAGTGAATTCGAATGGATCGTGCGAATGAATTAGAATGGATCGTGCGAATGAATTAGAATGGATTGTACGAATGAATTAGAATGGATCGTATGAATGAATTAGAATGGATCGTGCGAATGAATTACAATGGATCGTGCGAATGAATTAGAATGGATCGTATGAATGAATTAGAATGGATCGTGCGAATGAATTAGAATGGATCGTACGAATGAATTAGAATGGATCGTATGAATGAATTAGAATGGATCGTACGAATGAATTAGAATGGATCGTATGAATGAAATAGAATGGATCGTATGAATTAGAATAGATCGTACGATGGAATTAGAATGAATCGTACGAATGAATTAGAATGGATCATACGAATGAAATAGAATGGATCGTACGAAGGAATTAGAATGGATCGTACGAAGGAATTAGAATGGATACATTCGTGCGAATGAATTAGAATGGATCGTACGAATGAATTAGAATGGATACATTCGTGCGAATAAATTAGAATGGATCGTATGAATGAATTAGAATGGATCGTAATAAGGAATTAGAATGGATTGTACGAACGAATTAGAATGGATCGTACGAAGGAATTAGAATGGATCGTACGAAGGAATTAGAATGGATCATACGAATGAATTAGATTGGATCGTATGAATGAATTAGAATGGATCATGCGAATGAATTAGAATGGATCGTACGAATGAATTAGAATGGATCGTATGAATGAATTAGAATAGATTGTATGAATGAATTAGAATTGATCATACGAATGAGTAAGAATGGATCGTGCGAATGAATTAGAATGGATCGTACGAATGAATTAGAATGGATCGTATGAATGAATTAGAATGGATACATACGAATGAATTAGAATGGATCGTATGAATGAATTAGACTGGATTATATGAATGAATTAGAACGGATCGTGCATCGTACGAATGAATTAGAATGGATCGTATTAATGAATTAGAATGGATCGTGCGAATGAATTAGAATGGATCGTACGAATGAATTAGAATGGATCGTATGAATGAATTAGAATGGATACATACGAATGAATTAGAATGGATCGTATAAATGAATTAGATTGGATCGTATGAATGAATTAGAATGGATCGTGCGTCGTACGAATGAATCAGATTGGATCGTATTAATGAATTAGAATGGATCGTGCGAATGAATTAGAATGGATCGTACGAATGAATTAGAATGGATCAAATGAATGAATTAGAATGGATCGTACGAATAAATTAGAATGGATCGTATGAATGAATTAGAATGGATCGTGCGAATGAATTAGAATGGATCGTACGAATGAATTAGAATGGATAAATTCGTGCTAATGAATTAGAATGGATTTTATGAATGAATTAGATTGGAACGTATAAATGAATTAGAATGGATCGTACGTATGAAATAGAATGGATACATTCATGGGAATGAATAAGAATGGATCGTACGAAGGAATTAGAATGGATCGTGCGAATGAATTAGAATGGATCGTGCGAATGAATTAGAATGGATCGTACGAGCACGAATGTATCCACTCTAATTCATTCATACGATCCATTCTAATTCATTCGCACGAATGTATCCATTCTAATTCATTCGTACGATTCATTCTAATTCAATCAATTCTAATTCATTCGTATGATCCATTCTTACTCATTCGTACGATCCATTCTAATTCATTCGCACGAATGTATCCATTCTAATTCATTCGTACGATCCATTCTAATTCATTCGCACAATCTATTCTAATTCATTCGTACGATCCATTCTAATTCATTAGCACGATCCATTCTAATTCCTTCGTACGATCCATTCTAATTCATTCGTATGATCCAGTCTAATTCCTTCGTACGATCCATTCTAATTCATACGATCCATTCTATTTCATTCATACGATCCATTCTAATTCATTCGCACGATCCATTCTAATTCATTCATACGATCCATTCTAATTCATTCGTACAATCCATTCTATTTTATTCACACGATCCATTCTAATTCATCTATACGATCCATTCTAAAGTACGAATGAATTAGAATGGATCCTGCGAATGAATTAGAATGGATCGTACGAATGAATTAGAATGGATCGTACGAATGAAATAGAATGGATTGTACGAATGAATAGAATGGATCGTATGAATGAATTAGATTGGATCGTATGAATGATTTAGAATGGATCGTATGAATTAAATAGAATGGATCGTATGAATTAGAATGGATCGTACGAAGGAAATAGAATGGATCATACGAATGAAATAGAATGTACGATCCATTCTAATTTATTCGCACGATCCATTCGAATTCACTCATACGATCCATTCTAATTCATTCATACGATCCATTCTAATTCATTCGCACGATCCATTCTAATTCATTCATACGATCCATTCTAATTCATTCGCACGAATGTATCCACTCTAATTCATTCATACGATCCATTCTAATTCATTCGCACGAATGTATCCATTCTAATTCATTCGTACGATCCATTCTAATTCATTCGCACAATCTATTCTAAGTCATTCGTACGATCAATTCTAATTCATTAGCACGATCCATTCTAATTCATTCGTACGATCTATTCAATTTCATTCGTACGATCCATTCTTACTCAATCGTATGATCCATTCTAATTCATTCGCACGAATGTATCCATTCTAATTCATTCGTACGATCCATTCTAATTCATTTGCACGATCCATTCTAATTCATTAATACGATCCAATCTAATTCATTCATACGATCCATTCTAATTCATTCGCAAGATGCATTCTAATTCATTCGCACAATCTATTCTAATTCATTCGTACGATCCATTCTAATTCATTCGTATGATCCATTCTAATGTATCCATTCTAATTCATTCGTACGAACGAATTCGAATGTATCCATTCTAATTCATTCGTACGATCCATTCTAATTCATTCGCACAATCTATTCTAATTCATTCGTACGATCCATTCTAATTTATTCGCACGATCCATTCTAATTCATTCGCACGAATGAATCCATTCTAATTCATTCGTACGATCCATTCTAATTCATTCGTACGATCCATCCTAATTCATTCGTATGATCCATTCTAATTCATTCGCACGATCCATTCTAATTCATTCGTATGATGAATTCTAATTCATTCGCACGAATGTATCCATTCTAATTCATTCGTACAATCCATTCTATTTCATTCGTACGATCCATTCTTACTAATTCGTATGATCCATTCTAATTCATTCGCACCAATGTATCCATTCAAATTTATTCGTACGATCCATTCTAATTCATTCACACGATCCATTCTAATTCATTAATATGATCCATTCTAATTCATTCGCACGAATGTATCCACTCTAATTCATTCGTACGATCCATTCTAATTCATTCGCACGATCAATTCTAATTCATTCATATGATCCATTCTAATTCATTCGTACAATCCATTCTAATTCATTCGCACGATCCATTAATAGATTGTGCGAATGAATTAGAATGGAACGTACGAATGAATTAGAATGGATACATTCGTGCGAAAGAATTAGAATGGATCGTATGAATGAATTAGATTGGATCGTAATTCTAATTCATTCGTACGATCCATTCTAATTCATTCGCACGATGCATTCTAATTCATTCATACGATCCATTCTAATTCATTCGCACGAATGTATCCATTCTAATTCATTCGTACGATCTATTCTAATTCATTCGTACGATCCATTCCTACTCATTCGTACAATCCATTCTAATTCATTCACACGAATGTATCCATTTTAATTCATTCATACGATCCATTCTAATTCCTTCGTACGATCCATTCTAATTCCTTCGCACGATCCATTCTATTTCATTCATACGTTCCATTCTAATTCATTCGCACGATCCATTCTAATTCATTCGTACAATCCATTCTATTTCATTCGTACGATCCATTCTTACTCATTCGTACGATCCATTCTAATTCATTCGCACGATGCATTCTAATTCATTCGTATGATCCATTCTAATTCATTCGCATAAATGTATCCATTCTAATTCATTCGCACAATCCATTGTAATTCATTCGTACAATCTATTCTAATTCATTCGCACGATCCATTCTAATTCATTTGCACGAATATATCCATTCTAATTCATTCGTATGATCCATTCTAATTCCTTCGTACGATCCATTCTAATTCCTTCGTACGATCCATTCTAATTCCTTCGTACGATCTATTCTAATTCATTCGTACGATCCATTCTAATTCATTCATACGATCCAATCTAATTCATTCATACAATCCATTCTAATTCATTCGTATGATCCATTCTAATTCCTTCTTACGATCCATTCTATTTCATTCGAACGATCCATTCTTACTCATTCGTATGATCCATTCTAATTCAGTCGCATGAATGTATCCATTCTAATTCATTCGTACGATCCATTCTAATTTATTCGTATGATCCATTCTAATTCATTCGCATGAATGTATCTATTCCAATTCCTTCATACGATCCATTTTAATTCATTCGTACGATCCATTCTAATTCATTCGCACGATCCATTCTAATTCCTTCATTCTAATTCATTCGTACGAATGTATCTATTCTAATTCATTCGAACGATCCATTCTAATTCATTCGCACAATCTATTCTAATTCATTCATACATTCCAGTCTAATTCATTCTCACGATCCATTCTAATACATTCATACGATCCATTCTAATTCATTCATACAATCCATTCTAATTCTTTCATACGATCAATTCTAATTCATTCGTACAATCCATTCTATTTCATTCGTACGATCCAATCTTAGTCATTCGTACTCGTACGATCCATTCTAATTCATTTGTACGATCCATTCTAATTTATTCGCACGAATGTATCCAGATCCATTCTAATTCATTCGCACGATCCATTCTAATTCATTCGTACAATCCATTCTTACTCATTCGTACGATCCATTCTAATTCATTCGCACGAATGTATCCATTCTAATTCATTTGTACGATCTATTCTAATTCATTCGTACGATCCATTCTAATTCATTCGCATGATCCATTCTAATTCATTCGCACGATCCATTCTAATTCATTCATACGATCCATTCTAATTCATTCATGCAATCCATTTTAATTCTTTCGTACGATCCATTCTAATTCATTCGTACAATCAATTCTATTTCATTCGTACGATCCATTCTTACTCATTCGTACGATCCATTCTAATTCATTCGCACGAATGTATCCATTCTAATTCATTCGTACGATCCATTCTAATTCCTTCGTACGTTCCATTCTAATTCCTTTGTACGACCCATTATATTTCATTCGTATGATCCATTCTAGTTCATTCATACGATCCATACGATCCATTCTAATTCTTTCACACGATCCATTCTAATTCATTCATACGATCCATTCTAATTCATTCGCACGAATGTATCCATTCTAATTCATTCGTACAATCCATTCTATTTCATTCGTACGATACATTCTTACTCATTCATACGATCCATTATAATTCATTCGCACAATCTATTCTAATTCATTCGTACGATCCATTCTAATTCATTCTAATTTATTCGTAATTTGTACGATCCATTTTAATTCATTAGCACGATCCATTCTAATTCATTCATACGATCTATTCTATTTTATTCATACGATCCATTCTTACTCAATCGTATGATCCATTCTAATTCATTCGCACGAATGTATCCATTCTAATTCAGTCATCCGATCCATTCTAATTCATTCGCAAGATCCATTCTAATTCATTAAAATGATCCAATCTAATTCATTCATACGATCCATTCTAATTCATTCGCATGAATGTATCCATTCTAATTCATTCGTACGATCTATTCTAATTCATTCGCACAATCTATTCTAATTCATTCATACGATCCATTCTAATTCATTAGCACGATCCATTCTAATTCATTCGTACAATCCATTCTATTTCATCCCTACGATCCATTCGTACTCATTCGTACGATCCATTCTAATACATTCGCACGAATGTATCCATTCTAATTCATTCGTATGATCCATTCTAATTCATTCGTACGATCCATTCTAATTCATTCGTACGATCCATTCTATTAGAATAGATTTGCACTCTAATTCATTCATACGATCCAATCTAATTCATTCATACGATCCATTCTAATTCATTCGCACAATCTATTCTAATTCATTCACACGATCCATTCTAATTCATTCGCACGAATGTATCCATTCTAATTTATTCGTACGATCCATTCTAATTCATTCGCACAATCTATTCTAATTCATTCATACGATCCATTCTAATTCATTCGTACGATCCATTCTAATTCATTCGCACGATCCATTCTAATTCATTCGTACGATCGTGCTAGTGAATTAGAATGGATCGTACGAATGAATTAGAATGGATACATTCGTATGAATGAATTAGAATGGATCGTATGAATGAATTAGATTGGATTGTATGAATGAATTAGAATGGATCGTACGAATGAATTAGAAAGGATCTTGCGAAAGAATTAGAATGGATTGTAAGAAAGAATTAGAATGGATCGTACGAATGAATTAGAATGGATCGTACGAATGAATTAGAATGGATATATTCGTGCAAATGAATTAGAATGGATTGTATGAATGAATTAGAATGGATCGTCCGAATGAATTAGAATAGATTGTGCAAATGAATTAGAATGGATCGTACGAATGAATTAGAATGGATACATTCGTGTGAATGAATTAGAATGGATCGTATGAATGAATTAGATTGGATCGTATTAATGAATTAGAATGGATCGTGCGAATGAATTAGAATGGATCGTACGAATGAAATAGAATGGATCGTACGAATGAATTAGAATGGATCGTGCGAATGAATTAGAATGGATCGTACGAATGAATTAGAATAGATTGTGCGAATGAATAAGAATGGATCGTACGAATGAATTAGAATGGATCGTACGAATGAATTAGAATGGATCGTGCGAATGAATTAGAATGGATCGTACAAAGGATGGATACATTCGTGCGAATGAATTAGAATGGATCATACGAATGAATTAGAATGGATCGTATGAATCAATTAGAATGGATCGCGGATCGCGATCCATTCTTACTCAATCGTATGATCCATTCTAATTCATTCGCACAAATGTATCCATTCAAATTCATTCGTACGATTCATTCTAATTCATTCGTACAATCCATTCTAATTCATTCACACGATCCATTCGAATTTACTCATACGATCCATTCTAATTCATTCATACGATCCATTCTAATTCATTCGCACGAATGTATCCATTCTAATTCATTCGTACGATCCATTCTAATTCATTCGTACAATCCATTCTATTTCATTCGTACGATCCATTCTTACTCAATCGTACGATCTATTCTAATTCATTCGCAAGAATGTATCCATTCTAATTCATTCGTACGATCCATTCTAATTCATTCGCATGAATGTATCCATTCTAATTCCTTCGTACGATCCATTCTAATTCCTTCGTACGATCCATTCTAATTTCTTCGTACGATCCATTATATTTCATTCGTATGATCCATTCTAATTCATTCGTATGATCCATTCTAATTCCTTCGTACGATCCATTCTAATTCATACGATCCATTCTATTTCATTCATACGATCCATTCTAATTCATTCGCACGATCCATTCTAATTCATTCATACGATCCAATCTAATTCATTCATACGATCCATTCTAATTCATTCGCACAATCTATTCTAATTCATTCATACGATCCATTCTAATTCATTCGTACGATCCATTCTAATTCATTCGCACGATCCATTCTAATTCATTCGCACGAATGTATCCATTCTAATTCATTCGTACGATCCATTCTAATTCATTCGTATGATCCATTCTTACTCATTCGTAAGATCCATTCTAAGATCCATTCTAATTCATTCATACAATCTATTCTAATTCTTTTGCACGAATGTATCCATTCTAATTCATTCGTACGATCCATTCTAATTCCTTCGTACGATCCATTCTAATTCCATCGTACGGTCCATTCTAATTCATTACCATGAATGTATCCATTCTAATTGATACGTATGATCCATTCTATTTCATTTGTACGATCCATTCTTACTCATTCGTACGATCCATTCTAATTCATTCGCACGAATGTATCCACTCTAATTCATTCGTACGATCCATTCTAATTCATTCGCACGATCCATTCTAATTCATTCATACGAGCCATTTTAATTCATTCGTACGATCCATTCTAATTCATTCACACGACCCATTCTAATTCATTCATACGATCCATTCTAATTCATTCATACAATCCATTCTAATTCATTCGTACGATTCATTCTAATTCATTCGCACAATCTATTCTAATTCATTCGTACGATCCATTCTAATTCCTTCGTACGATCCTTTCTAATTCCTTCGTACGATCCATTCTAATTCATTCATATAATCTATTCGTATCTAATTCATTCGCACGATCCATTCTAATTCTTCATACGATTCATTCTATTTCATTCGTACGATCCATTCTTACTCATTCGTACGATCCATTCTAATTCATTTGCACGAATGTATCCATTCTAATTCATTCGTACGATCAATTCTAATTCCTTCGTACGATCCATTCTAATTCCTTCGTACGATCCATTCTAATTCATTCGCACGACCCATTATATTTTATTCGTATGATCCATTCTAATTCCTTTGTACAATCCATTCTAATTCATTCTAATTTATTCGTACGATCCATGAATTAGAATGGATCGCACGAATGTATCCATTCTAATTCTTTCGTACGATCCATTTTAATTCCTTCGTACGATCCATTCTAATTCCTTCGTACGATCCATTCTATTTCATTCGTATGATCCATTCTAATTCCTTCGTACGATCCATTCTAATTCATTCCCATGAATGTGTCCATTCTAATTCATTCGTACGATCCATTCTAATTCCTTCGCACGATCCATTCTAATTCATTAATACGATCCAATCTAATTCATTTGCACGATCCATTCTAATTCATTCGCACAATCTATTCTAATTCATTCGTACGATCCATTCTAATTCATTCGTACGATCCATTCTAATTCATTCATACAATCCAATCTAATTCATTCATACGATCCATTCTAATTAATTTTTGCACGAATGTATCCATTCTAATTCATTCGTACGATCCATTCTAATTCGTATGAAGGAATTAGAATCGATTGGATACATTCGTGCGAATGAATTAGAATGGATCATACGAATGAGTAAGAATGGATCGTACGAATGAAATAGAATGGATCGTGCGAATGAATTAGAATGGATCGTGCGAATGAATTAGAATGGATCGTATGAATGAATTAGAATGGATCGTATGAATGAATTAGAATGGATCGTATGAATGAATTAGAATGGATCGTGCGTCGTACAAATGAATTAGAATGGATCGTATTAATGAATTAGAATGGATCGTGCGAATGAATTAGAATGGATCGTACGAATGAATTAGAATGGATCGTTTGAATGAATTAGAATGGATACATACAAATGAATTAGAATGGATCATATGAATGAATTAGATTGGATCATATGAATGAATTAGAATGGATCGTGCGTCATACGAATGAATTAGAATGGATCGTAATAATGAATTAGAATGGATCGTGCGAATGAATTAGAATGGATTGTACGAATGAATTAGGATGGATCGTATGAATGAATTAGAATGGATACATACGAATGAATTAGAATGGATCGTATGAATGAATTAGATTGGATCGTATGAATGAATTAGAATGGATCGTGCGTCGTACGAATAAATTAGAATGGATCGTATTAATGAATTAGAATGGATCGTGCGAATGAATTAGAATGGATAGTACGAATGAATTAGAATGGATCGTATGAATGAATTAGAATTGATACATACGAATGAATTAGAATGGATCGTATGAATGAATTAGATTGGATCATATGAATGAATTAGAATGGATCGTGCGTCGTATGAATGAATTAGAATGGATCCTATTAATGAATTAGAATGGATCGTGCGAATGAATCAGAATGGATCGTACGAATGAATTAGAATGGATCGTATGAATGAATTAGAATGGATACATACGAATGAATTAGAATAGATCGTATGAATGAATTAGATTGGATCATATGAATGAATTAGAATGGATCGTGTGTCGTACGAATGAATTAGAATGGATCGTATTAATGAATTAGAATGGATCGTGCGAATGAATTAGAATAGATCGTACTAATGAATTAGAATGGATCGTATGAATGAATTAGAATGGATACATACGAATGAATTAGAATGGATCGTATGAATGAATTAGATTGGATCGTATGAATGAATTAGAATGGATCGTGCGTCGTACGACTGAATTAGAATGGATCGTATTAATGAATTAGAATGGATCGTGCGAAATAATTAGAATGGATCGTACGAATGAATTAGAATGGATCTTATGAATGAATTAGAATGGATACATACGAATGAATAGAATGGATCGTATGAATGAATTAGATTGGATCGTATGGATGAATTAGAATGGATCGTGCGTCATACGATTGAATAAGAATGGATTGTATTAATGAATTAGAATAGATCGTGCGAATGAATTAGAATGGATCGTACGAATGAATTAGAATGGATCGTATGAATGAATTAGAATGGATACATACGAATGAATTAGAATGGATCGTATGAATGAATTACATTGGATCGTATGAATGAATTAGAATGGATCGTGCGTCGTACG